>JAAWXA010000020.1:11800065-12101515 GCA_038090715.1 Florisuga fusca
GGGACCAGCAGCTTTCTGCAGCAGAGGATGGGGAGGGCTGGGCATGTTTGAGATGAAGGTTCCCTACAACCAAAAAAGACGCTTGCAGAAGCCCAGGGAGGAAAAGGGGTAAACACGTCTTGGTAAAGCGCCTATACACAAGGAGTTTCCTATTTTCACCTCAGTCACAGAGTAGGAGTGCCGCAACTCATTCCACTACGGAGAATTAGTTGCTTATAAATGCGCTAAGACTACACNCTCCAACCTTTCCAGCTGCAGTCCCCTCTCCCATCCCAAAACTCTTTTAAACCCAGTTCAGAATCCTAAACAGAAGGAAATACACTTTCTAAAGCTTTGCAAGATCTAATTTGAGAACTTCTGATAGTGATGAGATTTCAGTAGAGCAAAGGACTACAAGTGCAGAATGGAACTGCAGGACTGTCACATTCAGAGTCTTCCTTATCACAGCAGTGTAGACTGCTGTATGGAACAAGCTTTTGTGCTGCAGTCCTGGGCTTGGCAAAGTCCAGATTTTGCTTGTTTTCTCTGTCCCCTGTCAGTGGGACTGAAGCCTGGTAGTTACGAGAAGGACAGGGTAATGACTGTGTCACTATGGGTGATCCTTTCTCTATTTCATAGTCACTCTTGTTTCAGTTTTGTAAAAAAAATTGGTGCAAACATAAATTGATTTTTTTTTTTTTTTCACACTGATGCCCTCAGTGTTTCTGTGAAGTACTTAAAATTGATCAGACAGCTTCAGAAGTTTCTGTTCAGGAATAAAAATGCCATGGAGTTAAACACTTTGGCCTTGCTTCACTTGAGTGATGCTGTACAGTGCTAAAAGTAAGACATCAGTATTCTTGTGAGATGGAAATGCTTCTCTTCTTCATGTGATGTTCCCTAGAGGGACAATTGCAGATAGTGCCTATGTTTGAGAGCTGGTTCTCCAGTCATCTCTCAAGTCCTGCAGGAATCTTAAATTTGAACTACAGTTTAAGTGTTACAAACCCCAGATATTTAAACAGCAAAACTCAAATTGAAGTGATACATCTGTTTCCTGCATATACATCACGCTTACGTGTATGCTGCCCTATCCATCAGGCATTTGGTCTGTTGGTTTTTAGAGGATGAATGCTGACAGCAGGTCTGGTTGCTTCTATAATGAGTTACATGAGGAGCTAGATCTTGCCCTGAACAACGTTTGTGTTAGAGACAGGTCATGTTGTGTTGTAAGAAGTGTGAAAGAGACTGGATGGGAGATGTTCAGGTGGATAAAGTAATTACCTCCCCTGCATTCACCTCCCCATTTCAACATACAGGCAAATCTATGGCTTTGAAGCTTGTGGACTGCCATTCCGGGTATCCTGGCCCTAGATGACTTTGGATCCTGCTCATGTGTCACCCTCAATCTCTCATTATCTTGAACCTCGCCTAGACTAGAGCTGGAAATCTCAGGCTGGCTCTGGAGCTGGCTTGCTGCTGCTGCTCACCTCTGCCTCCTCTGCTGACAGTTGTAATTGGAGCTCCCTCCTGGATTCTGACAGCACACCTTCGAGCAGCACTTGTTGGTGCATTAAAAAAAAATAATGCTGGGAAGTAGAAAAGGATCTCTCAGTTGAGTGAATAAAATTTACTGGTTTTGTCTATTTATGTGTTCAGACTGAGGAAAGGTGTTCACTTCCTTTGAAGGGATGTTGTTTGTGGCTGTCCTGTGCAGAGCATCTGTACTCTGCTTTGTAATGGTGTATACTTCATGTTGCTCTTCTCTGTTTCTTAATTTTCATCAACCTGTTGAAGCTTGTGCTGCATTTTTCTTCAGAGCCCTGTCGGTGTTTTGGATACTGTCTATTGGACTGACCTGTAATCAGTCCTTATAGCTATCTGAAAGCCTGACGTGAGCTGGTTAAGAGCTTTGCACAGCACGATACTGAGCAGCTAAATACAAGTTCCTTGGTGTTCTACTCTGCACTAGCATCTGACTGTGTCATAAACACGAGAGAAGACTTTCTCCTCTCTGGCAGCACCACTACTCTTGCACAAAAACCACCCCAAATCCAAATTGTGTGAAGTAGTAACTGTTCAAGTTATTGGAGGGTAACAAATGGGTTTTGTGGTCTGAGAGGCTGCAGGTGCTCTCCAAGAGATTTGATCTCAATTCATGGTTAGGGTTTGAGTTCATCTATTTTCCTGTCCTGTTGCTTAATTAAATCTCTACATGATTGGCTCTGCAAGGAGGGAGGTGTCCTTTCTGCATCTAGAGACAGTATGCCAAGTAGGAGCAGCAAAATTAATTGTTAGAAGAGCATCATCATATTAGAGCATATCTAAATCTCTAATTTGTTTTTCCTTTCAGCAAAATAATAGGTGAAATAACCTACCCAGGCCAGTCCCTGGTGCAGCATTTCTGTGTTTCAGGTCTAAACTGGGGCCCTCTCCTTACACTTTACTTGTAGATGCTTTAGATTCCAAGATACTTCAGAAAGCCAAATTGAGCCAACAATAATTTGCTGAGGCAAAGATCTGATCAAAATGAAGTCACATTCTGACCTCTCTTTCAAAGTGATGCTGAGCAGAAGGGATGAATCGCAGGGAGGTCTCTGCCTGTAACATTTTGGGTGGGTTCTTAGCCCAGCAGTCTCTTAACTGCCACTAGATTTCAGCCCAGTTCATAGTACTGTCAGACAAAACCAGTTTCTGCTCCCTCAACCCACTGTTTCCTAACTCTTAAGTGTAGTAGTGGCTTTCTGCAGTTCCTTGCTACCTGTGTTGGAGTGGTTTTTTTGGTCATTGGCTTATTTGTGGTTGCAGATTCCAGTTTGAATAGAATCTACTTATACCTGAGCAGAGAGTGTTATCCTCCTTCCCCTCCCTGAAGATGAACTGATCCCAGGTACAGGTTTCTACTGTCCCCCTGAAAGTTCTGAAAGTTCTCCTCTTCCTGGCCAGCAATTTTCCATCAGGGGTGGCAGGGACAGGCAAAAGGCTCTGTTTTGTCATCCAGACAAGCTGTTGCTCAGAGTCACTGGGGGAAAGGTGTACGTTAGCTGGGAAGCCTGAAGAGACCAAGAAAATAAACTTTTTTCCAAAAATGTTGACTTAAAAACTGCCACTCTGGCATCCCACAGCCAGTCTATTGTAGACTTCTGAGTTCCTGCCTTCTTAAGTTTTGGCTGTCTGATTGGTTTCCATATTGGCAGCATTTTGGCATGACTTGCTGTCACAAGTATTCATGTAAGTCTTTGCTTTGGAACTGGAGGTGCTTTTGTCTGTGGCTGTTAGTATCTGCTTACCTGCCTGGGGTTCTTCTATGAGTGAACTTATTTGAGCTGTAGACTGCATGGAGTAGTTTTTGGTGGTTTTTTTTTTTTTTTTTTGTGTGTGTGTGTGGTTTGTGTGTGGGTTTTTTTTTTTTCCCCATTCTTTACTCCCACATCACACGTTTTGTTCACACTGTCTAAAATGCACATGCATGTTTTGAGAAAATGATGTGTGGGGTACAGGAGGAAGAAATCTTACTAAAAGGTGCTTAGTTGGACAGCTGGTGTCCCATGAGGGCTTGTATGATCTTAAGTATTATTTTTCCATTCCAGTTTGTCATTTTACTGGTAGCACTTGTCTCTCAAGTCCTTCCTTTGAGGAGAGTTATGGTTTGGACTTGTACACAAAAACTTACTACTTCTATGTCACCAGCCAGTTATACATCAGTAGGGAGAATGAGGCCCTGGAGGATTTCTTGAGTATGGAATTTATATCAGACCCACTGATCTCTTCGAAACTAGGTTATCCTGGTCCTGTACCAGCACGTGATGGTATGGGTGTTTTCTTTCCTAAAGACAGTATCTTGCCTTCAGCTCCCACTGGAGACTTGATTTGCAGTGACTCTGAGAAAGACACTGAATTTCTACGCCTGTAAAATATTCTCCCACCTTTTTCTTTCCAGGTGCTTTCCATCTTCAGGGCCAGCTAAATTAGTGATCTTAGTCTGAGGGACTTCATATATTGCAGTACAAAAAGAAATGACAAGATTCATATGTATGCTGTGAATCCAGTCATCTTGCTGGCAGTCTGGCAAGTAATGGGCCACCCTGCTCTCATTCTCAGTCTTCTATTTCCAACCTTCTAAGCATTTTACCCGTGAAGGCTACAAGTGAAAGTCTCTTCTTCCCGTAATTTTCCATATGATCCAATATTGCTGCTGGAATGTGGAAGAGATGGCTAGGACATGACTGTGGAAAGTTCTGTGCTGCATTCATAGTTGTGGTGGGAATGGGGGTGGATGCTGTCTCCATTCTTCTGGGATGCAGCACCACGGCCCCTCAGGGGACCCTGTTCACCTTTGGCACTGACGTCTTGCAGGGCAGAGCTGGAAGTCCCAGAGAGCCAGTTCTATGTGGTTTGTTGGCCAGGGACCCACAGGAGTCTGCAGGCTGTAAGTTAGGAGTAGATCTCCAGAATGAGGGAGAGAAAGTATATTTTTGTATACACAAATCCACAACTTAAGTTCTTGTTTACAGGGTAAAGTACCATGAGGGTAGTTAGTTTTGTGTGTGTGGTTTGATGTTTGGTTGTTTGTGTGTTTTTTGTTTTTTTTCCCCTCCCCTGCAGTCCAGTAGCCTCTAATAAGTTTCTTATAGTGTGGTACCTTAGAATTATGAACTGAGATGCCTGCAAGAGGGACTCCCGTGGAGCAGCTCCTAACAGTGGGCTTTTAATTTGCATCTCAATGTTCAAACTGTTACAGAGGAAGGAGACCTTGAAAGCTCATTCAAGACTTGTCCTTGGTCTCAGACAAAGTTAAAACCAAGCTAATTTCAGAGAGGGGTTGTGTTAGGGAGACAAAGGATGTTAGAGCTCATCTGATTTTCTACCCTACTCTGGATAGGTTGCTCCCACTCTGCAAAGTGGTTCAATTAATGAAGGGTATTTGGGTCACATTGAGGTGACCTGCAGGTTGTCTCCATTTGCTGCAGCTTTATTACTGGTGAGATTTTTTTTGAAGATGATGCCTCACTGAAATTGGTAGCCCTGTGTGAGGTGGTCAGTTTTGGGGGCAGCAATGCAAACATTTAGTGTTTGCACTATAGCAGTACTGCAGTGCCTGGTATCTGAAGCTCATCTCTCTTCTTCAGGGTAGGGTAATGCAAGTTTTGCAGCTGGCTTCTGTCCTAGAAGTATTGTGTGAGGCTTAGGAGGCCTTAGTTAGCTTAAGCCTTGGAAATCTTTCAGCCATCTTCATTCTTGAAGTCTGCCTCAGTTTTCCTCGTGGCAGTGAAGCTGTTCCTTGGTGTAGGTTGGTTACTGCCTGTACTTTAAACCTGAAAAGCAGCCAGTACTTAGGGTCCTAGCAAGCCTTCAGCCTTCAGATGTGATTCTCCTGAAGCTGAACTGCCCACAAAGTCTGCATTTTATAAACGCTTCCTTGGTGTGGCTGGTGCTGGGGGAGGAGAAAGAAACCCTCCTTTGGACACCTAATAACACTTCCAACAAGGAAGCTTCATCCACATGGGCAGTGCTCTGCTTAGCAGCAAGGTCCTGGCAAGTACCAGAAGTGGGGTGGTTGCTCTGTCTGAGTACAGGCAGTGTGTATGGGGTGTGGGAGGAGTGCAGTCAGACCCCGAGGACACCGAGATAAACACGGGGCTGTCCCGTCAGCTCGTTAGCAAAGCATGAGTTGTCAGGCTGGAAATCTAAGATACCATCTTTGGATTAGGAGGAGGCTCAACTACAAGGCAGCACTAATTACTCATTTAAAACAATCACAGTGATTGTGCAATACTCCCAGTCACTAAAGAAGCATTGTTGCCTTCTTATGGGACAGGTGAACAAAAAGGGGAACCCATCTATTGGGTTGCTGGGTGGGTGTCTCCTGCAAACTGCTTTTGGCTCCAGAAAAGCATACCTTTGTTCAAGTAGGACTTGTCACCTCATTCTCTCAGAGGGTTTGAGCAACTAAGAATACTTTGAGGTTGAAGATTATCAGCACAGCTGCTTTTTCCACTGCCACTAGCACAGGGAAGGAAGAACAGGTACAAGTGCTTAGAGGGTGTCATACTTTGTAAAGGCCTGATACCAAATCCCCTCGGGGCAGGTGATAGCAAAATCAACTGGACCAGTTGAAACAAAAATAGGGAACAGTGGACAAAGGGCTGAAGGTTTCCAGCCTTCATGCAGAGCTGCGGTTTGATACTGCCTTCTGGGTGGTATCTCCATCTGGTCTTTGCTGAACACGATTTCTAGTTACTCTTCTAGATATCTGTCTGATAGCTCTTGCCCATGGGGGCTTGGCTGGCAAGCCCATAGTGAGGTATTTACACTGCCCATGTTCCTCTTGTGGGGAGCTATTGCAGGTTTGATGCCTGGTAACTTTTGTACTTGACAAATTGCTGCATTTCTCTAGGGTTGAGACCTTGAAGGAGGAGTTTTTTGTTGCGAAGGTCAAGGTTCAAGAATGTCAAGGTCTGCCTTATGAAACTTAAAACAATTTTAAACTGAAGTTAACCTGCAGTTAGGTCCTGAGACCAGTGGAGGAGGAGGCTTCCTGGCTTACTTTGTTGCTGTGTTACTTCTACATCTGCTGGGCTACAGCTAACCATGTAAAAGAAAAAAAACAGTAAAGTGTTGTCATGTTAGCAAGTTACGGTTACCAGCTGGAAGTAGGAGCAGAGGTGCCTTCAGGAAAGTGACTAGAAAGGGCTGGTTGAATGGCACTGGCTCTTGCCTGAAGTGGTTGTGAGTGGCAGCAATATTTTGTCTCTCTGCAAGCTTGTGTCCTAAGTTAGCTGTGTTAGAGCAATTGACTGGAGAAGTTGTAGACTGTACTGGTTTGTTGGTAAATGAACATGGTGAAGCAGGGGAAATGTTATAACTAAACTTGATGACTAGAGCAGAAGAGAGTGGGATGTAATTGTAAAAGTTGAATAGCTATGTTGGAAGAGCTCCCAACTAAAGACTGTTCTCCAGGAGAATAGTATTGCATTCTTTACATGCTTCAGGTTTTCTTCCTCATAGGGAGAGGAAGAATACTTTAAAGTTTCCTGTAAAGTTCTCCTAAAATAGTCTTACTTGACAGTTGCAAATAATGCTGTTTCAGTTCATCTGAGGTGAACAGGTTTCTCCAAAGCATTGGAAGATGTTCATTTGCTTATGTACCCAATTTAATGTTTCTGCAATATCTTGGGTATCTAGTATTTCCTTATTATTTGGATTAACTTATTTTACATGCTGAACCAGTTACTTTGCTATGAATTGTACCATCTTTTATGGTGTTAGGGTGTTAGTATCTAGGTTGAGTAGTTGTATCCAAAATCCTAGTCCCAGACTGTTTGTATCTTGTAACACTGGCTACCCAAATCCTGTGGCTTTTAAATCCTGCAGGGAACAGAAGCAGACCTCTGGGTCTGAGGCTGTGGACTTGTTTTTTCCAAAGCTTGTGATATGAAGAGCATCTTTCCTGTTGATTTCAAACTTTATGGGATACATGGTATTGTCTGGGAGGTTCATTGTCACTTTGGGTTTTGGTTGTCTCAGGTGGAATTTTTTTGCACTTCCTCCTGTGAGGAAGAGGGGAGTCAGACTTCCTAACATGTGTGAAAAAGTTTTTTTAAGTTAAAGTGCAGCTTAAACACCTGTTGGCTGGTAAATGCAAACCAGCTTGAGCCTTTCCTCTTGACTTACTATTTGTTTTCCCCAGGATTCAAAGGTATTTCTGTCTCTTCTTGCCTTTATATGTTTGGTGGTGGTGCCATCATGTATAGTGGATCTTCTGTAGACTATGGTCATCAAGGTTATGACACAAATCTGTTCCACTCTAGTGCACCATAATTCTTAGAATAACCAAATTCTTTGCCTTCCTTTCAGATGTTTGAAAAATGAGGGACTTGAGAGAGAAATTTGTTTATATTAGTTTGCTTAAATTAGTTTTGCTTGTAGGAAGAGACTTACAAGCTCTCAAATGTAAACCACATAGAATAAAGACTTTGAATTTTCCTTTCTCATGGCAGTATGGCCAGCTAATGGTTTCTTGGATGTGTTGGGACTTGTCTATGTGTGAAGTTAATCAAAAAATGTCTATTTTGTGGTGACTGACAGTCATTCACACCCTCCTGTATGAATTTTCAAGTTTGAGCAAGTCCCACATTTCCATTTTAACAGCAATTAGGGGACTTTCTTCACCATGCTCTATCCAGTTCAACAGAAAAGTCTCCTTATGAACAGGTATGCAGTTTCTGGAGTCCAGAAGCCAGCCACACTTGAAAGGGTTCAGCTAGAACATGGCAGCTGCTAAATATCAGTTACCTGCCCCTACTCTTGGTAGCTCTGTTGGCAAAGTATCCAGTGAAATGTTGTTCTGCTGTGTGAAAACCCTTCTGTTAGGTGCTTAAAGACTCCTGTATATAATGGTGTCTCACGTAACAGCAATGCCTTCAGCAAGGAGCAAGACCAGCCCGTGCTAGAGGGCAGGGACCAGTATTAAAAGGTACAGACATGGAGACTTGGGGGAAGACTTCTGCTGTGCTTTTAGGATTGCTTAAGACAGCCCTGTCGTTTGTCTGTGCTGCCATGGGTAGTCAGAGCCACGTTGTGAACCATTTTGGTTGGGGTTGGGAAAGCTTCCATCTTTGAGCTGGTGCTTTCAGAGTCGGTGCTAAGCTGAAACAAGTGAGAAACTGTAGCTTCAGCAATAAGACAAGACATGGCTTTCCTCTGCTTTGGAACAAATGTCTCTTACAAAGAAGAAAGGCATAGCTCTAAGGCTATTGATTGAGATAGTGTTAATGTTAGAATTTCAAGCAGCTAATGCTTCCTTGCTATTTTGGAGGATGAGATTTTGCTGGTGAGGAGGCAGTTTAGGCTGCAGGCACAAACAGTCCCTTCTGGCTAATGGTAGGATTTGCCAGGCAGTTGGCTGAGGTGTGTCCCTGGATGTACAGAACTAGTTTTGATTGCTGTCAGCCAGTGGGGATCTGAACTGGCTGGAACAGGGAGACCTGCTCTTGGTGACTCCTTTTGCCTGGTGAATAAGCAGTGGTAGCCAGTGTGGGCAGCTGGAACGTCATATCTGGCAGCACTTGAAGAGTTGGGGAAATTCAGGACCACAAACCTCTGTGCTGCTGCCTCTAGATGCTGTTTGGTGTTAAGATGTGGCAGTTTATAATTCTGGCCAAGCAGGATGGAGGTGAGCCAAGGCACTTAAAACAGTCTGCTATGAGTTGTGCTTTTGTTTCCATGCTAGGGTTCTTGTGTGAATCCCATCTACTGTGAGTTCTGCTTTTTTTATTAGGACTGGTGTGAAGGCCTTATTTGCTCAAACAGAAGGTGTTTAGATTTGCTGCCCCAGTGCTTCCAATTAGTGAACTTGTGTCTTCAGCTTCCTTCCAGTTGTTTAGGGAACTAGGTGTCTGCTGCGCAGCTTCTTCCCTTGCTCTGAGCTTGACCCGCTTTCCTCATGCTGATGGGAAAAAGTAGGGCAGATTTCTATCTTTAGATATTATTAGATAGGAAACAAAAAGATGCTCTGGATTTTAACACCCCTGTCTGAAAGAGCTAACTTGTGAAGAGGGAGAGCTTCAGGAAGCAGTGTGGTGATGCTGGGAACCTTGATCTGTGGGAGGGTGGACAGCAGGCCTGAGGTCTGTTCCCTGGCTTCCTGCAAGGAATTTATTTGGCTGCAAATGGAGGGACATAAAAGCTGCAGCTGGATCCCTAGTGAAGTCCTTGGGCAGGAGAGTTTCTAGGGTTGAGGACCATAACCAAACTCCAAATATAGCCAGTATTTTTTAGGCATAAGCCAAAATCTTACTTCACAGGTGATGCTGTGCCTCTTAATGGTAGCAAAGGTTGTATGGCCTCTCTGGTGTATGGCCTTCGTTCTCAGGACACCACAGGCACTATTGATAGGACTGTGTTTACACTGGGCAGTGCTGTTTCATGCACGTGTAGTTGGGATATAACAGAAGTCAGCCTGGAAACAGCTTGGGCACCTGGTTTTTGAAAAATGCTAGTTTTATGTTCCAGGAGCCCAGTGGTTGTGCTGTGACTTGCAGGGCAGCTGCTGGCGTTGATTTCTGAAGGCCAACAGTCAAAACAGGATCCAGAGCTCTTCCTGCTTTCACTTCTTAAAGCAGATGTGTTGTCATGGTGACCTGCTTAGGGATTTTGTCTCTACCTTTGTGTGTGGGTGGTGACAGTGGTAGTGGCAATAATATTGATTACTAGTCAGTCAGCTCTTACTTAAGCCCCAGATTTACTATCACTAAAACTTCTAGGGAACTGGTGGGTAAATGCTGTTGTAAAGAATAACCAAATGTTTTTGTCCTGACCTACCTTGTCTGGGTCCTTAAAATAGAACGATGCTGCTCGTATCCAGCTTATCACAGCTTCTCAGCTGTATGTGAATAACCTATTTTGTGACATGAATTCAATCTTTTTTTTTCTCCAGTCTCAATTTAACCTATAATACTGTTCTTTTTAATTTCTTTCAGAATGGACTGCTGAATTGGGAATTATTGCAGACTCAACAGTACAGCACAGCTTGCTTCTTCGTCTATTACTAGTTATTTAAATTGGACTTTTAATATCCTGCCAGCTGCTGTTCACACACACATGGTGCATTGTTGCCATTCTCAGAATTGCATCTTTGAAACCCAGACACTCAGTAACCTTCATCGAACAAAGAGGCGACCTCCTGTGTACACTTATAGAGGGATTTTTTGGACCTGCTGCCCTCTAGCTTTCTTGCTGGTGCTGTATTTCTGAGACACTATGGAGCCCAGTATGGAGTACTGCTTAGCGCAGGTGCTGCAGAAGGATGTTGGAAAGAGACTTCAAGTTGGCCAGGAATTGATAGATTACTTTTCAGATAAACAGAAGTCAAATGATCTTGAACATGATCAAACTATGCTGGATAAAATGGTTGATGGACTCGCCACTTCTTGGGTTAATTCCAGCAATTATAAGGTAAGACTTGTCAGGTGGAATGTGGTTACAGTCAGAAGTTTCAAAGTGAAGTGCTACTTGATTTATGTAAAAATTTGTGTAGTAGATTTTCTAGTATACTGTTCTGTAAACTGATAATTATGCCAAATCAACCATTCTTGACTCACTTCTTGGTCACTGATATGAGATTGAGGACTCAAGGCAGTCAGAATTCAGTAAACAGGTTTTTCTTTAAATGGCTTTACATTTGGTGTTCATACTTTGTCACATCCTGATTTCTTTGTGTACCTTTGTGCTGGTGACATGCTTTGATCATCCCAGTAGCTAATAAGGTCAATGATTTCCTGCCACACTGAAGAAGTTCATAAAACTGCAAAAGCATATATATAAAGAGCAGTATTTTTCACTGGCAATAAATCTTACTAGACTTTGGGGTTTTTTTTCCTATTTTTTGTGGGTAACTTCAGTACAGTTGGTCTAGTATACTTAGGAAAGGTAGTGTGTGTGTATGTATGTTTGGCTGAATTTGGCATTATTGCACTGAGTTGGTAGGACATGGAACTTGACTGTGTTGTCCTTGTCATGTTGACTGGGCTCCCTGCAGGTCTTAGTGAGGAAGTCCTGCCATTCCCATGTACTGTGGGAGTGGGGAGGGGTTCTCAGCTGTGGCTTGGAAAACTCCTGTCCTCGTTCCTTCACAAGGCACTCTTTCAGGTCTAACAGTACTTAAGCTGTTGTACATGATGTCATAGGAGAATATATTCCTTTCTGATAAATCCAGAAAAACGTGAGAGTTAAAGATCCTACAGAGCTGAACCTGAGGATGATTAACTGAGAATTGTACTGTGAAGGAGAGACTAGCCATGGAGGTCGAGTGCTTCCCAGCTCAACATCCTCAGATGAATTTACACTATTTTTAACAGAAATTTTGAGAAGTGGTTGTGACATTGCAGTGTATTAGTCAATGTGCTCTGCACAGCTGCATTTCTTTCTCTTTTTGTCGACAAACAGCTGTGATAGAATTCCTTTGGTATGCAGGAACAACAACAGAAAACCAATCTCAAACAGAAAAGCCAAAACAAAACTAAAAAAAACCCAACAAAACCCCAAACCATCAAACTACCAAAGCCAATGCAGTCTGAATACCGGCTCTGTTCTGGCTAAGCACATGAAATTTCAGTTTGCTGACATTAACAAGTGGCATACCTACAATTTTCTGAAGGTGTTGTGTTCTTATTTCCCTTTTTCTTGCTAACTGGCCTTCTTTTGGTCTTTCATGAATCTCAATTGAAAGGTAACCCAAGCACAGCAAACTTGAAATTATTACAAAATGTGCAGTTTGCATGGATTTTACAAAGTGATGTGGGTCACAGCGTTATGCAGTACTTTGTAATTCTAGCATCACACTTAGTTTGCAGAATTTCTTTAAGGATAACTTGTTCTCTTCCACCCACATTCCCAGTCTTTTGCCTGCTAAACTGCATGCTTAAAATGTTTACTGTGGTATTCATTCTCCAGTAATGAACTAGTGGAACTTCTGTACTGCAATGACTCTGTTCCAGAACTCATGCTGCTGAGCTGACTGTTCATTAATATGTGTGTTCTATAGATAGAATTTGCTGTGTTTAATCAATTTTAGTCAGCATAATGAAGGCACATCTCGGATGTCTGGAGGGTGTTTTTTCAGTCAATGAGCATAATAGAGGATGTGAAACCTTTGAGTGGGGCAGGCTGGCTACCTGGAGGAGGTCTGCTTCAGTATCCAGCCAAGGCTTAGTGCATAATCATATGCCAGTGTCTTCCTTTCACTTCAGTGCCTGCATCTGCATTGCTGTTGCATTTCTTCTTGACGGCTTGTGTGGTGGAGGTTCAGGAGCTCAGCTTAGTCTGGTGTGAGGGGGAACAGGGTAGCTGGTGTCATCTGATACACTTCATGGATTAGTGTAATGACCCTGAGAGTGAAAGGCCAAGCATCACTGCCCTAGAATAGCCATCTGGAGAGCTAAACTGCAGTCGTTAGGTCTCTGTTGAAAAAGCCATTGTATTTGCAGTCTTTCTCTGCTCATTTCACTCCCTTCATCTGAAGAAGTATGGGCTTAAAACAAAGATTGAGATCATCTGCATGATCTGAAATTTCCTGACACTTCAGTGATAAACTGTGTGCTTAGACTGAGTTTGGAGAACAAACCCATTGTCTTGGGACACATTCCAGTTGATTCATGACTTCTGCCAGTCTAGGATTCTTCAAACTATCAACACTTGTACTTATATGTTAACACTGGGGAAACGTCAGTGAACCAAAGAGAAATGACCTCTCTGAGGCAATCCAGTTCAGTTTGGATTAAAAGGAACCTCAACTGATAGTGAAATTACTGTGCATTTACTGGGAGGGCTCATTTGCAGGGAGACTGTCTCCTTCACTGGCATACAAGTTTGAGCTATGTAAGTCATGATCATCATTGACATCTTTAGGCTTTGGCTTTTATTCATTGTTTCTATTTTAACCTGACACCGCTTTGTGAGTCCTTGACCTTAGCTCTGGGGTTGGAGACAATACAGTCGTCTTTTTCAAGTCATGCAGAAAAATGGGATGAAGGAAGGGGGAAGAAATGCTTCTCTTTGGTGCTGTCCGAGTTTGTAAGAGCATCATGTGTGAAATGGAGAGAGACCTAACACACTTCTGACAGCATTCAGCACTCAAACTCATCTGGCAAATGGCCTTGTGACCTGGTCACTGACCCTGCTCTGTAAACTGGCAGCTGCCTTAGGTGCAAAAGGCACTTGGATAATTCAGGATGCTTTTAAAGTCAAGGAGACATGAGGGTTTGAGGCACAGCACTGAGGTCCAGTGCAAGGCCATTTGTGCTGCGTTTTCCCAGCAGTAGGTGCAGGTAAGTGGAAGACAAGAATGCCATGGAGTGAAGATGATGATTTATCTTAGAGTTATTTTGCAGAGCTTTGAAGCCCTGAACAATAGTAAGGGCCTGCACTGAGCAGGATATCTTGATATGCACAAACCCATGCAACATTGTCAGGGACTTCAGAACTTCCTTTCAGCTTCACAATCCTAGAGCAAGGGGACAGAGTTGAAATCATCAGTAATTCCTTGGTGAACAGTCTCCCTGTGGGCTGCTTGTGGCCGTATTTAGTTATGCTTCAGTACTCAGGATCTCCTGATTTGTCTGTGGCCAATGTGCCTTTCTCAGTACCCCTGCTTCAATGTGCCATTGATGCTGCATTTTGAGGTGTAGCTTAAAAGATTATGTCCAGGATCTTAAAGTAATTTTCTATCAGCCTGATATTCCTAGAGGTGGAACGAGGGTGTTTGGCAATGACCTTCTCTTGCCTGTTTCCCTGCAGCAGAAGAGTATTGTGCAGTTTTTGACATCTTGCAATGGACATGAGGTTTCTTGCAGCTTGTGGTATGTAGTTTGTACTGCTGGAGTTGAACTACACTGGAAGTATCTGGTATTGGTATTCATTTGCTATTGCTGTAGCAACACCAAAGAGTGAACTCAGAGGTCTGGTGGAGGAGGCATTTAAGGAGGTCAGGGTCCATGGAATTTGGGAGGTTCTATTGAATGTTTTCTCATATTGAAGAGTGTTAGGAGAGGTCAGTTTGAATTAAAACTTGGAGGTTTGCAGTAAGAAACAGGATGAAACTTTTCCCTGCACTTTAGCAGGTAGTGATTTTTGGGTTTTTCACTGCACTGATTTTAACTGCACAGGCTGTGCTTGCCAAGGAGGCTCTCACCCTTGCATGGAATGAATCCTTTGCTCCAGTGCAGCTTGATCTGTGTGAGACTCTGTGCCCAGCATTTCACAGGACTGGGGTTTGCATGTGAAAGGGGACTTGGGAACTGAGTGGTTGGCAGACACCAGTAACTGAGGACACTTCCACTTGCAAAAACCTCCTGGCTGAACAGGAAAGGTGTGCTGGTAGACCCAGTCTATCAGGGTGAAGGCTGTGCAGGGCTGTGTCCTGAGCTTTGTATTCATGTGTACAGGACTTCAGGTTTAACTTGTTTACCTCCTAGTTGATTTTGTAACTTAGAGACATGACACACTTAATGGTTTTTATGGTGAGATTTTTAGGTTGTTTTATATGGTGAAATGTTGCAGGGAACTTTTATTTGCCCAGACGAAACTCCTAATTCTGTTAAAGAAAGCAGCCTTCTGATCTGTGTCTGAGTATCTAGTATTACAAGAGCATGATTCACTGAGCTGAAATGAAGAGAAATGAAACTTACATACATAAATTAGCCAGCTTTCTCGAACTGTATTGAGTGATTTTTTTGGCTTCTCTAATTGAGGGGTAGAACAGATGGTGCAGGCTTAGTTTTAAGTGGCATCCATTAGAGTTACTTAAGCTGATGAATGGTTGTTCACTATAAGCATACATTTTCTCTATACCATGTTTATTTTGGTTGAAATTCAGTGGAAGAAATCCTGGTTTAAGAAATAATTATCATGCATGGTTGTGAGTCAATACGGTAATTTGCTAAGTGTGTTTTGTTGAGTATTTAATGCACAGAAAAAAAGATTTCAGTGTCTGAGGAAGAGACTTGGAAAGGGTTTCCAAGCAGCTGTTGTTAGCTGGTGAGTTTTGAGATGCTGAGGGGGGAGTGCATGAGGATTGGTACTATATACATTCATTTAGCTGTTTCATCCTTGAAAACTCTTTATCGCAAAGTGGTAAGTGCTAATGAAGATGAATTAACTTAGTTTTGATGCCCAGAGGATATGAAAAACTTACTATTGAGGAAGAGTGGTCAGGACTTGAGAGTAGAACCTCTTCCTTGTGTGTGCCTGTGTTGCAGAAGGTATCTTGGCAGAAACTGCTTCTGATGACTCAACATGTGGAGAGAAAAGCTGTTCTAGGAAGGGCCAGAGTTACTGGGCTTGGTGTGTGGTGTGTTTGCAGAGTGTGCCCAGTCCTTGATTTTCAGGCTGCTCTGCTGGCTTGCTCCTAATAGGTGGGTTTTCCTGCCTTAAGTTTAGGAAAAAGTGGAGTTTTGGCTCCAGAATATCCAATTTCCTGTAGGCACTGATGTTAGTCCAGCTGATCAGTTGTGTTTGTCTGTGGGTCTAGTAGCTGGGCCTGCCTTTTCCAACACTTACTGCTCTGTGCAGTAATTTAATCAGATTGTGGTACAGCTCTTACCTGTTTGGTATCAGGATTATGGGGAGTGCCACAGAAGATGCAGTGTAGAACAGAGCTGTAGCAGCTGGGCTAGATCAGATTTAATGCTAGCCTTCAGTCCTTGTTCAGGACAAAAAATGAAGTACTGTAGCAAGTCAGCATTTAGAGCTTTCCTGTGGCTGTTTCTTAGTTCTTAAAAAGTGGTAATGACTGGTCATAGTATGACAGGTTACCCTTTTCCAGAAAAACTGTAGTAGAGCAGTAGTATTTCCTGATTGTTTTATACACAGTGTGGATGTGCTGCTGGTTGCATAAAACAAAGTTTGTAAGCCTGAGTGTACCAGACAACAGGATCTTTCTGTAATTTATCAAGGCATTATGAAATCAAACATGAATAGTGAGAAGCTACAGGATTCCAAGGGAGTGTGAAGACCAGAGACCTAATGTTGAAATAAATAGTTTGTTTCCATAGTGGTATACAGAAGGTCTGTGTAACTGGATATCCTGTTGCTCTGCAGCTGGCAGTGGTTGGTGAGAGATGAGTAGGAAAATGGTATACTGAGTGTCTCCCTTGTATAACCTTTTGGTTTGTAGAGCCCCTGATTTTGCTTTCTGACAACCAAAATTATATTACATTCCAATAGGATTTTAGTGCTGGGACTGACTCAGGGCAAGAATGTTGCTTATGGCTTTTTTAGAGCTACTTTTTCTTGAGTGCCTGGTTGTGTGGCTGTTTTAGCACTGCAAGGCCAAACAAGCTCTCCTCTGGGTCTGATGGGGCTGGTCAGCATACAACAGACTGAACCATTATGGGTTGTAAATGGAGATGGTAAAGCTATTCCTTTAATGGTGGTGCAGTGTTTCAGCTGCAGCACTTCAGTGTCACTGGGGTTGTTCAGAGGTCTGACACAGTTTGCTAGCTCTCAGGAAGTCTTGGGTGTGTTACTTGACTACAGGCTGAGGGTCACAGCTGATGAATTGGTGGAAAAGGCAGATTATTGGGGATTTATTTCTGTGAGGATAAGGGTGAACTAATGCTACTGAGCAGTGCTTTGTTGAGCCCTTCTGTGGCATGTGTTGTATGGTTCTAGTTGTCTGTCTGCAAGGAAGGAATTCAAGCTGGAACAGGTGCAGGGAAGGGCTAGTGTGGTGTTCTGGGGGCTGGAGAGCCTGCCTGGCCAGAGGAGACTCAAAGTTTGGCTTGTTTAGTTTACAGTATGAAGGCTGAGAGGGTGTATGACTGCTGTCTATAAATACATCAGAGGGGTGAACATCAGGAAGGGGAAAGAACTAGTAGAGCTAAAGGGCAAGGTTACCACAAGAACAAATGGGTATAAACTGACTGAATAAATTTGGGGTGGATGTGAGATGAAAGTTGCCTGCAGCAAGATCACTGGGGGACTGGAAAACTCTTGGAGAGAAAAAGATAAGATCAAAACGTGTTTGGTTTTAGGATGGGTCTTAGGATGATTTTGAATAGTTCATATTTAGTACAGAGTAACAGGATTATGCACTGTGGTAAAGTTAATTTCAGTTCTTTGTATGGTAGAACAGGTATGAGACTGTGTCTGGAGCTGCTCTAACTCTTTTGAATAAGCACAAATATTTAAAAAAGTGTACTGGTTTTATTTCTGTAATTCCAAAGTGACTTCCAGAGACTGTCCATGCTGTGCCCGAGGATCAGTTGCCTGTTACCTCTGGGATAGAATTAGGAATTGCTCATATGAATGTGTGACCCATGTCTAGTAGGTAGCAGGGTGAGGTACTAGGTAGGGGAGAGTCTTAATTTTCCTGAGTATGGTGACTCCTGCTGGAGAATTGTTACCTGAACTGGAGGTTAGTTGCAGTGCTGGGTTTACATGTTTCTGTAATTTTTTGCTAGTCTTGAAATGGCTCAGTGGAGTTCTGTTGTTCTCTTGATGCTGAAAGAAATATTTATCAGCTGCCAGGGTCTCCTCACCAACACCAACCTATTAGCTTCTCAGCTAAAAGTGTGCACACACTTCCATTTCTGCATTGTGGGATATTTTTGAGCTCATCCTGAAATCCAGTCTTGCTCTCATCATTTGAACTTCAGCATGAAAAACCATCTACTGACAATCCCACTGGCAATGAGGTCTGCTTGCTTCTAACTTTGTCGAGTTTTAATTAAGTAATTTTGTAAGCAAAGAAGTTTTATGAAGCCTCATTTCCTTTGGCTTTTTCTATGTATATTTGTTTGTGTCTAATGCTGTGGTTTTCCTCATGCTGTAGTCTGTCTCCTAGTGGAACCTCTTCTGCCTTGGTTACTATGTTTGTAAAAACACTGTATCTTTGGTATCTCCATTCTACCATGCTAGGTTGAAGTTTGCTAAAAATGGCTAAAGAATTCTGAAGTTAAGGAGAGAGGAAAGAATCTATGAAAGATAAATGAACAATTTATTTCTTCCTTAAAATTAAGACTGAAAAATTATAGTAATGAAGTACTTTTTTTTTTTTTTTTTTTTTTTTTTTTTTTTTTTTTACAACCTTCTATTACATTGTTAGCATTAGGTACAGCTATGTCAGTTTTTGGAGGACCAGCCCACTAGACCAGGCAGTCTGGTGCAGGGAAAACTTTTTGCTTCAGATATATGATTCTGGCTCTGGGAGCCCTCCTTTTGCAGCAGCTGCATTTGGAAAGGTAAGATTTTCTGTATAGTACTGGGATCAGCTCATAGAATCACAGTGTAATTGGAGTTGCAAGGGCTGTTGGGCTTGAAGTTCCACCCACCATATCATTATGTAGAGTCAAGGCCTTAATACTTAAGTTTGTTTTCTAAAAAAAATTTATTGGCATGTGAGTGGTGTCTGTGTGATGGTTTTAAAGGTATGTGTAAGAGGAGTCTCCCAGGGCACTGGTGACAAGCTGGCTGAGGCTCAGTGCAGTCTGATTTATCCTGCTGCTTGGCTTGCTCAGAGCTCTGTTTCTGACAGCCAGATTGTTCTATAAAACTATCTCATATGTTTGTATCAAACGTGTCATCTGCTCTATGGCCATGTTAGATGCAGGAGGGAAGATGTGGAACACAGCAGAGACATGGAGTCTGATTTTGTTCAAGGAAATTCTACCTCCCACGAATTGTTCATTACTTTCTTCCTAGATCAGATCTCTTAACCAGACAAAACCTGCTGTGTTCCTCATTTGCTATTGCCTTTGTGCCAAATATGAAATTTTAAAACAAAGCAACATTTGAGTATTCAAGAATGAGAGCAAAGAGTCCCAGTTATCAGAGCGTGGAAAGCAGGATAATTTTTTTTTTATATCGTGGCTGGGAGTTTAGCCAGAGGAAATAATGTGTAAGGTTGGGCCCTGAAATAAGTGTAAGAAAGAAAATTTTCATGCCTAGTAATGCTTCATCTTCTTTAGAAGGTTTTTTTGGGGAGAAGTTTGTAGAAACAAAGAAATTAGCCCATCCTGCCATACCCTTCTTGTGGTTGGCCCTGCTGACAGACAGGATAGGCACATCAGCAGGAAAAGGGACAGGATCTCTTCTTGGGACATGAAAGTGTTGCTAGGTTAACTGGTTAACTGTGGTGTTACAAGCTTGTCAGGGTAGGAGTGCTTGTGCCTGTCTGCTGGTGGTTGAGAGCTTGACAGTAGCAAATGGAAAACCCCACATTATTTCTATTCAGTGTATTTTGAAATCATATTATTTGAGTCATGTCTGCATTTACTGTGAATTGTGGGTTAGAAATCAGCTTTCTGCTAATTGTCTTAGTTCTTTGTGTGTCTATTAGAACCATATTCCATTAAAAGATGGTGTTTTGCCTTGTATTGTCATGACTCTCCATTTGACTAATATCAATTGACATTGTAGTGTTGGCTCTAATTTGAAATCTAACTGCAAATGGAGGCATCAGTGCTCATGCAGTGATGTGGAACAAATGTCTGCTTTTAACAGCTTAGGAGAACTTTGTTATTGGGAACATAACTATTGGGAACATAACATAACATGCCACTTGTTCAGTGCTGTTTAAAGCTGAATGTTAAAGGCTCTTACTGATGTGTGCTCGTCGACAGACCTGTCCTGATTTCTGTAATAGCTTTATAAATATAAAAAACTCTAGCTCTTGCAGTAAAATATGAGTTTTGGATGGAATTCTGCTTGCTCATAGCTGATGGAGTTGGTCCTGTTGCATTAAGTTACTTGCATTGTTCATTGAGGAGTGTTGGTTTGTCTGTGCATGTTATCTGTTTAATTAGAGTGTTGTGGGGAGAATGAATCTTGGACAGATGCTGGGCTACACTGCTAGCCTTTAAAATGAAGACTCTGGAGAAGACAGCTGTGTGCCTTGTTTAACTGAGATGTTCAGAAGAGCTCTGTGCTGTTGTATCCTGAAGCATGAAGGGTGCTACAGATGTGCTGCTGTTACATGTGGCTGAACTGCTGCTTCTGTAAAAAGAATCTTTCTCATTGATAGGATGTTGTGTAGAAAGCTGAAACTGCACACAGGATTTGGGAGGTACCTAGTCTTACAGATAGGAATGTTTGTAGTCTGGTAGTCTGCTGTTTGTCTCTTCTACCTTCTGCCCCTTTAGGTGTTTGGAAGGTTGTTACCTGTAAAAAGTTGCTGGTCTGTAAGTTATGGGACTAAGTGTGCTTGTGAAAGACTGCATCAGCACCAGACCCTCTCTGTGAAAAGATCCGAGCTTGCTTGCTGCTTTTAAAGAGATTTGCTTTTTCTTTGTGTTGCTTGGGCTCCATTCTCTCCATGTGATTTTATGCATTTCCTTCTGGAATTTCCTGTTCTAGTAAGCTGGCTTTTACAGTTAATGAGAAATGTTTCCCAAGCAGAAGTGGTTCTTGTTTTGAAAACGTGCACTTAGAGGTGATGTGATGGGAACTGGCATTACAGATGAATGGAAAATCAGGAGCTGGATGTCTCAGGCCAAATGTCAGTGTTCTGGAGGGAATAGAGATTAAAACTTCACTGTGCTAGAGAGAGATGAGGGTATGAAGAGGCTCATTCTAGCCAGGCAGTTTTCTGGTGGCTGTTTTCAGGATGAAACAGTGCATGGGAATTGTACCAGAAGAGTGTTGTAGCTGGGACCAGCACTTTGGAGCAAGAGATGGTTGTTTCCCTAGGTGGTAGCTTTGTCACAGAACTAAGTAATGTGAGGGGTGATGTGCGGGTTGTGTGGATGAAGTTTTTGTCTACGGAAAGGAGGTTTCTCATGATGTAGCAGTGAAGCCATCCAGTTCATGTGAGTCTCATGGGTTCCACAGTTCTCAGCTAATGTAAAGGAGAGATGAGAGTTGATTCAGAGAGGAGAGGCAGGATGAATTGCTGGATTATAGTAGTACTAGATACTCTGTGGGTACTCCAGTCTTCTCTGTGTTGTGTTTTCCTAACCCAAATTTATCACAGTTGTTTTATAGGAGTATATTTGATGATAATCCCAAGATCATTGGTCCAACATCAATGTAATTCTGTTGGGCTAGGCACAGAGGGATGGCTGGGATGTTCCTGCTGTTTTCATGCTCCCAGCCAAAGGGACTTATTTGGTGAAGCTGCAGCCTTCAGACACTGCTGAGCAAATGCTGTGCTTGGCATGTGTGGGACATTTACTGGGAATGTGTGGGTTGCTGTCTAAGTGGCCACCTTAAGTAACAAGCTGTGCAGATGGGGTGACACTGGAAGTTCAGTAGGCCTGAATAAAGTCCTCTGGGGAATCTTGGCAGGATACTGTGAGCTAGGAGCTTGGAGGAGAAGGGAGCTGCTGATCTGAGGAGAGATGGGGCTGTGGGGAAGGATGAGGGTGGGATAGACACTGTTTCTGGGCACACATGCAGTGGTGTCTGCCATGTGGCAATCTGAGAGGAACAGAGCAGGACAGCTTTTAGTGTGCCTTTAGTTGTATGAAGTAAGCACAGGGGCAAGGCTTTGAGCTGGTGTTCTTCAGGGTTGGAGGAGAGCCAGGAAGTTTTAGGAGGTTAAGGAGATGACTCAACCTTTTTTATCTTCCTTCTGTTTACTTCATGGCTACCAGCAGTTGTAGGTAACTGGCATCTTCAAGCTGAAAGGATGGAAATGAAGTGTGTTGCTTTCTGGGGATCCAAAAGGCACTTGTGATAAATGAGAACAGCAGTTCTGATAAGTGAATGTATGCCAGAAAACAGCTCTGCAGCCAAACTTGGCTGAGCAGCAGCTAAACCAAAAAATGCTCTAAAATCTGATTTTTTAAAATCAGGAAAGGTGTGGTAGGGTTGGGACAATGGGAAATCTGGTACTTAATTAGCACCCAGATCCTGCTGCCATTAAAGTCAGACAAATTCAAACCAATGCAATGTGCTGCTTGAAGCATGCCCGTGTGCAGGCTCCCAAGAGAAGGGATGTAATTTTGGATGAACACAAAAGCTAATGTAGGGAAAAAATCCATCTTAATTTTTTTAGTGTTAACTCTTGAAATGCTTACAATATAATCTATGCCTGTGTTGCTGGTGTACATATTAATAAGGAATAATTTACATTTGAATTTTGTTTCTTAAGGAAATTTTTTTCTGGGAGACATTCCCTTGAAGCTAATCTTGAATAAAAGGTAATAAGGTGGTATCTACTCTTGTTTATTCTTTTGTTACAGAAGCTAAGACCATGAGATTGAAATTTATGATTTTTTCCTATTCCGTCTATATGAAGCCTTTAAATCTGTTTGCTTGTGATAATTTTTGTGGCTTTAAAGTAAAAACACATTGGTCTTTTATCATCAGTTAAATGTGAATTTGTATCAGAAATTGACTTCTATGCCTGTTACTGTGGCATTGTGTGAATATGGCATCTCTGAAAAATGCTGTTTTGCATAAGGCTTTTACAAAATAGAAGAAAGAAAAAATAATTCTTGGGCTGTTACTGTTTTTTCTATTGCTGGAGGCATTGATATCAGGACAACCCAAGCCCACTCTGGCTGTTTGCAGACGGGCTGGAATCCACCAGTTTTGCACCCGTGATCTCTGGGCCACGTGAATTTGAATTCTTAAGGGAGCTATAAAAGATAAACTGAAGAAAGGGAGGCTGTTGCCTATAGGCTTATATTTGCTCTCTAGAGAGCCACATCTTTACTAGAAAGTGTTCAGATGCTGTACATTTCAGAAGCTTGAAATGTGAATCTTGGGGTAGAAGAGTCCCTTTCTGGCAGGTGTGAGAAATGCTCATGTCTTTTTACATTTGACTGTGATGTATGCAATGTTTATCTGTAACAACAAATTATTGGTCAGAATTCTTGGTTCTGATCTTCTTGATTGTCTTTTGTTTGACTGAAAGATCTTAGATTAAACCCTACTGCTGTTCCAGAAGAAATGATTTATTCTCAGAAAATAATTGGTTTCAGTGTGGGAGCAAGTGGCTGGGATTTCATGAGCTTCATTGCATAGAGTATCAGAAAAACGGTCCTAATGGGCCCTTCTGCTTCTGTGTGTCTGTTATGGAGGCAAATAACCTCGGGTAAAGAGGTCATGGTCTTTGCTAGCTGTGTTCTTTAAAATAATGTACCTTGAATTTAGGCAATGCTGTTTTCAGTTTTTTCTTCTCTTGTCGTTGTGGTTTCCTTTGTCCTTCCCAGATCAGTCGTGTGAGAAGGATGTTCCCTCTCCTTCCAGACAGTATTTGTTTTGACATCACGTATTTTGGTCTTAATTATTTTGGAGGAAGCTTAGAATCTCATTTTACGGGAAGAGAATTATGGTAGGTATAAATGTCACTGAGGAGAGCGGTTGGCTGACTAACCAGCATTACCAACTGGATTGTGATTTGGATTTAAGGCTGCAGTCATGAAGTCCTTGTGCAGAATGTTAGTGTGCTGGAGATCCTCTCTAGTGATCCACTGGAGTGGTTGTGTCATGCTTGATCCTGTTTCAAAGGGTTACTGTTCTGTAGCAACTAGAGCTAAATATGAGGTGTTTGGAAGAGTCCATCAGCAGATACTTAGTTGTTCCAGAACCTGCAGTATGGTCCAGATTGATGCAAGAACTTGAGGTGCATCTTGTTTAATTGGGGGTTGAAGCTTGGCAAGGGCTGAACTTGGGTAAGGCTAAAAGGGGTCGGTCCTTTGCTGTGAGATCATCTTTCTTGCTGACAGGTTCACTACTTGTGAATGACACACTGAAGCTGCATCTGGATATTGTTTTCATCTTTGTGCCTTTCTGTTTTTAATCTCTGCTGTTGAGTGCTCGTTTTGGGAACAGTTGCATACCTGAGATCTTTTTTTTTCTTTTATCTAGCATCAAAAGATTAAAAGGAAACTTGAAAAGAAGCATACGTTCCTCATTTGACTTGCACAGCTAATTTTTTCCTTAATGTATTGAGCTCCAACTTTCTGATGAAAGCCAGTTTGAGCACAAGCACCAGGAGTCTGCAAGGGGAGAGTCAGGTGGAGACAAATGTACTGTTCTAGGGGAGCTGTAAGCTCCTGGTTTTTGATGCTTTTTTTTTAGTAATGAGCACTAAGTGATCTGTCTGCACTATGGACAGTTGAACCTCACGTTAGTCTTCATGTGGTGATGGGTGCTGCTTTGTGTAGTGTCTTCTTTCACTAAGAACTGTGTCTGGAACACTTGGATTGGGCATTTAATGGACTCCGTCAGTGCACATAATGCTGTTTGATGCCTGGTGGCTAAAGCCTTCACTAGAACTATTCTGTGTATAAAACTTAAACTTGTTAAGACAAATCCCCTTCTTCTCCACTGATCTTGCAAAATCTGATTTAGAAATATTTCTGGATGTTTTTTCCTACATGTACTGTATATAGTTGAAGATTCATGGCTCTTCTGAGTGGCATAGTTAATGACACACATATCCCAAAAGGCTTTGATGCTAGATCAAAAGAAAGAAAATAAAATTATTTTGGAAGGATGAGATGAATGTAAATTCTATAGCACTTTTTCATCTAGAAGGGCCTGGGATTACTTTTCAGACCAACAACATGGCTAAACCCATCACTGAAGCATGCCACGTGCACGTGCTTGAACAATAAACTTGGTACAACCGTGTTGCTTTCTGCCAAGGGAATTGGATTGCTTTAAATATTGATGGAATGTTCTTTAGTCACCAGACATTAAGGCAGAGGTTGTATTTCATTCCTAGTTCATGGAAAAAGTAGCAAGACAATCCTACAGGGGAATGTTGTCAATAAGCTAGAGAAGTTTATAGTACTCTCTCGTTTTTGAAGTAATCAGTGGGCTGCCAGTGAAGTACAGAGCAGGTCTTGGAAGCTCAGCTCACAGCATGTAAAAAGTAGTGGGAAAATGGCTTTCCTCCCCGATAATTCTTACTTGGGTGCTGTGTTGAAGGTTTGTGCTGCTGCATCTTATGCCCTGCTGAGCCCTACTGAACTGTGTCCTTGTTTCAGTCATGCTTGCCATAATGGCCATGTGTTCCTGTGGCTGGCAGGTGCCACAAACCCATGGAAGTTAAGCTCCTGCCTGATGTCCTTCCTTTATAAGCAGGAGTTTGTTCTGATTATTGCTGGTAGCCAGAATAGTCCTGCACTCTGATACAATGTTCTCCAAACTCTATTAACAGAAGGTTAACAAAACCCACAACAGAACAACCCACAAAACCAACAGCAAAAACAGGGCTAGACAGGAGGTGAGACTATGCCTTTCTCCTGCTTCCTTTGACTTGACTTTGCAAGTTTTCTTTCCCACTCTGCATTTCTGGAGCTACAGTAATCAGAACCTGTGGGACTTGTGATAGAAAGTGGTGCAGAGCTATGCCCTGCCTTCCTTCTGCCCTCTGAAAGGAAAAAAAGCTTCCCTGAAGATGAGTGTTTTCCAAAACAGTAGTAGAGAGGTTCTTCCTCAGAGTTTCCAGATTGTTTCAGAAGGAAGCAGCTCTTCCTCTCCCCTGTTTACTTCACCATCAGTTCCATTAGGTAGCTTGGCTCTTGCTCTGCCTGCAGTCCCTTCCCTCCACAGCTCTGGCATCCCAAAGCTTTTGCTTACTCTGCTGGTTTGGAGTTTTTTTGGCCTGTTTTGATGTGACTACAGAAGGGCCTGGTGTGCGTTGTTGTTATCTCCATTTAGAGGGAGAGGTACAGAACCTGTGTTCCGGAGACGGTTGCAGCAGACAGGATTGAAGGAGCCCACCTGTGTCTGTGACTGAAGTAGGCTGACAGGCAAGGTGACTTGGGAGTAGTGGGAAGGAAATCCCTGGTTATTTTTCACATGCTTCTTTTTCTGCCTTGTGTTTCTGTGAAGCTGCAAGTCACTCTCAAAAGAGGCTGCTCCAGAAATTCCTGTTGAGAAGAAAGATTCCTTGCTGTGTGGAAGAAAGGCTGGATGGGTTGCTACTGTAGGTGGGTTTTGTGTGCACCTGAAGATGACAAGTTAGCCATCTGCCTGGATTGCTGAGCTGTGACCAGCTGAGTTGGAACTGGGTTACTGCTTGTGATCAGGCTTGCTGGGCAAGCAAAGTGCCCTTGCAGGGATTAGCTCCAGGGGAAAAGGTGTTTTCTGCCTTGCTTGCATATGCAGGTGCTTTAGCTAATGCTACATGCAGATGCTTCTCGTTCCAGGTTAATGGTGCCTTGTTCCCCCAGGTCTCAGGGTATTTAAAGAAGGGAAAAGTGTCTTGGCAGGATTCAGTGTCTGTTTTCCCGGTTCATCAAACCACCACAGTGAATTCATTCACAAGCTGCAGGAAGGGTTTACTTGCTGCTGAGCTGGTGGCCTAATCAGCAGTTAATTGTAATTATGCCTCCAGTATTTTGGGCTCTTGAGAAATGACCAGAGGGCAGAGCCTTGCCATGTCCCCCTCCACAAATATATTGCATAGTTTGGATTTGGAAGAAGAAAACTTCAGTTGCAGATCTGTTAGTTAACTCTGTTCCCAGTCTGTCCTGTGAAGGAGAAGCTGTGTGGATTTTAGTTAATGAGAGTTTATAGGAGACTGATGAAGAATAGCTAATACTGAAGGGCTTGCCATTGTCTTGTAGGTTGCAGCAAACTCTTCATCCTTAAATTGCTCAGGCTAAAAAATAGAGGTGGTAATGACAAAATTCAGGTTTGCAAATCAAGGGTCTGTAGTGCAATGGAGCTTTTCTCTGTGGGCAGTCAGAATAACAGTCCAGTGTATTTGCAAGGTGGCTCATGAGAGGTTTTGGTACCGTGCAGGCACCAGCAGACCTATTTTTTGATATTTTTTCAGTATTCAATATCTGCAGGCAAAAAGGAGACACAGCCCCTGCCTATAGGAGGTTGTGCTCGGTGTTAGAAGAAGCAAGAGGAGACACAGTTCCAGCATTTCTGCAGTTGCCTGGTTGAAAATTTCTTGTCCTTTTTGTCCATCTGTTTGCAGGGGAAAGGTGTGGAGAAAATATGTTGGAGCACTCAGAGACTGCGTATGACTTTTTAGGAAACTTTACCCATGAGCTAAGACTACTTTATTCCTCTGTGGTTTTAAGATTAATAGGCATTTCAGTAATACATATGAGTGCTACATGTTAGTGTGTATGAATAGCCTGTGGCAATCAATGTGTTTTGGTGGTCTCTGCCTTTATGGTGTTCAGGCCATCTGTAAAAAAAAAATCTCCTGAGATACAGTTTTAAAATAAAGTTTCTCTTTCTGGATAACTTGGACTGCTTAAGATCCTCGCTTATGTGAGAAGCAGGGAGTCTTTGCAAGGCCCGGGAGCTCAAGCTGTGAACCTCCCATCTTGAGTCGGAGGAGGTAGAAGGCTCCATGCAGGAACTGGGCTGTTACAAACTCAGGTTCAGCTGGCATCTCTGCCACTGACTGACAGCATGCAGTGTCCAGGTGTCATTCCCTCTTCTCAGTTCTCTGTTCTGGAAAAATATGATTCTTATTAAGTTGAGGAGACTTGTGGAGAGCTATTGTAGTGATTTGAAACTGGGGGCTGATGTCAAGACCTCTCTAATTGTGAGACGTCTAATATAAGATCATCTTCTTTCTCAGCCCCTCCAGAGCCAGCAGCTAAGGATGATGTGTGAGTGTTCCTTAGCAAAGACCTTACTTTGGGGATTCATTTGTTGGTGGATCTGACTACACAGAGGGAAGATACTTACTTCCCTATTCTAAGGTCTGAGAAACTGCAAATTCCTTTTCTGACTTCTTTTTCACACAATTTGCTTTAAACTTGTCTCTAATGAGCCAAAATACTGCAAGCCTAAAATGAATTTTATACTGATTTGAGTGGCCTGGGGACTACTTATAAGGGTTAGCTCACTTTGTGTTGCATAAACGGGTTCAATTTAATAGGGATGTAATAGGGAAAGGGATGTTCTATGTGTAGCAGGTCTCGCTGTGGCAAAGCAGCATAAGTGAGTCACACTGAGATGGACACTGGGACAGAACATGGTGAAAATGCTAACCTTGAGTCCCTTTCATGCAGTGTCCAGCATGTGTGGTCTGTGTAGTGAGATGTATGGGTGATTAGAAAACTGTTCTGCATATCTTGAAGTTTATTAGGCCCTATTGTTTGCTGTTGAATAATGAATGTCATGAGTACGAATTTTATTGGGTCTTGGAGCAGCTCAGCATGATAGAATCCAAATGCCTCCTTGCATCTTGCTTGCAGCAAGGAGGAAGCTCTTTCATGTTCTGAGTGAATGCATCCCTACCTTGTTCTTACAAGAAATCTCATGACATGCATGTTTTATAATTGTCAAAGCTGGGATGAAAATAAATGTTGTCAGGATTAAAATCTTGTCTCCAAGTCTGGGTCATTGTTATAGAGTTAGTTAAGGAATCGTGCAGGGGAAGAAAGGATGGATATATTTTGGGCATCAGGCAGAAGAGGGAGTCCAGAGTTCACCTTACCCTTTGTGTACTCTGTGGTTGTACATAGATCTTGAGTTAAACCAGTGCTGGAAAGTTTTGTTAACCAGGGTGTCAAGCTTACCCTAGGGAGTAACTTCTATTTGCCAGTGTAATTTATGTCTACAGTGGATTGCTATTAGGACTCTATTGTCAGTTTGCCTTCTATTGTTCACAAAGGATGTTTACCAACTAGTAACAACTTACTTTGATCCTGTATTTCTAATGGCAAGAAGGAAATCTCGAGGCTTTGTAGGTATTGTAATATAAGGGACTTCAGGAAATAGTCAAATCCAATTTCTTGTTCACAGACAAGAAACAAGACAAGCAAATGTACCCAAATGTCTTCTGTCAGACATTTAGCCAACTTATGCTTAAAATACATCCTTTGAAAATTTCACAACCTTCTGAATTAGTCTGTTCCAGTGCCCTTCTGCTCCTCATACTTAACTTCCTTTCTAGCTAATCTAAGAGGATTTGTCTTTATCCTCCTTCTGGAGGATATGGGAAAAGTTGATCACCACCCTTGTTCAAGTCCATGCTAGCAAAGTCTCTCCAATGTAGTTTCCACTACAACTGTTTGCCTGTCTGCCAAATGGGGGTGGTAGTATGTGCTTTGTTCTGCAGTGTATTGACAGAGCTTTCTCTGTGCTGAGGCATCCTCTAATTGCTAGATCTGATGTGATTATGGGATAAGGGCACACTGCTATTTTCATTCCAGAAAGGTGGTAAGTAATTGAAGGGTAGAGAACAAGAACCTCACTGGTCTGTAGATAGATCTGCTCAGGGGCAGAGGCCCCTTAGACTGAGGGGTCATGTGCCCTTGGATGGACAGCATATTGATTATTTAATGAGGATCTGCCAGAGGAATCTTTAGCCATTTTACTCTAGCTGCCCTGGTTTCTAGCTCCAGTTTTGTAGCAGAGTCATTAACAAAGAGAATGGGGGAGGATGTGGGATGCAGCTTTAAAGGCATTGTTAAGTAGAGATGCTGCTTGTAATCTCTGGAAAGGCACAGCATGTGGCAGGGAAAAGAGCACGTTGGCAGATGGGGTGAGTGCAGCTACAGTCATACCAAGAAGACGCTGTTGTGAAGCTCTCATGCTGTGGCAGACAAGCAGGTCACAGTGTTGATTTGTCACCCCGGGGTGGGAACTTCTGCTGTGATCAAGAATGTGAAGTAAAGGCATTTCTGGGAAGGGGATCAGTAGAAGATGGTAGGATTGATCTGTATGCACAGAGAATTTTGCCCTGGGAGACAGAGCTCAAGTCAGTCTCCTTTGGGTGAACTTCTTGCAGGTGCAGTCTTGGAAAGAAGAGTGAAAAAGAGAAATGATCTTGAGGGCTTGTTCTCTTGGCTGCAGCAGAAGCATTCTGGACATCTCAGCTGGGCTGTAGTTTCCTTTGGTCATTGTGCTTATGAAGTGTCTTAAGAGTTGTGGCAGATGTGACTAGTGGTGGTGCTTAACTGTCCTTTGGTTTGTCTGTTGAGCTGGCATAGCCTTTCCTGTCCATTCTTTGGTGGAGCTACCTTTTGGTGTTCCTGGTCAGCCTTGCAGCCTGAGGAAGAGTATGCCTTGCATGCCCACTGAGGCTGACCTGCTGCATGCTGCTCTACTGAGAGGCCACATACAGCAAGAGCGTGAAAGGAGAGACCAACTGCTTCAGTCCTGCCTCAAAAGAAGTTCCTGAGATGTAGTTATGTGAGCAGAAAAAGGGATTGATTTGTCCTCTTCTGTTTCAGCTTGGTGGGGTGGGAGAGCTGCAGTGTGTCTGTCAGCTCTTTCCTGAGCATGGTATGTGCTGAGCTTGCTTAACATGGTTGTGGGGCAACTGTGTCCTGCATACAGACATATAAAAGGCAGGAAGCAGGGGCTACAAAAGTTTGAAGTTACAAATCCTCCAGCCATGACCTGACAGTTAATTTCCACCAGGCTCTTCTGTAGGACCTTTATCACATAAACCTCTCTCTCCTTGGATTTAACTGAAACCCAAAACACTGAAGGAGTGATAGGACCCTGATGGGTAGTGAAAGTATTGGATTAATTTGAACTGATCTTCAGGCTTTTTCTGGGTAGGCACAGTGTTAAAGTGATTCACTTAAGGCTGCTTAGGCAGGACATAATTGAGATGCTGAAGATATTTCCTGTCTGTCAGTTTTGCATTGTCTTAAGTCATGGGTTCTCCATCCCAGAGGGCTGAATTAAGGTCTCTTCTGACGTTGTGGTTTGACCCCTCCCAGGCTTGGTGCAGTTTGTGTCCTGCTGTGGGCTGAAGCTCCAGGAGCTCTGGGTAAAAGTGGTTTAGGCCCAGAGATGAAGCCCTGACCAAAGGCTTGGGAGGCAGACCTGGGAGCCTGATGTAGGCTCTGCTGCAGGTGTTTTGTTGTGGCCAGAGTCAGCTCGGAGCACACCCATTTCTCTCTGTGAACTCAAACAACTCCTCATGTCCTTGCAGAGACAGTGAAGGCTGGAAGGGTGCTATTTGCCTGCCATGATATGTTGTTACACAGGTGAAAGGTACAATAAAATCAGAACTCTTGATTAGTATTGTATCCCTTCTCAAACCCTCCTAAGAATGGATTTCAGACTAAGTTCTGAGGAGCAGGGAGTTAGATTGCTTTCCATGGATATTTTGCTCAAGACCTTGTGTTTCTTGCTGGAGCTGGAGACAAGTGATAAAAGCAAAGCCTCTAGTCCTAATTAGCTACTGATCAAGAATAATTTTACGAAAATATAATGCAACTGAATTAATCTCTTGTGAAATACTTCCCACTGTCTTGGATTATTTAACAAGTCACTTGAAACCATCAAGGCATATGTCAGGTCATAACTGAGGAACACCTAAAAGAGAATACAATATATATCTAGCAGACTAAAGTAGCTTCGTAGCTAAAAATCTGTTTCTAGAATTTTTTTTTCCTAATACAATCTAGGTTATCTTTATGGTCTGAATGAAGTAATCAAAATGTAAGTGTGCAGTGACTGCTGACTGACTTGTTCTGTTTTTTGGGAGAATGGTGTAGAGTGCATACAGCTGGCTCCAGATTGTCAGTTTATGCTAGTCTGATGGGTCAGACTCTGGCCTGTAGCAGCAAATCTGAACTCCTTACCTTTGATAGAGACATGAAAAAATGGTGCAGAGCCTGCATGTCTCTTGCAGCTCTTTGAGGAAAGAGTTAATGAAGAATCTGGCCTTTACTTCCATGTTGCTTTGTGTTTGTGGCATCTTCTTTGATGTATGAATTTGAAGATGAGGAACAGAATGTATATGTGCTCTCAAAAAAAATGTCAAATCCTTTCAAGGGCAGAGGAGAAATGTCTTTAAATGGTGATGTGCGTGTACAAGCTGCTCTGCATGGCTGATTTTCTCTGTATGTATTATCTCAGGCTGAACTTAGTTTGTAACTGGACTGCATGCTGGCACAGTCCCAGCACTGCAGGCAGATGTGTATGAAGTAGGCAAATAATGCTTTCCAACATACAGACAGTACTGCTAGACCTCAGTGTGACAAGTTTACGATGGTAATAACATTCTGTAGTTCCAGATGGGGATATGAAAGCTATTGAAAAAACATCAGTTTATATTTCCTGTCTTGTTAGGGAGCAGGAAAGTGCTATTAGCTTACAGGAGGAAGAAGATAAAAGACAAGAAGAGATGCAACTGGAACTGGATCCCTTTCCTAATCAGTTGGTGGTGTTTATTTTGTGAAAGATGTAGCAACTGATCTGGGTGACTTTTCTTACCACATCTGTGTTGGAGAAAAAGCCTCTTGATCTCTAACCTGCCCCACAAAGGTTATCAGGAGAGTGTGTTCTGTTCCGTGGTGTTATCCTTGGGCATCCCCATGTCTTAACTCCTCTTTCTCTACATAATTTTTTCTAGTGTGACATAGTTACTATCTGTGAAACTCAATATCTTATTCTTCTGAAATAATCTTTGTGCTGTAGGCTGCAAAAGACTTGCCTGATATTTACTGGACAAAGTTGCTGTTGACAGAGTCATAGTGGAACAGTAATTGGAGCCTATCAGTGTGCATGACTTTGAACTTGTCCCTTTATCAGATGGTGTGAAGTTAAACAAAACCTTGTAAATAAACCAGAAATCCAATGCCATTTCTTTGCTGAAAAGAGTATATCAAGTCCTGCTATGCCTGGAAATATTTGAACTTGTCAAGTGTGAGCTGCCTAATCTCTCCCAAGTCCTTTATATCTACATGAAACCCTGTTGAAGTCCAAAATTGCTGTGGATCAGATGATGTATCTGGAGTCTTTGGGGCTACGAATTGTTAGCTTAGTATCTAGAGCAGGATATAAAAAAATAAAATCAGTTCTGCTGTTACATTGTGTCAGTAAGCTCTTAGTGGTGGTGATCTTTAAAATGGTTGCTGTATTGACAGGGCTGCTTCTAGCTAGAATATATAAAACTACTTCAAGATGTAGTGAAAAGTCAGTGACATCTGAAGTCCTATATGTTAAGAATCAAGTAAACGAAAATGCTCAGTAGAAATGTGACCTACCTGATCTAATTTTGAGCAGTGGGATGGTGATTGTGGCCTTTGGAGTAGTTGGCCTTTGGAGACCCAATCTAACTTGCTTTTATTGGTGAGCTCTGGTCTTATGCTCTAAGTTAGTTGCTGTGTCTTAACTCTATATAGAACGTGCAGTAGGGCTGGGTGGGAGGAGAGAAAACAATCTGGCATCCTTTTAATGCCTAGTTAAAAGTGTCACACTGTCTTGTTCACCACTGTCTTATTTTAGAGTTCATAAGACAGGTTTTGGTTCTGGGAGTTCTCAGAATGACTACTTTCTCTTCTGCATAAAACAATGCCAAATTACAGGAGCAGGAAGATTTTCATGACTTGAAACCTGTTAGAATTAAAAAAGATGACAGCATGGAATGAAGAGGTTTCAGAGGGCACATTTTTAGGTTTATTAGTGCCCCTGATTTCAGTTTAAGCTGCCACCTAGTCCATGCTTTGAAAAACTTTATTGGGCTTTCCCTACAATCTCAGAGACAAAATCAAAGAGTTTGCCTCTGGCAGGGGGTACCTGAGTCTCTTCCATAGCAAACTGCAAATATTTCTGTATTTCTTCAAAACAAAGCCAAACAAACCACCAAAACCCAAACCTGTTGATTTTAACTAGAAGGACCAATTTGGGTAATGGTTGCTTCCTTCCCCTTCTGAGGAAAACTGTAATTCTTGTCCAGCAGATTGCATTTTTTTCTTCTTAAAAATTGTTATTCAGTGTTGCTTCAAGTTTTTGCTGTGTTGGGGTGAAACAGACACTCCCTCACCCCAAAGCATGACACAACCTCTTTTACTAAGGAATAATCAGATTCTTGAGTTTTTCACTATTTTAAAGTATGCTGTGCTGTTAACTGCTTGCATAAATGTATGGTATATGCTGTTCAGCAGAAAGTTAGGAGGCTGTTCTGACCAAGTATCCAGTGGGAACAGACCTCCAAGTAAACACAATAATTACAAAACAAGGCATCCTGTCTTCTAAAATCACAGTTGAAATGGTTATTTAAACACTTGATCCAGCTTACCCTTTGTTGTGTTGAAAATAACGCTGGAAGTTGCAAAGCAGAGAAAAATGTAGTAAAAACATTGTGAAAGGCAAGCAGAGCCTGTCCAGGAGGTACCTGCTTCATCTGGCTCTACTTTCCCAGGGTGTCAGCTGTTTGAGTGCTTGTGCTGAGCTGAGTGGATTCTTGTATTACATTTATAGCTCCTGTTCCTCTGATGTGTGCTTCAGTTTGAGTTCCATTTAAGACAATTAATCCAAGAGCCAATGATTTAGTTGAACATTTAATTAATTCCTTTCTTGTATTTATCTACAAGAATCTGTAGAAGCCTCTAATGTAAGGGATGCTTGTTTGTGTAGCTACACTGCTAGACTACTGTTAGGATCTATTTGCCTGACTTGCTTAATTGTGTTTCTAGAGACAGATACAAGCCAAAAGGTACATGGTTTGTCCCTATAATTTTTCCAATTGCTGTTCCTCTTGTGCTGTCAGCTGTTCAGATGTTTTGTTGTTTTCCCTTAGGAAAATGCTGCCTCCTTCAGGCAGTGCAGGTTGAAGAATTTCCTTCTCTTCCCTTGAGGTGTTTGTGTTGCTGTTTTGGTTTTTTGGTTTTGTCATTTTGTTTGTTTTTTCATTTGTAAAATGTCTCCCTAGCTTAATAGCTCTAGAGACTGGAGTGCTTCAGCCACAGGAAGATGCACAGCATTGAACCTTGTGTCTGTCTCACCTTGGGGTTCCACCACCTATTGCCAGGCTGCTCCTCTACGTCTGTCATGGGTCAGCTTCCACAGCTGCCACTTGCATGAGTTTTTGGTAGCACTGGGTCTCCAGAAGGACTGCAAAAGCCAGTGTAATTTCCAGACAGATTTTTTTTTTTTTTAACAGCTATTCCATTTCACCTGTTTCAGACCTGGAATGAGTGGAGTGTTTTAGTTATGGAATTGGGCTTGTCAGAAAAGCCACAATTACACAGCTGAAGTGCAATGTGTAGCATTATTGTATGTGTTGATGTGTTCTGGAGACATCTTCTAAGTATCAAGGCAAGAAATTTACCCTTGCCTGTATGTGGCTGTCTTGGAAGCTGGGTGCTTGTGGATAGGTAGCTTGCCTGAGACTGCAAAACCTTGTTGGGTTTCTGCCACATGCTGTGCAGTGATGTGGCCCAAGGGTGTGCCCTGATTCAGATGCATTGTGCTTCAGTGTGTTGTCATCTAGTTGAGTATCTGTTGAAAACAACTAAAAAGGCTCTGTTTTCAGCCTGAGAGAGGAAAACAGATGTTTTATTCTCTTTTGAGAGCTCAGTAGAGTGATGCTTCAGCTGTTACTCCAGATCTCAATGATGGCAGCCAAAAAGGCAAAGGAGCATGCACATAGGTCAAAAGAAGTTGAGGAGAGTAAGGTATTTAAGAAGAACGTTTGTTTATTCTGTGTTGAGTGGCATGTGGGGTTTAGTTCTGGAACATGTGGAAAGCATTTCCCTCAAAGTTAGCATTAGCTTTTAAATGGCCAGGGACAGAATCTTTTTTTCATTATGATTGCTGCTTGCTAGATAAGAGAGATCAAATTCTTGGATATTATCTATTTGCCAGAAGTCAAAAGGTACTAAAAATGTTTGCTGAAATGATCAAGAACTGTGTTAAAAGGTCAACATAAGAGAGCCATAGGTGCAAGAGGCTTGAATGGGTTACAGGCTAGTTGGAGCTGCTGAGCCAGAAGCTGTGCAGAGGTCTGCAGGGTGCTAGATTTGGGCCAGTTGTGTTGCTTCTTAGTGACACCCTTGCAGGATGACATAGTGACTCAAGCAGAGAGTGCTTGGTGACAGCTGTCCAGCCTGCTGATGTGAGCTCTGGTTCTACTGCACAGGCACCCTCAGGTGGGCAGGACAGGACTGGGACCATCCCCTTCTGTGTCCTTGTAGCACTTGTTTTTCTGGAGTCCTGTTTTCAGCTGGAGTCACTGGTATAGCACTGAGAGTAAACCTCTGGAAACTTTGCCTTTAAGTTGTTCCACATGCATTGAAAAACAGCATTTAACTGTTACAGAATTACCTAGGAGATAAGAGTGAGAATGTTAGAATAAGAAACTGATAGAGTTTGCATCTTAAACTGTCTTCAGTGTCCTGTTTTGACAGTGCTGAGTAGCAGTCTGTGTGTAGCATCACATTTACTGAATGGGCTGTGCTAGATCTTGACTCCTGTAGGTGCTGGGTTTGATTTAGCTCAGGTGCATCCCTCACTGGTCGGGGAGGGGCTGAGTGTTTTACCCCATGCTTCTAAGAGGCATAGTCTGAGCTTTCCTCAATGGGTCAGAAAGGAGGTTGTTATTGTGCTGTTCTCCTCTCCAGGGCTCATCTGTTAAGGAAGACCTTGTGACACTGCTGAGGACTTCCCTTGAGGGCAGTGCTTGCCATTACTGCATGAGGCACTGCAGCTTCAGCAGCCCTAGGGGAATGGGAGCAGAAGGTGTAGGAGCAGCTGATAGGGGCAACATGTGTTGAGAGATCCTCTACGCTTGAAAATTATGCTACTTAGTCCTAGAGGCTGGTTTCTATGTGCTTCTCAGCACGTTTGGCTTGTTCCTTCCTGTATCAGGATCCAACCTGGTTTTTGAAATATCTTCAAACCCTGAATTTTAGTTTTTCACAAAGTTTTGAAATAATATCCTCACGTGATGCTGGGTACTGGAAAAGCTGTCCTTAAATTATGAACAGCACTTGTTGGGCTTGTCATACATAAATCTTGCCTGAAGATCTGCAGGACATTTTACAAGAGCATGGGGGTTTGTTTTTGTGTTTTTTGGTTTTATTTGTGGTGTGGGGTGGCTGCTTTTTTATGGAAAGCTTTCCTTGGATTCTCTTTGTTTCTGAGCTGACAGCCAGCTCTGCCCTAGCCAATGCCCTCATGCTATGGGTTGTGTGCCACTGAGAGGTGATTTCCTTTAACTGCAAATTCTTGTTGTTTTATGGCTGCAGATGAGAAGAACGTAAGCAGCCTCTTTTCTTTCAGAATCACAGAATTGTCATGGTTAGAAAAGACCTCTAAGATCCAACTGTCAACCCAAAATAAATGTCACCATCCCACTGAAAATGTCCTGAAGTGCCAAATCTACACAGTTCCTAAATACTTCCAGGGATGGTGACTCCCATCACCTCCTTAGGCAGTCTGCTCCAGGGCCTGGCAACTCATTCAGTAAAGAAATTCCCCCAACTGGATTTAACTCTGACTACAGCTCTGGGCCCAGCCATACAGATAGTTTTTAACTCAGCAAAGAGTACAGCTGTCTGCCCCAAGCTGCCAGCTTCTGTAGGAGAATGCAGCTTTACTGAAGTCCAGGTAGACAGTATCCACAGCCTTTCCCTCATCCACTTTCACTTTCTGCAGTTAAATCTTCACATTTTCTTCCAACTGCACACTCCAGCCCAGTACTTACTGGTAGTCTTCCTAAACAGTTGAACCTTTTAGGCTTTTTGGAAGCTATAAAATCAATTGCTTATTTACTTCACTGTTAGAGCAACACTTTCCAGCAGTTCCTAGCAATGGAAAGCAAAGAAAGAACTCTTCAGGCATAAACTGAGGGGGAGTTCCATGTGGGGATTTTGTATTTCCTGAAGCTGTAAATTGTGCAGGCTGTAGAAGCCATTGCAGGTTGTTAAAGACTTTCCACATGGTCAGTTGGTCAGCCCTTCAGCTCTTACGGTCTCCTCTGGGTGAAGGTAGCTGGAGACTAAGGGAGCAGCTTTGCAGGAGTAAGATTCCTGTTAAAGTGATGCTCTGTGGAGGAAGCATTCCCTCCTGCCACCTGTGGTCCCTTTCTCTACGAGCATCTCTTCAGTAACTTAGGCCATGGTCTGTCTGCCTGCAGGTAATGAAAGCATCTTGAACCTTTCTCCTTTTCTCATTGGCATTCCTGGTTGTTGTACTATTAGGTTCTTGTGGATTGTGTCAGGAGACTCATCCCGAGGGTGTGGGAGCAGATGGTAGATGCTGAACGGGCAGTCTGACTGTGCAGGACTGGGAGCTGCTGTGGAAGCTTCAGGACTCTGGGTGTTTCCAGAGTTTTGCAAAGGCTGTGGCTACTGAAAATGATATTGTACTCTTAATTGCATGTGTTCTTTTCTTCCCAAACGAGGCAAGAGAAAAGCTTCATTAATTGTGATCTAGCTGGAAATGTCAGCATCTGATAACCCCTATTCAAGTCAGCTTCTGTTGACTTCTCAGCACAGTGGCTGCTTGGTCTCTCGTGGGATCCCCAGCTTTTTTTTTTTTCCCCCCCCCACATTGCCAGCAGGTAGTGGGTCTTGGCTGTGTTTGCACATAGTTGGTGTCCTCCTCATGAAGCTGTCAGTGCAGTCTGTCATCACTGCTTTGCAGGATTGCCCTTCCTCATAAAAGCTTCTATTAAATGGTGTAACCTGGAAGTGTAGGTGTTCAGAAGCATGGGAGCTAGTGGGCAGAGGGAATAGCTAGATATTTGAGCATCCTCACAATTCACACCACTCTTTTCGAGCCATTAAGGGAGCAGAGAGAATGGTGGGTCATTTATCTGCTAGCTTGTTTGCCTTTGTTGGTGTGTTTTTTTTTTGTTTTGTTTTGTTTTTTTTTTTTTTTTTTTTTTTTTTTTTTTTTTTTTTTTTTTTTTTTTTTTTTTTTTTTTTTTTGTAGGTGTTAGAAATGGCATGGGGGTCAGCTCGCAGTGCTGAGAGCTTTTAGGTGCCTCAGCTAATACAGTTCTGCCTGAAGGCAGATTACCAGTGTGATTTCTTGCTTTGTGTCCACTGTAGCAGGCTTTTGTTTCTAATGAAGGGGAAAATGTTTCTAAAAAGCCAAACTAGTTTGTTAATAAGGCACATTGCTACAGTAGCAATTTCCTAGTTGCCATAAGAAAAGCTTTCAGTTTTCCCATGAAAAACAAAGGAGGGCCTGGCAGGGGCTTTTTCTCTTTCCCTGACATTCTTTTGTCTTTTCCCTAAGAGAGCTCTTAGCACTCACTCTGTGAGGCTTCATTTTGCCCTGTGCTCCCGAGATGCAACTTGTCACCAGAGCTATAAGCTTATTCGAGGCTGTAGTGGGTCTGGTCCCCAGGTGATGCACACAGGAATGATCTCATCAGTGCTTGTTTCCTTAAAGGCTGAGGACCTGGCTGCAAGTGCTTAGCTGGGGACAATGGGAATGTACAGAATAATAGCCTGGCAGTGTTTGTGACTGAGACATTTAACTGCTTTGTGCTGAGGAGACAAAGGCTCCAGCAGTAGTACTGCAGGTGTCTTGTCATGGTGGTGTTTTCTGTGAAGACACTAAGCATTGAGTTCTGCTGTGCAGATAGCTATACCTGTAGGATGCTGCAAAATCAGGACTACCTTTCTGAAACAGTGTTTGGTGCTATTGGTTTTCAGCAGTGCTTGATGTAACTGAGACAGGAGACTGATGTAAATTGAGACTCTGCCTTCAGCTGCAAAGTCTCCTGTTACCATGTGTGCTGCTTCCCTAGAGCCTGAGCAGGGACTGCAGCTTGTGTCAGTAGTGATTTACCTCCTGTGCTCTCCTGAGCTTTGTCCTTGTTCTGGCTAGAAAACCCACTTGTGTTCCACAGCAGTGACTCTGCAATTTGGAATTCCCTCGGTGTACTTTGGGCAGAGCCCAGCAGTTCCATGCTGCTCCTTCTCCTTCTGGTTATGTGCAGTCACTCAAGGACCAATGCAGGATCTTGGCAAAAGAAGGGGAATTGGTTATTGGGGAACTCAACCCTTCAATTCCACAGAGCAGCTGTGGGGCAGGGAGCAGTGTGGCTGGGGCCTGACTCACTCTTAACTTCTTCACTTAGGAAATACTTGTCAGCTTTCCTGAAGCAGATGTCCACATAGAGTTGGTATCAAATAAGCTGTTCCCCTGAATTTTGGGTTGAGCAGTGATCCTTAATTAATAGATGCTGCTGCTTGAAAGCTTTTTACAAGCAGTAGTTTAGAAATGCTGGGATGTACTCTGAGCTTTATGTGATGGTAGAGCAGCAGGGGGGATTAAGGAGATTAAAGCTGATTGCAGTTCTCCTTGTTCTCCAACCCCAGAAGACCTATGGGAAGTTGTGTTGCTCCTTGTGTTGTACAAGTGAGATTTGCCAGAGACTCAGATGGTTGGGACCATAGCGTGGGGACTCAGTGACACTTCTTGCTCTCACCACAGTGAGGAAAGGAGACTCCTTTGTCCTGCAGGTCAGTATGGTGGTGCAGGATGGTGTTGGCATGGAGGTGCTGGGAAGATAAACTTCTAGGATTATGTTTAACAGAGCCTGGGGTAGACTACAAGTGGTGTAGATCTGGGAACCTGTCTGAGTGGAGATGTGTAGGGCAGTTGGTGCTTCCTGGATTTTCCTTTGTGATAGTGGGATGGCATGAGACAACATGAGCAGCCTGGGCTGTGCTGCCGTTGGAGAGGGCTCTTGTCATGGGTCATCTCCATGGGCCAGTGTACCACAGTGGGGAAGGAAGAGCAAGGCATTGATGGCTGTACTTAAAAGGTCTTTAAGCATGAGGTAGAGGAGACAAGGGAATGGGGATACAGAGATGAAAGCTGTTCTGTGGTTTAAATCTTGTCAGGCCTGTAAGTGTGCTGCTGGTTGGGTTTGCTGAACTGTGCATGCTGTGCTGTAAGGAGCCCCTCAGAGCTAATATCCTCCAGTGTGCAGCCTCTGGCCTCCCTGCTGAGGGAAGGACAGAGTGCCAGGGATGTTCCTGATCTACTGGGACTGCTCATAGGGTCTGTCAGTGTTTGGTCTGGTATTGCTTAGTGTGATTGCAGAGTTACTGGTCAGCTGTATAGGAGAGCAGAAAAACCTTTTGAAAGGTTTCTGTAGCTCTTTCCCCATTCTTCCAAATCCAAAACCAGGTGTCTGGCCACTCAGCAGTATCTTAAACAGAAGAAGAGTCACCATCAGACTTTTCTGTTTAGAAATCAGAATTCCCACATTTATTACATTTTCTGTATCTCTTAGATTTAGGAGTCTGTCTGTAAATGATGAGATATAAAAGGGGCATTTTCCTCCAGGAAGCTGCTCCCAGTGCAGTCCTTGTTCCAATGGGAAAGCTGAACAGCCAAACCAAGCAGGTGCTTTCTTGAGGCATTGCTCTATTGAATGGCAAACCAATGGCCCAGTGTCCAGAACTATTTGTGGATTTTGAAGGTGGTGTCTGTGACAGGGTGGATGGTATTACATGGATCATGAGAAACAGCCCAGGAATAACTATTTCAGGTCTTCCCCCTGTTCAGCTCTTTGACCACAGCTTGCAGTCATGCCAGTAAGACCATTTGTGCTGCTGTTGCCTCCTTGTTTGGTGTTCATTTAGCAAATTGTGTTGTGTGGAATAGCTCAAGTGACCTGTGTCTGTACTGGGATTGCTGGGCTGGGGCAATTCACTCATGTCACCAGAACAGATGTGATCCTGCCTTGGAACATGAAATGTGGACTGCTGGAAGAAGGAGACGACTCCTCCAAGGTGGAGGTGGGACTGCTTGTGCTCAGGTGGAATGCATCAGTCAGCATTTCATAACCTAATTGCATGTTTCTCTGATAGGAATTTATTGTTGCTGTGCTGACTCAAAATATGCACTTGACTTAAAGCTAAATTTGCACGTCAGCTAACTTAACTCTTGCTTGTTCTTGGGTGCCCAGTTCAGTTGTGGTGGATGTTTCATGTCTTGAGGACTTAGAACTGCTTCCTGTCTGATCAGTACTAGTCATCGGGCAGGCAGTGATGGGAGGCATCAGTCAGTGCTTGTTTGAAGCTTCTAAATGCATTATCTGAAGCATTCCACTTTTTCACAAGTGTATTAAGTTGACTTTAAGTCTGCAAGTGTTTCTCCATATCTTTATGAACACAAATATCTAGCAAAGTGTTAAAAAATTAAGTGGTTGGACTATCTTAATTTTTTTGGCATATTGAGACTTCGAAGTATGTTTTCCACCTTTCTTTCTTCCTCCAAGAAAATCCTCAGACTCCAAAGTGAAGTGGCCAAGTGATGTCACCACAGAATCAGAGATGAAGCTGAGCACAGAACTAGCTGGTGACACAGCTGAGATAGAAACTGTATCTCCAGCATTCCCGCTTAGGTCCCAAGCTGCCAGGTATGGAAGGCTCATCAGGAAGCTGCCAGGGTAAAACCATCCTATGGGAATGTGCTGCTCAGCCCATCACTGATTCCCTGCAAGAAACCTGGGATAAAGGTTCAAGCAGCAGCAGCCACTGCATCTCTGCTGTCTGTGGCATGGTGCAGAGAGAGTGGAGGAAAGTGCTCAGCTCCCTGCTACAGCCTGGAGCTGCCATGATAGTGCTGACTGTCAGGGTAACCCAAAGCCATGATTCTGCTCACTTGGTGCTGGATGGTGCAGCTTGTTCTTTTGCCCTTTATGGGGGGACTGCATTTAGGTGTCTTGTTTTAAGCTGGGTTGGGTGCATCTACTTGCCTGCCACACCTGGTCAACATCTACTGGTGGGCTGTCTGCTCTCTGGTATATGGAGCTGCCTGCAGGCCTGTGAACACCGTGCAGGTATTAAAGGACAGATGCTCGGAGTTATTTAAAGTAAGTTTTTTATGACCTCTTTTTAAAAAAAAAAAAAAAAGTTTTCTGTATTGAGAAGGGCTATGTTGCATCCTGGCAACTGACAAGAGTCTTGTTTATTGGGAATGATGGTGCCTTGTCACCTGGCAGCTGGAGGGAAGCAAGAGGAGGGCTTGCTGAGAGCCCTGGGTGCCTAGGAAAGTACTCTGAGACACTGCAAAGCATCAGCAGCTGCCAGTTGAGCTGAATGCTGGATGGCACAAATTGCCTTATTGACTGTCTTGGGGGGGACTCAGACACAAATGAGCAAGGTGACTGAGCTAGAGACCTGTGGCTGCGCTGCTGTGTGTTTCAGCAGTGGGTTTGGGAGACTCTATCACTCTTTGGGGCCTGAATAAAGCAAGGGGCTAAAAGTAGCAGCTGATGACCTGGTATTTTCTTGCTTGAAGGCTGAGGGCCTCTGTGCACTAGAGATATAATGGTGAGTTGGAGCCCTGCCTTGCTTGGAGCATGAAGCAAAGACCCGTGTTGATGTAAAGGCCTGGAATAGCTCTGTTTTTATCAGCACTGCAGCGTTATCTGGAATTCTGGCTGGAGAGCTGCCCTTGTCGTGCCTTGGCAGAGCAGTGCCAGCCGACTGGCTCCCCTGATGGGGTGTGTGCTGCCAGATGACAGTGATGGCCGCCTGCCGCTGGCTTGTCACTGTGCTGCCCTCCCCTCTCCTGAGGTTCCTCCTGGCCACCACTGTGTGTGAATTCTGGCAGAGTTGTGTTAATTCTGGCAGTGCCTGAGTAGCTTCTTCGGTGGTGAACTGAGGTGGGCTCTCTAGTGCAGTCAACCCAGTGCAGGAAGGGCTGGAATTGAATTCACTCTTCATTTATTTGTCAGTCATGCCCTGGGTTTTCTGCTCTCTGCCTCCCCAGTGGATCCATTTGTTCTCAATCCACACACAATTTCAACTTTTCACCTCTGACCTTCAGAGGTTTCAGAGGCACATCAGGGTTGTTAATGAATCCAGCATGGAAGGGAATAACATCTCTTCACCCCTAGTGGTTGTTTCCTCAATAGCTGTCCAAGCCACCGCTGTAATCTATGCTAATTAGTTTTCCATTTCTATAAGTACAACAGTAGAAAGTCTTGGAAGGCTCAGCTCACCCTCCCTGTCTGATCCTGCGTTGAGCTGCAGGGTAACTGGCTGTGTTTGCACTGTGCCTGTGTTTCCTGTAATGTCTGAGTGATGGGTTCCCCTCACTCTTCCTGCTTGCAGGCAGTTTGAAGAAGAGATGGATCGCTTCCTCTCCCAGGATCAGATGTATCTGCGGGGCACACCTCCGGAATTGCAGGCAGTGCACTTTTCCACACGGGATGCTGCTGTGATGGGGCTCTCGTTAGGAAGCTATGGCAGGCATTCAGAGTTCCAGTGACTTTTTTCTTAAAACTGTCTCTGAGCTACCAAGGATTTACAGCCTGTCCTGCTAGGGCTCTGCTGCTGTAGCCCAGCCTGGAGAAGCCGAGTGAGCTGGCGGGCAGGCATAGGGCTGGAGGTGGCTCTGTCTGGGCATTTGTCACTGCTAGATTAGATCCAGTGTGCAAGATCAATGTGCAAATGGAACACGGCTTACAAGAGCATGCGGAAAATTCCCCCTTGGCATATGGGCAGATATTCTGGATCTTGTCGGCATGCTGCAAATGATGTTGAATTAAAAAAAAAAAAAAGACATGGTGGAAGGCTCTGTGATGGGAGGAGCTGTTTGGAGTGGTATGTTGGGAGAAGGCAGGATCCAGGTGGTTTTATGATGAGGAAGATTCTTTTCAGGATCCGTGACATGGAGTAGAGCCAGTTTGGGAGCGAATTCCCAAAGGAATGTCCCGAAGGACAAGTTGCGGGTTGAGAACTTGTGTTATGAACTAACTGATGGCTGGAGGGTGAAGCAGCCACAGTCACCGCAGCAGGAAGGGGGAGAGGGGCGGCGCCGCTGAGCTATTGCCTGCGGCACACCAGTTCCCCTTCATCACCCGCCGATGAGTCGCTGCGTGCCGGCCCAGCAGCAGTTGCAGTGCCGGAGCGGTGTGGGCGCCGCCAGGGCATAACCCTATAACAGCTTGGGTCCGGCGGTTCGGTGCTGCTGGGTGTCGGTATCAGTTCGGTACCAGCCGTGATTTTGATCGCGCCGGGCACGCGCCGCAGCGCGAGGTTCCAAAAATTGCGCCGCGCACGGGGCGGGCGCTGTGTGTGCTGTGCCAAGGCGTCAGCAGAGCTGCCCTCGCCAGACGCTCATCGGGCAGCCGCGCACCCCCAGATAAGGACGGTTAAGGGCGCCTCCCCCGCGCCGCCGCTAGGGGAGGGCCGACCGCGTCCANGTGTGTCTGTCTGTGTGTGTCTGTGTACACTGTGTGTGTCTGTCTGTCTGTGTACACAGTGTGTGTCTGTGTGTGTGTGTCTGTCTGTCTGTGTACGCAGTGTGTGTCTGTGTGTGTGTCTGTGTACACTGTGTGTGTGTGTGTGTCTGTCTGTGTACGCAGTGTGTGTCTGTGTGTGTGTCTGTGTACACTGTGTGTGTGTGTGTGTCTGTCTGTGTACGCAGTGTGTGTCTGTGTGTGTGTCTGTGTACACTGTGCGTCTGTGTGTGTACACACTGAGGTACGTGCACACACGCGTGTGTGTGTGGGCACACGCAGAGGCATGCTTCAGGCATTATTAACCTCAGCACCCAACTAAAAACAGTAAGGAGAGCTGCACTGTACCAGAGCTATTACAATCTACAGGGTTTTACCAGGTGTTTCGATCATAAGCCAGGCAGTATATTCAGGATACAATCGTCTCTTATAAAGGAAATTAACCAGAGTGGATTTTCTGATCTGTCGCCTGTCCTGAAGCTGGTCTCAGTGCTATTCCCTGGATTCAAGTTATTTTATGAAAGTGTTTGGTTTAATTTCTACAAGTGAATAATTAGGCAGCTGTTAGTGCACATCATTTTCAAATTACAAGTTTAATAATTATGTTTAATTAGAAATGTTAGTTACAGCAAATACTGAAATCATTATTCATGTGGTATGTGTTCATTGCACATATGTATGAATTCAGCACGGAGCAGCAATTACAGCTGTTGCCTTTGTCAAGTTCTTGGCAGTAAACTTTGGCATGTAAATCTCACAGGGAGCAGTAATTCTGGGGCTTTGCTGTTTGCAACCCACTCGCCTGGTTTGTCAGGAGCTGTGCAAGAAGAGCTGTGTGTCCCTGCAGCCCCTTACCTGGGTGGGTGGTGTTGGTGGCTCGGGTGGGAAGGGGCTCTCAGGTGCCTTCAGCAGTGCTGGGGCCAAGGACCACGTGCTAAAACACTGTCTTGTCTGGCAGGTGGTTCTCCTGGGAATTGACATCCTTTCTGCACTAGTGTCCCGCTTGCAGGATCGCTTCAAGGCCCAGATTGGCACAGGTAAGGGCTGTGTGTGTGTGTGTGAGGCCTTAGGTGTTTTCAGGCTCTGATGAAGGATGGGAGGGCTGGTGAGAGAGTAGAGGGACTGGGTTGCTGTCACAAGTTTTCTTCTGAGGGATTTGGATGTTTCTGTTTTTTGTCCTCAGTGCTGCCAAGTTTACTTGATAGGTTGGGAGACTCTAAGGACTCTGTGAGGGAGCAGGATCAGACCTTGCTGCTAAAAATCATGGAACAAGCTGCTAACCCTCAGGTATGCTTGACAGCCCTTTGCAGTCTGAATGAGTGACTGTCTCCTTGAAAAGGAGAACTTTTTCTGTCAGAGGATTTTCTCCCTTGGCTCTTTCTGACGGCTTCATCTCCTTATGCTTTGTTACAAGATATCTGCTTCATTTGAAAATCACAGGATACACATGAGAGTGTCAGTGGATTTCCAAAGTATGGGATGGGTGGATTCCAGAGTAATTGTAAGCTTGCTTTCTGTAAGGAAAGTATTGTTTTGGCTGGTGGGGAGTTACTGTGGAATGAGCACAGAACAAAGAATCAGATCTGAAAGTGTCTTTTTTATTTCTTGTTCCGTTCTGCTTGGATGGATGTAAAAGTGTGTGTCTCCTAGAAGAGTCTCTCTTCTCCAGTCTCCTTTTTTCCTGTCTCACCATCTTTTCTGTCTTCCACAGTACGTGTGGGACAGGATGCTAGGAGGATTCAAACACAAGAATTTCCGGACAAGAGAAGGGATTTGCCTCTGCCTTATTGCAACACTCAATGCGTAAGTCAGAACCTTCTGCAGACCTTTGCTATGTACACATCTTTACTTTGTATCTCAAACTGGTGTCCGTTGTTTCTTTATTTCCAGATCTGGAGCTCAGAGTTTAACACTGAGTAAGATAGTGCCACATATATGTAACTTACTTGGAGATCCAAACAGCCAGGTGAGTTTTTGGTGTGAGTCACTCGTAAAGGTTGTGCTGATTGCCTTGCTGGTGAGTGTGGAGCTCTGTGTTCTGGCTAGTAAAGTGTGATGGTGAACTCTGAACAATGCTGGTCATGAAGAGTTCCTCATGGAGGAAGGGAACTCCTGTACCTTGCAGCCTGAATGCTAGGGAGGGTGCAGGTATCCCTCTGGGTTCAGTGCAGCACTCTTCACCTTCAGAGAAGAATTGGTCTGAGCAAGGAGGTCAGATGGGACCAGCTGAACAGCCTGCCCACATGCACTACTAGAAACTGTGCAGGTAAATGTTTAATAAAGGGTGGAAGCTGTGTAGGAACTGTAGATCAGTGACACAAATCAAATGGAAATGCATGCTGAGAAAAATTTGTCATTTAATTCTTTCATTTCTGTGACCTAACCTGAAATTAAATGCCAGTACATGAGGTTACTGAGAAGAGAGGGGTAGGGAAGCAGGGTTCAAGCTAATGTCAAGTAACATGTTTACTAGAAGGTTTTTAATATCCCTGTTGCCCTCCTAGCGTGGGTAACACATACGAGATTCAGGTTTGGAGTAAATGTTTAGCTGGAAGGAAGCATGGGGTGGCCAAGTGGGGCATGGGCTTGCACTGGCTCTGGAGCTGGGCATGTTCCCATGGCTGTCAGGGCCTCCCTTTGCTGAAGAGGAGGACAGAGTATGAAGCAGCCTTCCCTTGTTGTGGGAACACATGGGGTTGTGTCAACACATAGGGATAAACCTGACACCCCAAGAAGTTTTGAGGGAAGTTTAATCCTCAGGGTCCTTTGTAGTTCTGAGTCAAAGCTGAAGCAAGTGGCTGCTCTTTGAGAGGACACTGGGTTTAGGACTTTGACTTGTTGCACAGTCACCTTGGTCCTGGCATTGGTGAGCTGCTGGAGAAATCAGAGTTGGTGAGGGGATGGGGACACTCATTCCCTTCCCAATCCTGGCAGGGTTCCTTATCCCTGTTCCCTGGTGCAGTGTGGAATGAGCTTGATCTCATGCCCATGACCTGGTGTCTCATCCCCGGAATGCCCATGCCACTAGACAAAGGCTGTTCAAGTGGCTTCTGTCAGGAAAACACGGGGTCAGTGGCAGGGGCTTCTCCAGCGTTCCCCTGGGACTGGTTTTGTGCTGCCAGGGATTTCTGCCGAGCCCTGGGAGAACTGATGTTCGGTCAATGCTGCCCTCTCTTGGTGAGAGATGATGGAGAAACACATCCAGGTCAAGCGCACTGCTTCCCTCCTTTTGTTGTGGGCACTGAAGCTGCTTGGGTGCTGCCCTTCTCTCAATCAATGTGTTTTAGGTTTTGCTGGTTTCAACTAATGCAGTTTAAGAGCTTGTGTAACCCGCTGAGCATCTGGTATGGCAACTATATTTAAAGTGTGACCGTGTTCTCAAAAAATTAAACATGAAAGCTTTGTTACTGCTCTGATAGACTGGAGCAAGTGTGCTGGCGAGGACTCCCTGCCTTGCCCAGGCACCATGCCTCTGACTAACCTGAGACACACAGGCAGACGTTCCAGATCCCCTGTGGGGACTTCCATGGTTGACTGCTCTGTGTCCTCTGGCTGGAAGGGACACACAGAGCTTGTTGATGTGCTTTGGATGCTGGTGCATGAGATGCAGGTGCTGCCACCTTCCCTGGGTCACTGAACACAGAAATGTGGGGCATTAACAGATCCCTCCTGAGCTGTGCCCAGCAGTGTCCTGCCTGTTGGTGCATGGGGCTGATGGGCAGGGAAGTGTGATCCTGAGTAAGGGCTGGCACTTTGGAAACTGTTACATGGGAAGGCTGCAGAGTGGGACACCATGAGTCAAAACTTGGAAGTGAGGTTTATGTGTCTGCCCTTTGACTCTCACAAAATACCCCAGGGTATTCTGATGTGTGCAGGTGATTGGGTATCTGCTGGGCCATCTTGTGTGAAGCAGAAGTGTACAGCTGCACAGGTATTTCCATAGGCAAAAAATCAGGCTTGTGGCTCTTGCTCAGCAATGTTTTATAAATCAGGCTGGAAAACATGCAAAATTTATGGTGACTCAGGTGACCAGTTAACCCTCCCTCTGTTTGTTGTCACAGAAACATAACTTTATAAAAGAGCATCAAAAATCAGTTTGTTTCATAACCTATATCAGCAATATTGTGTCTGTTTGTGTGTGTCTGCTTGCTTTTTTTGATCCAATAACTTGATGTGTTGCACACAAAGGCTGGAATGTGGCAAAGGCATCTGAGCTCCCTGCAGGCATCTCTACATATGAAATCTTTCATTGTGTGTCTTGACTGCCTTGTCAGTGAAATTAGACCTGCTGATACTGCTCGTATCTGAAATGCAGGGATGGAAGCTCCTTTGTGAACTCTGTGGTAATGTGGAGTGGCAACTGCTATTGCTGAGAAAGAAGAACCTTTCTTTCCCCAAGGTTGGGTAGGTGTTTAGTTCTTTAAATTGTCTTTTTTCTCATTTCTCACATTCAGGTTAGAGATGCAGCAATAAACAGCCTTGTGGAAATTTACAGACATGTTGGTGAGCGTGTAAGGGCTGATCTCAGTAAAAAAGGACTACCCCAATCCCGGTGAGTTGAAAATGTCCTTCTCTCTTTATTGGTTTTAGGCTGATTTTTATTCCCTTCCTTCCTTTAGAAGGCTTTAGGAGCTGCACAATTGAACTTTTTCCTGTTTCACAGTTTGGTTCGTTCCCACAAAGGTGTTTAATCAGGTTTCACTTAATGTGGATCGTGTACCTTTGCCAAACTGTGGCACAGCATTTATGTAAAACCAATAAAATCACTATAGATGTATATATAATTAACTGATTTGGGATTCAATGTATTTTTCCTGCGTGCTCTTCTTATGTGGTGAGGATGCTTCAGAGTGTCCTGTTTATATGCAACTTCAAGGTTGTCATCAAGAAAAAAAAAAACAAAACAAACAGTTAATATTGTAAACCAAAACTATCCCCAACCCCCATCCCTCTTCTTGTGCCACTTCAGGTGTGGTGACAAAGCTGCTCTGCAGTTTGCTGCAATCTCCAGTGGGCAGGGTGGAGCAGATGGCATTGTGTGAATGCACACAACGTGGGGAAAGAATTTATTTCGGAGTCGATGTGCACATGGTGGGGGACACACACACCAGGACAGTGCTGTTGCCTCTTGTTCCTTACTGAAAACACTTGTTGTCACAGTGTGGCTTACAGTGATAAACTCTCTGGGAAGGAATAATGGGATGTGATAAGGGTCTTCTACTCCATCAGTCCTGTAACATGAATGGGAAAGAAGTGTCAGGGTCAGACATAAATGTCTTAGAATGCTTGGATTATTTTTATTTTGGTTTTTGTTTGTTTTTTCCCATGGTATTTCTGAAAATGGCCAAGGTAGACCAAGTAGTAATGAACTGGAAATGCACTTGCAACTAGAAATGTTACATCTTCAGTGATGCAGTGTTTCCAGTATCTCATGTCTCCATGGTACTATTTGTTTCCTTATCAGCTGTTGCATATTGTGAATTTATTTTTAAATTCTAAAGTAACTTTCCTCCACAATGACCTTCTTGACAGGGCTCTCTATGATCCAAGTAAAGCAAAATTTAACATACGACATCTTAAACTAGATTTCAAAAAATTAAATCAAATTCTTCATTGTTATTTCTTTAACTTTCAAACAGGTTGAATGTAATTTTTACAAAATTCGATGAGGTCCAGAAATCTGGAAACATGATCCAGAGTTCAGGTGGTGAGTAGAAGTGTTTGTATTCTCTTTATGGTGTGTTTAACAATTTTCAATTGTTGAGGCAATCAAATGGATACAGACCAAGCATTCTGTTAGGGAAAAGAAGTTTGAGTGATTGTTCAGAAATATACACATAGTTTTTGCAGCAAAAAAATTGGTGCTTGATTAGTCCACTGCCTTCTTAGGAGTATCAGAAGGAGAATAAAGCATTAAGTTTTGAGAACAGAAGGTGTTGTTAGAGCTGTCCTTTTTTTTTTGAGTTTCATTAGGGAAAGACAGCTTCTCTTTTCAAGTCTCTGTGCATCTTTGTTTAAATTGTTCATAAGGTGAAGAAATGGAATTTATGAACTTACAAATTGTTCATCAGTTAATTTTAAGAAAATAAACTTTTTCAGTTTAATGCCCTAAATAGCATGGTACATATTAATATAGTAATGTTCCACTTAGAATTAATTGTTTAGGGATTCTGTATTGTATTTCCTAAGTTTGTGTACATTGCATGTTTACCACAGTCAAAAAGTCTTAATTCTTTTTCTTTTGTCTGAGACAAATAATTTACTTACTGTAAAACCAAGTGTTTATTACTACTTTTCTTATAGACAAACTTATGAGATAGAAAGTATTTTTAAGTATCACTCATTTTTTAGGAACAGATTTTTTAGAGAACTCTTGGTGAGAAAAATTCATCTTTCTGCTAATGTGAGTAGAGCAGAGATGAAGAATGTGGGTTCAGGGTTCCCATCAAGCTCACATCCTTCACAAGTCCATGCTCCCAGGACCCAAGAGAACTTTTAAATTGGAAAAAATACTTCTTTCACATCGAGGCAGTATTCTTCTTGCCTTATCCATTTTAAAATATGGCAAATATAATTCCTCCAGGAAATAAAAAGGTTGACTTTTTGAAAATTCTGATGTTATAATTTGGATTAATCCAAAATGTGATGTGCTACTCTCTTGTGCATATGGGAGTGTTGAAGACCTAGTGTGAGTTATGTGATGGAATGGGTTAAAACTATACTTTTATATAACAGGGGAAAATATTGGCTGTATAAGTAAATGAGGCTTACAGAGGCAAAAAAAAAAATGCAGTTGAGAAACAAATGTCCTTGCATTTTTTTAAAAAGAAAGGAAGGAAATATCTAATCTGTAAGCAAGCATTTTAAGGCTTATAACCTCTAGGTGTTTGTTAAAAAATCCTAGCTCAAACTGAACAAGTTTACTGCTGATCCCATTTCTCTGCATTTCCCTTGGTAAGGCTAAGGTAGAGGTTTTATGGTGTTAAAATGGGTTTTCAAAAAATAAAATGTTAATTTGATACGTTGTTGCACTGTGCAGATTGCTGTTGTCTGGAGTTCAAGGAGATGTATTTGTGCACTGTGAAATGTGTTGCTGCAGGGTCATCTTAAACACATGCTGTGGTGGGATGATGACTGCGGGTGGGATTTCTGCTTGGTTTCTTCTCTAGGGGTCTGAGGAAAGATTTTGGAGCTTAATGTGCCCCCCTAGGTAAATTTAAGGGTTTTTCTAATGCAAATGAGGATGACTGAGCAGAAAATTGGGTATATCAGAACAGATTAGAATAGTATGTAATATGAAAAAGGTGAGAGAGATGTAAAAATAAAGTTCAATTAAGAGCAACAAACTGGAGTTAACTTAGATTTGCAACATGAGTTTTAGCTGTGCAATAATTTTTGCATGTATGTGTCCTGGAACACTACCAGACACATCACTTGTTAATCATTGGCTTTTGAGAGGTAGCTTTGATCTCTAGACTGAGCATCCTAGTGCATGCTCTGGTGTGATTCAAGGCTGCTGGCACACTGAAGATATCAAAAGAAACAAGATGGGACAATGGGGATGAACTTTCCTGGGCTGACAACTCTTTCCAAGCCAGCAAGCATTCAGTTTTAAAATTGAGGAAGGATTCCAGAGGAAAGTTATTTTCTGTAAGTGGAAGTAAAGCATGTATGTGTGTTACATCTGCTAGTTTTGACAATTATTTTTTCTGTTTGTACCTCTTCCTCTGTCACTGTCTAGATGAATTTGAAGATTTAATTTTCTTGTATATGCAGTGCCTGAGAGCTCCTTACAACAGGCTTTTTGTGCTTCCAGGCATAAGTACTCCTTTCTTTCTCACTCTGCTTAATTCCACCTGCTGGTGCCTTGCTGTCCTTGCTCATCCTGTGGCTGGATGCAGTCCCTACAGCAAGTGTGTTAGCATTTCTCCTCTGCTGAATCTCCTGTGAGGACACTGAGACCAAAAAGTGGCCTGGGAAACAGAACTGGGAGAGTGGAGGAACGTTAATGGGTCAAAGAGAGCTAAATGGGGAAAGGATAGGAGCTCCCACTACTCTTAAGGGGTTATTCTCAGTTTCCCTAACAATACAAAAAGTTTGTAGCTGCATGAGTTAAATTTAAATATTCTCATTTGTGAAGTTAATAATTAGGGTATTAGTTATTAATACCCCTTTTGTGTGTCTGAGTGTTCAATTTCCTGGAGTGCCATAGGCTGGTTTGTTGTTTCTTCCCTGTCCTCCAAACACAGCACCAATGCAGCATACATACTCCCTGTATCTCATGTGTCAACAGCTCTGTGTGACTTCCAGTTTATCTTTTTTGAGGTTGTATAAGCCAGTGGGGGAAGCTTATCTTCACCCACAGTCACAAGTTTATTATGGCCTAAAGACAAGTTGGTCAGGTTTCTTGTATCCCGGACGCCTCCTGGAGCCATTGAACAAAGGTGACACTTTCAGCAGCTGTCAAAATCGCCAGAAAAGATCATGATAAATATTGTACATTCAAAAGATTTGCTTTTCTCAGGAAATAGCTGTCTCAGTCTTGTTAATCCTTGGAGCCAGGCAGAGTAGGGTATTGATGATGAGGCTGTCTGTCTGTCATCATTAGTACCTCTCCTTTTAGACTGTACCACTGCCAAGTGCCAGAACACACTGCTGGCACTTTAACCTTCAGTTCCGTGGCCTGGATCAGATGACTTCAGGGAATATGGTGGAGTTTGACTGTGTCTTAAAAGCTCATGTTAGTCCCTGTCTGTAGCAGGCGTGTCCTATTTTGAGCTCTGTGCAGGCTGCGTGAGCATCCCAGAGGTTTTGGGAGGCTGAGTGGTGAGTGTAGGTGCAGACTGCAGTCTGTATGCCCTTGTCAGCATAAAATGGCACTGTGGAAGGAGAGGAATCAGCTCCCTGGTGACCTGAGCTTCTCCTGTGTTGGTGTGCACTGGACCTGGTTGAAAAGGAACAGGCTTTGCCCTCAGGGGAAGGGCTCTCTTGTCTGGGGTCAATGCATGCCTCTGAAACAAAGTTTAACTGGAGCTGTATCCTGACTCAGCTGCATCGTGTATCAGCTCACCAGCAAAGAACAGCTTCAACTTTTTAATGCAGTTTTATGGGTGAATATAATTGATTCTGTGCTTTTCTAGTGGGTAACCAAGAGCATGTTGTTGGTTCAAGTACCACTTGTAACTGAGCCCTGGCTCAGGAGCACTGGAGTTGGGCTAATTGCAAGACTTGAAAGTGGTTGTCAAGCCTGACTTACTGCAGAATGTAGTGGTACTGGCCAGGTGGGGAAGCTACTGTGCCTTCCAAAATGGTGAAAACTGGTAAAAGAACTGGTTAAAGGATGATGACTAAAACTGGTCTCTTAGATCTAAGGCTACTGTTTGGGACAAGCTTCTTCTAGCAGCTCACTTAAGGTGGAAATAAAAGAAAGCAACTGCAGCAGCATTTTTTGTGTAGGAAGAGTAAGTTGGTTACTAGTGAATAGTCTGTAAACTGTTGAAGATTCCTTAACTAATGCTTTCCAATACACAAATGAATACTCTTAAATCTACCAGAAAAGGTGGTTAAAATAATAGGGCATTTTCTGATTCCCATGAATAAATCTAATGAATCAACTCTAATTTTAAGTCTGAAAAATAAATTGTCTTATATTTACTTATCTACTTAGTATACTGTGGACCATTAGTGTGTCTTTGAGATTACCTTTAATGGCCTGATTGTTGTTTTAGTTAGGTTGTGTTCTTATTGCTTGGTTAATACAAGAATCAAATGCGTAGTGGAATGGGGGAGGTTTGCATTGTAATCTGATGTTTCATTAAGTCAGAGGGAGACCTTGCCAGGCTGAAGTATGCTGCTTGTTGCTTAGGCTACCAGCAACCCTTATAACCAGAATCTGAAGCTAAAATCCACATTGGATTTCTTGACGATTCTCACTGCATCTCTGTTTTGTTATTTGGCATATAATTAGTCAGGCTCTTGAAGCAAAAATTATAGTTTTCTCCCCTTTGGGCTTTCAGCAAGCTAATTATTTTCTGTGTAACTGCTTTTGCTAATTATGCAGATGGCTTGTTCCCCTGGGACAAATACATTTTCAGCATGAAAGAGCCAATAATTACCAGCTAGACAGCTGCTATTTTCATGTGGCATTGTGTAGTGATCTCTAGTTGGATGTAATACAGAGGAATTATTGGATGTAAGCAGAGATTCCAAGAAACTCACGATGCATGGATTTCCTTGCTATTATACCTGGAAGGACCTGAACATAAAAAGTACATTTTTTCGATGGATTTGAATCGACTTTGGGTCAGACCTGGTCTCCAGAAGGTTTCAGGACCGATAAAGAATGAAATAAGGGATCTACTGAGAGATACAGGCTGGTAGGAAATGATCTAAACCAAAGCTATTAGTAACAAAAACATTGTGGTGTGTTTTTATGCTCTTGATCATTCCAATATCATGATATAACATTCACTGTATACCCTCTATTCTATGTAAGTCACACCATTTTGGGGAGGTGCTTTTACACTGGTGTGTGCAGGGATGCTGCAGTGGTGTCCCAGTATGGGAGTGTGGGTAAGGAGGGGACTGAATTTTCCTTGTGGGAGAACAAGATTTAGGGATAGTTGAGGTGACAGTGGTCTTGGGCTACAAGGAAATGAAAGCAGGGGATCTTGCAGCCAGAAGTCTCCAACCGAGACCTCTGCCTCACAGGGACTTGCACAGAGTGAGGATGCAGTTTTGGTAGTTGCCTGTGTAAGTATTCTGAGAGTAATCAGGTTAATTAAACTGCTAAAATAGTAAATTAAGTAATTCCAATTACTGAAAGCCTATGAAGAAGGAGCTATGTTACTCTGGAGCAGAATTGCTCCTGTATTTGTGATACTGCTTAAAATAAACATGCTGTTTGTTGAATGAATTCTGTTTATGATATAGTTGACAACTTGGAGACAATTAGATGGAAAGTGGAACTATTCTAGATTCTTGTGTTTTGCTGGTAATAAAGCAGAGTCACTGAAATGCTATTTTGATGTTTGTTGTAAGGAGGAGGAGAAATCACCCAGACTTGCCAAGCATTGCCATGTGTCTGAGTGGGATGTTGTTTGTCAACACACATCCAAGCAGAAGCATTACAGACTCGAAGGGGGGGCTTGAGCCAACAAACATTGCAGTGTGTTTTCCTGTGTTCATACCTCCTCCTGCAATTCAATTTCCATTATGCTTTGTTCTCTATGAATACCATTTTCAAACTGAAATAGAAAATGAAATAGAGAATTCATTTCATTGCCTTAGCATTCCTGTGGAATTAAAAAAGGCAAGGAAGTGCCCCCTAATCTGCTTGGGGGCTGAGAGAGCAGTAATGTCTGAATGATACTTGAATGAGTGCTATTAACTGATAGAACATCCTTGTGGAAGGCATAAATGAGCAAGATGAGCTCTGCTCTGTGTTACACAGTTTGGTAAATAAGCCTATTGCTGCCTCCTGGGTTGGAAAATGTAGAAGGGAGGGATGTGAGCAAGCAGGCACAGGACACATGATGTTCAGCTGAATGCTGAGCAGGCTTTTTATTTTGGAGGAGGGGTGGCAATCATCTGCCAGGTCACACTGAGAAGAAGTCGTGCAGGAGGGTGGAGGGTTTGCTGGTGGTTGAGTTGCTGAGACATGTACTGTAGGGCTGCTCCTGGAGCACAGTGCTCTTCTCCAGCATCTCACAAGCACTGCAGATAATGACTACAGGCAAAGGTAGGTGCTGATGGATGTGCCACAGGGATGGATGGGTTTGTTTGTTAGTGTCTGAATGTTGCCTCAATATTTACCTTTAATTTCTTTTTAATGGTGTGAAGAGACTGAAGCAATCTTGCAGCAGAAGTGGAACTTGAAAAAAAAAAGAACTTGTAAACATCTGTAGCCTGGTAGCATCAAGCTCAGTTTAAGCTTCTGTAAAATATGAAAAATAATCTGCTTGGAGTGAAGGAAAAGGATGTATAAGGGGATAGAACAGGTTGTGAGAGGTGAAGGACAGGTATTTTCAGACACCCTTCCTGGTCTGTGATGTTTTTGAGTGATCACTGAGGCTTTAATTTCCCAACTGCTTCCTTTTGCAGCATCAGTTGGGAAGATTATTTAAATTGGTTATAAGTACTTCTGAAATAACATTGAATCATAGCTCCAAGAACATGCCAGGTGGAGGCATCACTGTCTTTTCTCAATTTTTGTGTTTTAACTGGAAATGGAGAGACTGGAAATGGAAAAGGTGAAGTAGAAAGGCAGAGAAGCTCTGTATTAATTCACCTGTGAAGAATTAATTTACAGAATGGAAGCATGTATTGCATTTAATTCTGGTACATCAGAAGCTGGCTTTCCTCTTAAACTTTAGAGGAAACGATCTCTGTTAGGTATATTTGCAAAAGCTGGATCTTTTTCTTCCCCCTTTTCTCTCCATTCAGTGTACCTGTTTTTTTGTTGAAAACCTTATTACCCCATGGATATAGTAGGTAGAATTTAGACTGTCTGAGACTGTCAGTATCTGAGTTCTCTAGATTTTGGGTTGTAATGATATTTACTGTCTCAAGGTATGATAAACTGGCAGCTTTTTTTGTAATGGATCAGAAGATGGAAATCACCTGGGGAAACTGAATGCCATGGACTTAATACTGCAGGTGACAGTACGTGCCATCTTTGTAGGCAGTTCTTAATAGTTAGGAGTTTTGATACTTTTGGAATGTTACGGTTTCACAATGCTCTTCCAAGGCAATTATTACTTGTATTTTCAAGAGGAGGCAGGGGATGCATGTGTGGGTGAACAGTCAGTAAGTGTCTCCCAGTTCTAGGAACAAAATACTAAAACCGATTCTCCTTCTCATCCTGAACTACATCACCTGTCACTGGTCAGTGAGACCATATCAGTCACAGCTGAGACCTTTTCAGTCTGGCTTCTCCTGTCCAGGTCAATAGAGGAGCTTGAAAATAACATTTTTCCAAATTTGGCATTGTGTTGAATAATTTATGTACCTCACTAAACACATATGTGCTTGTTTTTTTTTAAAATCATCATGCTTTATTAACAACATTAATCATGCTGGGAACTTCTCAGCTTTGAAAAATCAGCTAGTGGAATGAAAAGCCTGGGACCATAAGCCAACTGGTCTTACCTGCTGGGAAATGTCTGACCTCCAGGTCACCATTGGTTTTCTGAACTGTGGTAGTAGCAAATGTCAGAAGAAAAGGAAGTGTGTCAGTTGTTAGTACTGTTGTGTCTTGTCCTAGGGACCTTGACCCTAGGATTCCCTTGCAAGGAAGCAATAGACCAGAGTTACTTTGGTTGATGTGTGTATCATGACCTCCTTAACCCTGATGGTCTTATATGAATACAGAAATGTTCTTTTGGCAAAGCATTGGTGTAACCAAGCAGAAGCATATTACCACTGCATTTCATGGGATTTCCAACAGACATGAAGAAAGTGTAGGCACTGAAATGTTGAGATGATGGTGTGGACCTCATGAGCAAAAGAATAATGTGCACAATTCCATTACCACTGATGGAAGCCAAATCCTGCTCATCTGGAGATGAACCTGATGCAGAGCCTGTTCTCCCCATTTGGTAACAGTACCATGTGGAGCTGAGGGATCTCAATGGTTATCTTAGAAAACACGTGAAACTTGGAAAATGTTACAGGGATGAATCTGCAGTCCAGTGTCCATAAACAGTATTGGAACAAATTAGAAAAGATCCCACACCAGCCCCAGGGAAACTGCAGTAACATCTGGTAAAGCTGCAGTGCTGATCACGTTTCAGTAATGCTTAGTAGTGTTGGTGTGTTCTCTGCTGTGATCTTTTTTTTTTTTTTTTTTTTTTTTTCCCTCATGTCTTCCTCTGTCAGGTTGATTTAATCTGTAAACCAGAACCCTCAAATCTGCACTGGCCATTGTCTTTAAAATCTCTAGACCAGTCTCCTGGTATCTTCTATTCTGTATTGCCCTGCAGTATTTGCAGATACTCCTCTCAAAAAAGTTTAGGGGTCAAGGCAATATTAACTCCAGTTACATTTTGGCATGAAAGGAATAACTCTACATCTCAAATTTTTTTATCTGTTGGCATTATTTATTATGCACAGCATCTTCCAGGGGCAAATTTATCAATAGGATGGTTCACACAGGTGTGCACATATATTGGTCATTGTGAAAACAGCAGGGGTTTTAAGTCAGCCTTTTAATTCTCAACAATTCTCTGAGAGATGGGAGTACAAGTTAGTCAAAATATCCTAAAGGAAGGTTGGCTTCCTAAGGGCAACCTGGTGTGAGTAAAAGGTATCCCATATATATATTTTGCAATTTTGTGAAGCTTATTTGGGTTGTGTTTGCTGTACTTCAGCAACAAGGACTGAAGATGGAATGTGTGAAATAGAGAAACAAAGTACTTCACTGAGCACAAGTGAAGTTATCACATGCTTTCTGCTGCTATGGAAAGAATTACAAAAGTGTTCTTGACTGGGAAACCTTGCCTGAGGCTCACAAATAATTCAGTCTCCACAAAAAGCAATGGATGAGGGGAAGGCTTCCTTCCCCCTTTTTGTATATTGGCTGAATGCTGAGTTCTTGAGAATAGTCTCCTGATACTTCTTACAAGCAGATGCTCTGGGCTGTTTTTATATAGAATCATTGTCCCAGATAGACTTAAAATTGCTGTCCCTAATCAGCAGCCCTAGCAATGGCTGAAGACTGCTTGGGAGAGAGATGAAATATCCTGCACCTCTTGTGGAGCACTTTGAATTCCTGTGCTGCTGCTCTCCTTTCTTTGGGATTTGTTTTCAGGTTGAGGATGTAACCAGTGAACTGAGCTCAGCTGCTGTAATTAGCAGCCTCTGAGGACAGCAGCCACTCTAAGGTGAACCACAGGACAGGCTTTTAGGGGCAGTAAGAGAGACAGGTTTCTCTGGTGCCAAAGAACCTCCCTGCCCTTGCAGAACGGTGTATGTACAGTGTAACCATGGGAGGGGCAACCTCCATAAGTGTGAGATTTTATTCAGGTGTCCAAACTGAGGAACACCTGGGTGGTTCCTGAAGAAGATACGAAAAGATGCTTGTAGGCTTGAAGGCCTTCTCATGCTTAGTCACTTTTTGTATTAATATAACTGACTTTAGGCTGAATGAGATCTGACTGCCAAGTCCATTTCTGAGAACAATGTACTACTCCAGATGGTGTATCCAGCTTTAATATAGAGTGGTAGAACAATAATGCAGTTGCAGCCTTGTGAGTTGAGGGCATGAAGAGGACCTTTTTTCCAATGCAGAATTGGACAAGTGCTCGTTTGTTACTCTATTGGGAAGTACAGTGGATGCATTGTCTGTGCTTGGCCCTGGTCAGGCAATACATTGCCCTCCTTTATTATGTTTGGCTGAAGTGTTTTGTTTGTAACATAGATATAGTAATGTGAAATAGAGCAAAACCAAACTATAACAAGTAAAAGTGTTCTATTTTTTGTGGTATTAAGACAGCAAATGCTGTATAATGACTGGGTTTCTTCTACTTGCTGAAGGAATTAATTCTGCCCTGGTGCTCTGTCAAAGGAATCTTTTTGTTGTAATGTGCAAAGCAGTTCAAACCTCTTTTTTCTTTATTCCCCCGAAGCCCAAAACTGCAGACAGCCCTGAATAATCCTGGCTTGGTTTACACCCTACATGTAGCCTGCAGGGAGTTCACTCAGACCAAACCTTCATGAAGGAAATTGCTAATAGCTGCTGCTTTGCAGTTGGGCTTCAGAGTCAAGTCAGGTGAATTTTATCACAAATAACACACTATAGGGGAAGAGCTAAATACCTTAATTTACTGTACAGTGTCACCTGAACCGCTTTTCTTAAGAATGGGAAAACCTATAGCAACTACATTTCATATACAGTCTATACCAACTGGCTCCTTTTCCTGTTGCAGACTTGTCCCACCTTGCTGCAGAGCTCCTCAGGGCCCCATGAATGTCCTTTAGATGCTTGACATAAATTTCTGGTATTAGATTCAGATCTTAATGTCCACTGAATGTGGAACATCTCTGGGCTTCATCGGAGACTGGGATGGATAGTTTTGGATGCTTATATGCAGAGATAGAAAAGATACATTTATACCATTTTTCTTTTTTTATTCTGTATCTGCTCCCTTTGTTAATGGACTTTCTATTTATTTCACTGGAAAATGAGCGGGGCCTTTGTTAACTGCTGGTTGACTATATTGTAATAGCCTTTTATGGGTGTTTAGGCATGATTGCTCCTAGTCTTTTGGAGGGGAGGGAGGAATAAAAGTTTAATGTATGAAACAGGGTTTGCACTGCTTCTCCCAATGTTTTCTTTGTGCAGTTGGTGTTGTCTCTTCCCGCACTGGTGCTGCCTTCACCTCTGTGTAATGAGACTGACCCCTTTGGGCGTGGTGTGGGCAGAGAAAAGATGACTGCATCTTTAAGAAATGATGCACGTATTCCATGTACATCTCCCCTGAGTAATGAGAACTCCTATTTTGTTGGAATTCTGGCTCATAACGAGACCTGACATTTCTAATTAGGTCTGCTTTTTGAAGAATGAATCTAACTTTATTCTTGATCGTTTATATTTCTCCCTCTGACACACACCTCACTGCACTTCAGCTCTTGCTTGTGAGCAGGAGGGATCAGGCACAGTTCTGGGGCCAGCCCTGGTGAGGCTGGGGCTGGGCATGCTCCTCTCCTGCTGCAGCTCTGCCAGTGCACTTCAGCTCAGATTTATGCTCCTGCTGTTTGAGCTCTGGGCCTGGGAGAAACCGAATCTGCAGAGACTTCTAATCACATGGAGCTTCTGTGATGCGGAGAGACAGTCACGCTCCTTTTCACTGGAGACTTAAATAAGATATGATCCCAGCTTCCACAGGCAAAATATTTATGCACCACCTCACTGAAACTTATTCTCTGTCCCCTCCCCCATAAGAAGCTTTATAATTTTTTTTGTTTCGTTTTGTTTTTTTCTTTTTTTTGGTGATGCTCACTGCAGAGGTCTTGCTCCAAGCGTCTGAGTCTGCGGTGGGTCTTTTGTATGCACGTTGTGCTCCTTGCTTACTGTTCTTCTTCATGTTGCTTTCTGAAGCCTATTTATTACCATGGGCTCAAAAGCAGTCTTGTCCTTCTTTTCATCCAAACTATTTCTTATTTACTTCAGAGTGGTGTAAGCAGCTCTGTGCTCTCTGTTGCCTGAGAGTGTGGGAGATATGGTAGCACGCAGGGGCACTGGGCAGTTTGTGACAGAGGTGGGACTGTGCAAGGTCCTGTTGAGCAGTTTGAGATAAATATGAAGCCTTTATTTTACCTAGTTAATCAGCATGAAACTGCTAGTATTTTGTTTGAAACTCCTAGAAGGGAAGGTGGTTTCTTGCCAGCCATGGGGAACAAGATACAAACCAACCAGGGTGCTCCCATCACCTACAACAAGAAGTTCCCTTCTGGGCCTCTGGTTTGTGCCCAAGGAAATGATTCAGTCCTTTCCATCAGCTTCCTCCTGAGAAGGCTGGATCTAAATCAGCACATCTTCAATGCCCTAGAAAATGCTGTATGCTGCTGTTTGATGTGAGAATATACCGGACCAGTATTTGGTAGTGCCCTTTGCTTTTCGCTATTAATGACTTGCAGCCATTTGGGAAAGCAGATTGTCTCTGCTCCTTTTCAGCGTGGAAGTGATTTTTCTAAACACACAGTACAAATAAAAAGACTCGTGAGCAGCTCCTCTCCTAGTTTTGGGCTACAATCTTGACTTTTCTGTACCCAGAAAACATAAATCACTAATTCCTCTGAATTGGAAATAAGACCTTTTCCAGCAAGAGATTTTTCCTTTGGTTTTATGCAAGTTCCAGTAGCTCATGCACTAGAGGGACTGAGAATGTCTCTTTGTTTTTTTTTGCCATGAGTTGATAGTTTTTCACTTTGAGGATGCCGACTGAAAAATGAGAACAGATTGCCCAGAGGATCTCAGTCCTTGCAGATTTTTAAAGCTTGACTGAATGAGTTCCTGAGCAACACAACTTTGTCAGCCCTCTTTTTAGAAGGAGGTTGGGTTCTTTGACCTCCAGAAGTCACTTCTGACCTAAATTATTCTGATTTTATTTTTACTTCAATAGGAAACACTAGTTATCTAAGATCTCCAAATCCATTAAATGTGGGTTGTTGTTTTTTTTAAGCTCAGTACTTTAATAGCTGTGCATGTTAGTAAGCTAAAGACGAAGATTGCCAGTGTCATTTGAGATGGTGTGTTTGTCACTGAACACTTCAGTTTATTAAGAGTGCTAACAGGGCTAAAGGCAGAAGAAAATGTGACCTCAGCTAACAACACAACCTGATGTCAGCATTAAACACCTGCAAGCCACAACACAAGCACCTCTATAAATGGCAGTGTTTACCACTTAATGGGCATCCTCTGCTGATTTGGTGTTATACTAGAATTGATACTAGGATACTTTGGTTTTCTTGGTCTGTCATCAGTGTGACAATCAAGTTGCACACAGGCATATTTAGTGACGAATTAAGGTACAGATTATTCTTTGATTTTAACATTAAGAACTTAAAGCTTGATATTTAAATGTGAATTTATTGTAATTGTTTATTGGAGAAGCAGCTTGCTACAAATCAGGAGCTGAGATAATATTCTGTTCCACCTAATCTTCATGCTGTTCTTCAAAATAACTCTTTTTACAAATCTTCTGAACTTTTGCTTGTAATTGTAAGCCTTATTTTGCTGGCTGAGCTCTGTGTTCCAGTTCTCCATGCCGAAAAACCAAATCTTGAATGCAGTTTTTATATCTGTGACAAAGTAATCTTTTTTGCCCTCTTCCCTCTTAAGGTTTGCTAAAGGAAACAAAATAAGCCTGGTTTAAATGTAATCTAGGTGATGATCTCTGGCCTGTCTCCTATAGTCTGCTTTTCAGTGAAGGCTGCATCAGTTCAGGCACCAGGTACCAGGCACCAGGGACTGTAAGGCAGAGGGAATGCAAGAGTAGAGACCCAGAAAGCTGTGGATGGGAAAGAAAGCAAGGAAAAGTGTTCAGAATGGGACTGACAGTGAATTCTTATGAATGCCAGGATGTAAAGATGGCATTGAAATTCACATTTCCTAGTTAAAGCACCTGATACTACTTGCTTTCAATCTCTGAAGCAAAGCTGAAAGTAAATCTAAATATAGTCTGTCACGTGCTGTGCTTCATGTGTGCCAATTCTTCTGTTTGCTAATTCTTCTTTAAGTGAAGGCAAGCACAGATGGTTGCTAAAGAGAACCAGATGATTTGCCAGCATGGTGGTGTGCTTGCAGGAGTGAGACTTGGACAGGCTTGTAGCTGCTTTGTTGTCATTACTTTTAGCTCAAAATTTTCACTTGGAGAGTTGAAATGCCTTAGTTCTGTCCCTTTTTTGAGTTGGTCTTTTTTTTTATTATTTTTTTTTTCATTCTAGAAAAGCACTTGTTAACCTTTCAGTCATTTATTGTTAAGGAGCCATTCTCATTAGGTGTGGAGCCTAAATGAGAATGGGGCATGCGTAGAGAAGTTCAAATGTAGGACATTCACTTTGGTTTCCTTTTTTCCCTAGTGCTGGGAGGCAAAGGTCATCTTATCCCTTCAAAGACCCTCTCCTTTGAACTAAACCATGCCAAAAAGAGACCTTCCCTGGAGGGGAAGTGTGAGTGTGGTTTCATCTTTAGCTCAATTGAGTTAGCTTAGCTGGACTGAAAGCCCCTCTGGGTGCTGGTTAATATGCAGGCTAATGGTTCAGAGCTTGTTTCCCTGGCTGGGTTGTGGTTCCTGACTATGGATTCAGTATCCAGCAGTGTCTGGGGAACTGGTGGGCTGTGTACAATATCCAGTGAACCAGGATGCTGCTGGTCACTGATGGCTTCAGGCTGCCACAGCAGTACAAATAGTCGGTAGCCATGCATAACTGAGCCATTCAGTTCCAGTCTGGGCAGAATAATAATTATCATTACTTGGAAACAGATCAATGGCTCTGCAATGGTGTTGAGTGATCCTGATGGCTCAGGTGCCTGAAGTGGTTGGTTCCTGAGCCTCAGGTGAACCAAGCTGGTCTGTTCTCATGTTCTGAGCCCCCAAATCCCTTCCTTCTGTGAACAGACTGATAGCTGGTAAATGAGTTGGCCATGTACGAAGAATAATTTTTCCATAAAGAAATACTTTACTCCTGGAGTACCTGCAAGTACACAAGACTCAAGTGCTCATGCTTGTGAAAGGAAACAGAGTGATCAATCAGGCTTCTCGAGCTGTTACTGCTACTTGCCTTGTCCAGAAATGCTGGAGGTTTATCTATATGTTGAGTGTAGAATTTGGGCTTAATGATTTGAAAACACCTTGCCACAAATTTTTTCCTATTTTTTTCTGAGTCTTTTCTGCTGCTTCAAACGGTGTGCTGCTAACAGGTATCTTGCCCCCCCATGTTCAGTTTTCAGTAGCAGCTGTTGATAGACAGCAGTGTGTTAGGAGTGCTCCGTGTTATCTGTGGCTAAACAAGAAGGTTGTGGCTAACCAACAGCTTATATTGCATGCTAAAAATTGCTGAATTGAGGGGAGAAAGATTTAGGTGGCTTTTTCCTCTGCAACCCAGTCTGCTGACGTTTTCTGATCTGCTACTACTGATGCTCTTTTCTGTTGTCCTTCAATTCACATCTTTATAGATGATAATTGATAATCATATGCATTTTTTAATGTTCTTCATAATGATACTTCAGATAGTCTAAGAAATGCTTGGAAACAGCTGCTAATAAAAAAAACTTGCTAATTTGGTACTCATCACTGCCTCTGCTTTCACACCTCCTCTGTGCTATTACCACTTCCATATCTGTTAGTGTTTGAGTCGTGGATTTTGGGAATATTTTTAATGTGTCAACAGATAGTAATACTGTCTGTCAAAGCAAGTATTAACACGTAGTTAGTTACATGTAGCATAACACTGGCATTGTCACTTCTTCTGCTTCTCACTTGTGATAATTTGGCTCCTAAGAGTATTTTAATGGAAAAAAAAGGTTACTTATAAAGCTCCTCTTGTAAGAGTGGATGGAAACAGTGACACTCTGCTCTCAAACACTGTTTAGAACTCGTTGAAATTGCCTGTGCTTTGGGATAGAGGCACTTGTAGGGCTGTGGGTTACTGTGAAAGTCCAGATGAATGAGCCCAGAAGTTCAGAAATGAAATGGGATAAATTCTCTAACTAGGTATAGTAAATTGAAGATTGGTTTCCATGTCTCTTAAGCTAGCAGAAAGAAGGTTTCCGTGTCACCCGGATTCTTGGTGTTGCTACACCAAGTAGTATAAATAATAAATACAAACCATCAAAAATATTTATACTTGTATGTAATACAAGTATGGCCTAGGACATTAGAGAGGCTATTATGAAATGCATTATTTACTAGGTCTATTACTTGCCTTGGTAGATGTAAAACATACTTCACTTTTAACAACTTAGTTGCATTTTTTTTTAAGTTCTTCTCACCTCATGTACTCCTTTTTCATACGTATAAAAGCAGCAGTCATATTCCAAAAGGCCTTTCATATGAAACTTTAAGTATTAATGCCAGAAAACACACCCAAGCCATCTTAGTCTTGGTACGTACCTTTAATGTTTGTACCTCTGAGCCAAGGCATGCTCCTGTATCTGAAAAATGTTTAAAATAAAAAAAAATAATTATTTGACATAGGTCATTTGTTCTATTCTTTCTTAAATACTAGAAAATATTACAGTGCATAAGACACAAAGTGCCTTTAATAACCTTGAACTTAAGCTTTTTTTGCAGTACAGGTGTATTACAAAGCATCATATATTTGAGGGCCTGCAAGGTGCTTGCTGGATGATTATCACCTTTCTGAAGAAAATAATGCATTTCACTTCATGTAAAACAAAGTTAATGCTCTTCTGCACCTCCTCTGCTCTGAGTCATGCCTTTCCTTGTGTATAAGGAGGTGAAGTGAGGGGGAGATGACAACAAAGTCTTCTAAAAATAGGGATTCAGTAAAACTGTGCTACAGGAAACAATACAAACCCAAGGGAACAGTCTCCTCCTCTCTTTGGTTTCATAGGTACTTGAAAGAGCTTTTCTTCTGCCACCTCTGGTCTGTCCTCTGTGGCCCATGGCTGCAGATACCTTGGGGTGGTTATCTTCACATCACACGTCAAAAACAGATCTGTTCCAGTCATCACTAATGGGAAACCTGAGGTCTGGGAAGCATTTCATCAGCACTGAAAAGGCACAGCAGGTCATTGAAGACCATTCTCTCAACCCTGGAACCATTTGTAGGATTTCCAGGATTGAACTGTCTGAGGCTAGCTTTGCTTATTTATTTTAATTTGTCAAATAACTTTAAAGGAAGCCTGTGTAGGATTAAAACAATTGATAAGTTTCTGTCATCAGTCCTAATTTAATTAAGACTTCTGCTCAAATGTTGTGCTACTTGGTTTTGCTGTTAGTTGCTCATGCACTGTCTTCTATTTCTAACTAGAAGAATATTACAGTGTTATGAATCTGCTTTATCTTGATTTTTTCTGCCCGTTTTTCCACCTGTCCCAAATACAAAGGTGTCTCAGTCTTGTAAGTGCCAGAGAACAGATGGGTTTAACGTTTTGGAGGCCTGTCCAGAGGCTTCATGCATTAAAGGATGTGCCATAACATGTCTGAGCAGGAGGAAGGTTTAAGTTGGTCATCCTTGATTCATCCTAGATAGTTATCCTGGGAATTGAAGCTGTGCCTACCAATTGATAAAATATCCACCAAGAAGGCAATTTTACTGGGATTATCAGGCATTTGAATTACCTCTTGGTTATGATATTGTTCAGTCATTTTTTAATTTTTAACATCAAATTGTATGATGTGACTTTATTGTAATAGAGAGGGAAAGGATTCATTACTTCAGTGACTCAGAAGTATTTAACTGAATTGCTGGACTGAAGGGGACATCTGTCTCTTCTTTCTTAAGCATGAGATGAGTGAGTCTGACAAATGAGGAGACACACGTGTGCTGGTTCCCAGGATGGCTCACAAAGCACACAGCTCATCATCTGTACCAGTTACCTAGTTCTGTGCATTGCTTGACCATGGAGAGATCAAAAATAACAGCTTTGCTGCCAGTAGAAATCACTCAGTTGAGTGCCCTGCTGTTACGTGATCACTGTTTTCCTCTTTCTCAAAAAAAAAAAAACCAACAAAAAACCAACCCAAAACCAAACCTACTCCAATTTAGCCAGCAAATTTAGAGTATGGATGGATTGTGCCTTGTGGCAGCCAAATGGAGAAAATAACCTTGTAAGCTTAATTTCCTGGATGGCTCTTCACAGTTGGCAGGAAAAGCTGCCAGTGTGTGGGGTCTGTGTAGGTGATGCTGGAATATGTTGGCACTTGAAATTAAAGATTTCACTATGCTGGTTAGTCTGTGTTTCAGGCAAGTAGTAAAAATACATGTAAGTTTTGAGGTTTATGAGTTTAAGCTTTAGAGTGAATTGGACATCCTAGAACTGAAATAAAAGTACAAACTATTAATATTACCATGTATATTTATGGGGTATTTGCTAATTCACACAGTATTAAACAAAGAAGCAGCATGGTGGTGTAATGGAGCCTGTGGTTCTCCTGGTGACTTGAGCAGCTCTGAAAAGGAGAGATCTTGTTTCCAGGAGCTAAGTTTTTATATGGACTCCAGTTTAACAGCTTGTAGTTTAGGGATAAAGTGTAAATGTCATGTATGAAGGGAAGTAACCATCTACAGGTTAGACATATCAGTGCAAGAGGGAAGAAACTGCTGTCCTATTTGTCTGTTTGAATTCTCAAAGCAGTGATCTTTCAGAGTCGCTGATGTACAAAGTGGCAGTGTCAGCCAGACTTGCTGTGGGGAGGTGAAAGATCTCAAGCTGTTTAGAAAGTGGTTCCTTATATTAATGAAGTGTTGTTTTCTTTTTATTTTTGTCTTGTTGACTCTTTTCAAGTCTTTCATGGAGGCAAGCATGCCTGCCTGAAACGAGAAATCTATATAGATAGAAATCAGTTGTCAAGCTAACCTGTGAACTGGGATAGAGGGATAGAGGTTTTCTTTGCATCTGCATAGATCTGAATTTCCTTTTGGCTGTTCAGATCTGGGGTGGTTTGTTTCGTAAATGCCAGGGTTTGATGTTGTCTTGCTTAATGATTTCAGCACCTTTTCTGAATGAGGAAGGATGGTAGGACTCAAACCAGCAGTGCTTTCCACTTTGACTGAATCTTGTTCTACATCAACTATTCTAAGTTGGCAGGATCACCTGTGAAAAGGTGTCACAGCTCAGGAAAGATGAGTGATTTTTTTTTTTTTTTTATTTTTCCTTTTTTTTTTTTTCCCAGTTGAAATGGCTAAAGCAGTCTTGCTTTGCAATCAGTGTTCCTGGTCTTTGCATGGGAAGCTATTTGTATTTCAGAGTCTCCAATTCCATTTAGGTCAGTATTTGTTTTGTGAAGCCATCTGTAATGGATATATCCAGAGTAAGATGTTTAACTGGCTCATGATTAATGTTTGTATTCTTGGTAGTAAATGTGAATGATTCTGCTTGGCTTAACTTACTTTCTTTAGGGCTGAGTTAAATTGTATTACCTTGCATTTGCTGTAGCTTAAGAGCAGCACCAGGGCTGTTACTGTGGCTCAGCTGGTGTCTTATAACTTCTTAAACAGCAATAATTTGATTGTGACTCTGAGTCCTGAGGCAAATTCATCCTTCGTTTCTCCTTGTCAGACTTTGTCCTTGAACCAGAGGAGATGTTTTGCCTGCTTATAAATACATTTATTTATAGCTTCCACCACGTCTTGCCAACTTCTGAACTTTGATTTCAACCAAGTGATCAAGGTCAAAATTAGCCTGCCCCTTATTCCTTTTGTTTATCTTTTCATATGGGTAAAGTGAACTTGGAGTCAGGTGGTATAGTAGGTATGGTAGAGGAACTGGTAGAATTCAGGCCAGGTGAGTCAAGATTTTTACTGGTCTGTCATACTACATTTTTCCAGTTCTGATTTCCTAATTGATTCTGACTGATCTCTTTACGTCCATCAAGTAGCTTTATGTGGGAGAACTGATTTCTTCTTTCTGTCATTCTTTCATGGATGGAAGAGCTGTGGAAGTCTTTTACTGTGCATACAATATATGAGGAAGACAAGATGGTTACTAAAGAACTCAAATATTGAACTGTGTGTTCAGAGTAAATTATCGAGTCTCACTTGGGAACTACCCTCACTCATGGTTAAAAAGTTGGGATAGCTGGATGCCAGGTTTAGGTTTTCCTTGGGTGCAAAGACCTGAGGATGGTTGAAAAGGATGCTGAGCCAAGGGGAGAAAGTGATGAGTGCCCCTTATGGAGGTCAAATAACAATGGGTTAGGCAGGATTATGTTAAACAGACTGATCAGGAACCGAGTAATTGTATTTCTTTAACTGCCCTTTTTTAAAAAAAAGAAAGGGAAGCTTATATTTTTGCTTATTTTCCCTATATAAAAGTCTGAATAACAGTGGTTATTTTTTAACTATGCTTTGATTGCATTATTTATATTGTGAGCTCTTTGGGAAAGATGCTTTGGGAAAGTAGCACATTAGAATCCCTCTGCTTGCTCAGTGTTTCATATTGCCTCTGAAATATGAAAATAATATTTTGTAGTCCAAAGTCACTAATGACAAAGCAAATAGAGACTCTGAGCAATATCTTGACTCCAACTTGTGTATCTCCCCATTAAATATGACTGCTTTGTTTTCTCTACCTAATGATGTTTGTTTTTTTTTTTTTAATGGGGGAGTTATGTGAAGGGAAAGAGCTTAGATCTGTCTTTTGTTTTAAAGGTGTTGGGGAATGGGAGACAAGCTTTGGGAAAACAGAAACTATGCTGCCTGTTAATATTTTATAAGCTGTGATACATTTTTGGCTTCACAGCCTTTTTTCCCATGACTTACCACTGCCTCAAGGATTTGCTTAAAGTGGAGCTTTGAAGGGTGGATGAAGAAGGCCTGAGAACCTGATGTGTCTCAGGGATTGGAGCTTTCCACTTGTAGATTAGGAATTCAGACTGTGCTTATATTTGAAAGCATATTAAATATTAATCTGATTCTTTTAGATTCTGTTATCCAACCACATGGAAAACATACACCTACTGAAGTGTCTGTCAAGCAACCCAGTATTTAGTTTACTAAAACCTCTCTATGCTTATTTGAAATAATGTAGAAAAAAGATGAGATATTAGCATCTAAAAGGTAATCGTCAAGTTCTGCATGTTCTTACATTCACCTCCATCCCCAATTAACAGAGCTGGAAGCAGAATTTAGCTTAGTGTGATGGTGAATACATAAATGAAATACTATACTCTGATGCATCTTCTGGCACTTGCTCCAATTTTGACTGTTCTGGATGACCTGGAGTCAGGTTCCTCATGTGTTTTTCCACTGTGTCAATAAAATGGAACTAATCCTATCTAGGTAATACACAAAGAAATCTGTGTAATGTATTATTAGAATTAACCATTATTGAAGATATGTTCTAAGAGGTACCAAACAAGGTTTTTCCACCAAAAGTAGAATGTATTATTGATCTGAGGTTGGGTCATTTTTTTCAAACCAGTAGTTTAGAGTCCAAAATGCTTTTGTAATCAGTGTCACCTGGTTTCTGGTTTTGCTTCTAAGAAGAAACATTTTCAGAGTTACATTGAAGTCTTGATTGTGGTTTCATGACTTTATTTTTTAAACAATGTAGTTTGCCAGTTATTCAGTTATTGGAGTTTTATCCCCAGTGTCTGAATAAGCACAGGTGATTTGGTTGAAACAGAATAAACAAAGGTGGTTTGGTTGACAGCAAACCATTGCTTCCTGCCAATGTTTAGCACAGTGGATGTGATGTGGGTGGGCTGGAAATAGATGTTTCTCACCATCTCCAGTGGGATGCTGTCTGAGCTCTGGTTGTAGCTGAATTTACAAAAGCTGGTGTGGGCTGCAAGCTGGCACTGGTAATGGTGCCAAGTATGGTTTGTGTGATCCTTTATGTGTGCAGCTCACCAAAGCAAGACTGCTTGCTTGCATAGAGGTGAACTGAGGTGGTGGGGGGGCGAGAGTCCTCCTCCTGCAAATGCTGATTTTATTAGTTAAGAGTAGGCAGAAACTTAGGGGGTTTAGTTCATCAGGAGTTATTACCCCCAATAATCCAGAGCAAGAGTCAGCATCAAAGCAGGTTCACCATCCTTTCCCCTTCTCCTTTGCAAACAGGATGTGCTGGAGAACATACAGCCAACTCTTTAGCCTAGCAGTAATTGTCCAAGGAGCTGAAATCATTGCCAGACATGTTTTCTGTCAGCAAAAGCATCTCAAAACACCGTTTGGTAACTATTTGTAGATACAGAGCATAGCCTTGGTCATAAAACACAACTTTAAATTTTTTTAAATAGACAAAATTTGGCTGTGTGCTTTGGTGCTTGCATGTAGTAATACCCATCTTTCCAAAGAAACAGCATTTTCTTTGGTATGAATTCCTGATCATTGTGTTGGTCACATCTGTTTTGGTTGTTAATCTTTCTTAAGAGGCACACAGGTTGTGGAGTTACTGCCCATTGCTCCCTAATCTTCCTTTTGTAATGATTCTCAGCTACCTGCAGTTTTAAATACTCTTCCCTCATGGTTATTGTACCATTGACCATTTTACAGTGTCTTAAATAGTTATCTCATTAAAGTGTATTAATTATGCATTGGGCCTGGCATTCTGGACGGGAGTCACTGATGTGTGATGTTCATAACATCATACAGGTTTTGCAGCTGTATTACCTATGTTCTTCCATTAGCCTTAACCAGGACAGATTTTTGTGGCTGTATAGGAGATGTAGGCTGTCACCCTTGTATTTTTCCTTTCCTGTTCAGGAATAACTGCACACATTGTTTCTTGGTTCAGAGGGGGCTCCTTGGAAAGCTTAGGGTGCTGCAGCAACCCCTGGTCCCTCCTTACACACCTTACACACCAGCTATCCTCTGGTTGAAAGGAAACAATGCTGCAGTTTTGCATTTCTGTCTTCTTGTAGATCTATTCTAGAAAGGTTTTTAGCCACAGGGCTTGTGTGCAGTAGCAGGCTTTGCACTGGGGAGGATGTTCTGTGGTGGCTGCCAGTGGGACCTCCTGCAGCACTTCTGCCCTAGCCACCACCACCACCACAGCCCCAACCATGCTTTGGGTAATGTAAGGCAGGTAATATTCTATTGGCCTTTTTCTAACAGTTCTTGTCCTAAAAATGTCAGAATACTTTTCCTTCCTAATACAGTTCTGTACATTACGTCAACACTGTACTCCTTGGGGTGCTGCATGTACAGCAGATGAGCAGTCCTTCAGGAAGCAGTAAGTGATAGCAATATAAAATGCAATTGCTTTTTGCTGACATTGAAGTGTGAGAGCAGTCAACATCTAGGCTGGCTACACATGATAATTACAGGAGTAAGCAGAGGGATGTGTGCAGGGAATGGCAGTTCATGAGTGCAGGCTGGAAAAGGTGCCTTTTCCTATGATGTCATGGCAACGGATGGTGCTAATAGCTGGAAACCTGAACCTGGGCTGTGGGGCTGGAGGCATCTGATCACTCTGCACTGTGCTCCTATCCTTTGCAGGTGAGAAGCATCTGTCAATTTAAAGGCTTCAGATTCCCTTGTACCTTGTAATTAACTTTATTTGTATAGGGTATAGGCATCAGGTAAGACAAAACTTGACCTATTGATTCTCCAGGATCTGCTTCTTTATATGGGTTTTGGCAAATAGCACCCAAGCTGCTGCCAGCAGATGTGCCCCTGGGAGTTTGCTTTAGAACTGTCTTTGGTAGCTGTTTTCCTGTCTCATTGCTGGGTATTATCCCTGTGAAATAGAGAACTCAGTTTCAGGTGTGGCTAGACTTCAAGTAACTTACCAAGAAGAACTAAATTAAAGCATTTTTCTAATACCTTGTGTTATGATTTTTTGCTTCTCTGAGCCACTTGCAAATTCCTTTTTGAGTAAGAATTAAATACTTTTGAAAAAAATATCGGAAAAATCAGAAAATCTGTGGGACACTGCTCTTACCTTTAGCAGGAATAGGAAAAGATGATTTAGAAAAAACATTTATGTTTAAGTAGGGAGCTTAATCCAGATTCTGGCAGTGTCCTCAAGTCTTCAGCCCTTGAGAATGTCTCTCAGAAACTCTATTTCAGTTTACTCACACATGAAAACAGTATTTCTCACTGCTGTGCTTTTTAATGACCTGTATAGCACTTTAGACAAAGTTATGTGGGAGGCTGACCACAGACCCTGACAAAGCAAGGTGCTGTCGGGGGCAGTGGGTGTAGCGCGGTTGGCCAGCAGCTGGATGATGCCACTGCCCGTTTTACCAAGTGAATTTCAGAACAGGAGGGGCACGCTGCAAGCAGAGGGAGACCAGGCTGTTGCCCTGGCTTTTCTGGTGAGTGCAGAGCACTGGCAAAGTCCTGGAGGTGAGGAGGGGAAAGGTTCATTGCTTGTGCTTCGACCTGCTGCCACCCTGCCACCTGTGTGTATAAAGATGGTGTGCCTCTGCAGAATTGAATTTTGCTGTCTTGTGAAGAAAGGCAGAAGAATTCACTTTCTTTAAATATTTGCCTAAATAATTAAACTTCCCTAAGACTGAGGAGGATTTGAACATTGGTACTGTGCAGCACAGAGGATTAATATTAAAATGGAAAACTGATTGCTTTATCTGCTCTACAGGAATCAAGGAACGCTTCCCTGCAGCTATCCTGGTCCTGCAATAGGCCATTAATTCCTGTAGGTCTGCAAGAAGTTATTTCCTGGCTCTAGACATTCCCCCCCAGGTCCATCCTGCATAAATAGCCCTTCTCATTGATTGGTATCTCCAGGGCTCAGGATATAGGACCCACTTTGCATTTTTATCTGGGAACATTATGCTAACGAGACTGTTCAGATAGTCTGGTGGTGAGCGGCAGGTGCCCTGAAAAAGCTGGTAACAAGTCCTGGCTGCAGAGTAGGGAAAGGCTGGGTTTGCTCTTTAAATTTAAACTCTGTGTAAACATGGGCTTTTGGGATGGGTGTGGGATTTGTTTGTTTCTTTTACTAAGGTATATGTTGTGGATTTCCTGATGCTCTTAAGGTCTGCAGTAGAACTGTGTGGCTGGCTGTGAAGGGCATTGGGAATATTGTATTTCCAAGGATGACTGAGAAAAAGAGACGCTGATCTTTTTCTCTTCTCACTTTTTTTTTCCCTGTGTCCATGTCTATCTCTTGGTTATAATTGGTTTTTTTTTAAGCTCCATGGAGTAAAGGCTGTGTCTGTGCAGCTGCTAACCACATGGATTTGTGATTCTCGTGTACGTGTCTGTCTGAACTGTACTAAAATAATTGGTGAAACTAATAAATCCTGACTATTGTTATGGATTTTTCATACCTTTCATCACTTTTGTGAATTATTCTGGCTGTTGGAGCTGTTGTTCCTTCACCCAGCATCATACTTCTTGTTGCCTCTCACAGCTACTTAATTTCACAAAGCTTGCAGGAATGTGAAACCTTTGTACTACCTCATCTAGTCAAAGCTAATGGAAACTTTCATGTTGCCTAAAAAAAATGAATAAAAGTTTCACTGACTCTTGGAAATTCCCATTTCCAGGTGTGCTAGCTTCACGAACACAAGTTTCTGAAAAATACTTTACTGTGTTCTTAGTTGTGTTAATATTCATACCGTTTGAGAGTGCATGCTGTGGTTCGTTAACATGGTCACATTAATGCTGTCAACCTTATGGCTTTAAAAATCATGTTTTGACACAGAGGCTCATAAATATTGAATTCTTTTTATTTATCTGTTGTTTTCAAGTCTTTAAGGCTCTTGTTCTCCAGCTTCTTCACATCATGGATACAGCTTATACTGGGGCCATCTGAATCCAGGATTGAAAATTATAATATCCCTCAGAAAAGTAACTCGAGTCAGTCATGAGTTGCATGATTTCAGGTTAGTCTTCTGCAGGAAGATTTCCTTCTGACTTACCAAGCAAGTCCTTGAGAGCAGGTTTTGAATGTTGCCATTGCTTATTCTTTGAGGTAGAAGTTGGTGTTTACTTTCCATGGGCAGAATGTCTGGTGTTGGATGCGGTCAGGTCATGGTGTACATCATCCCTCTCAGTTAACTTTGTTTTAATAAATGTAGCATTCCCCACAGAAACTACTTCTCAGTTGTTTTCTTGCTTATAGAGGAATGGTAGATACCAATACTCTGAAACTGTAGTGGCAACTGTTTGTGTAAATGTGATGTATTTGGAGCAAAAGACAATTTGAAGTGTTAGGTCTTTCAGGAATCTTCTTTCCCTTTGTAATAGCAGTTGAAGTCCTGTTAGATTCTGAGCAGCTTCATTAGCTGGTAATTAGACAGAATGAGGCAGCAGCCAAGCTGATGAGTGTCACCTTTCCTAGCTGAGGGAGGAAAATTGAAACATTTTGGATTAAAGAAAAGCATGTAAGTGTTGACAGGATTATTAAAATAAAAAGCATTTTTTCCACCTACCTGGCATGACATTCTTGACTTTGGTCTCCAAGTACCCCCTTTAACTGTGGCTGCTGGCAGCTATATTGTTTATTGTCTTTATCATCATACATTTATTGTCTACATTTGTGCCATAGAAAACTTATTCAGAAGCAAACTCCCACCCACAATTATACATATTTGAATCTGAATAGGGCAGTGTATGTGAGATAAGAGAGGGAAGCCAAGGTAGTGGTGATATGTGTATCCTTGCAGACAGGATTGTTGCTCTTGAGTCCTGGTGGACTCTTGGAGGGATATCCCTGCTGAGGTCAGGATTTTGGGAATTCACTTGGAAGCCAGATGAGGATGATGATGAGGTGGCTCATGGCATTGCTCTGGAAGGTGGCAGCAGGGTTGGGATGGAAGTGCTCATGCCTAGGTCAGCCTGGGAGAACTGGACCCGAGGGGAGAGGGGCAGTGGGTGGCACTGGGGGGGGGGGACAGTGTGGGGTCACTGAGCCTAAGCAGATGATGTCTTAAGGGTTGAAAATACTGGGCCTGGTGTGGAGGATGGGGAAGGAGGGGCCATGGCAGGGGCTAGGAGAACAGCTGGGAAACTCTGGGAGATGGCCAAGCAAGACACCATAATGATGTGCTGTGACCACATACTGCTGCTCATGACCGTGGCGCCTTGGGTTCTAAAGATTTAGTTCCACTGAGGAGAAAATCTGTGTCCCTTTATCTTTAGTGGGCTTAGAGGGCGTGTTCTGAGGTTTCCAAGGGGTGTCAGTCTTCGCTATTCACAGTCATTTGCCAGTGTGTGTTGAGTTGTGTCTGACAAAAAGGAGTATCCCTGGAGCAGGCAGAGCATCTATACAGCTTCCACCTTCAGGCTGTGGTGCTTTAGTCTAGGAGAGATTTAAACTGGGTATTAGGAAGAATTTCTTTATGGAGACAATAGTGAGGTGCCGGAATGGGCTGCCTAAGAGGTAGTGGAATTACCATCCCTGGAGGTATTTAAAAGTGGTGTAGATGAGGCACATACACGCATAGAGATGTATATACATAAAGATATATGTATATATATATATGTAAATGTTTTAAGGGGGGGTTGATGGTTGGATATGAGGATCTTGAAGGTCTTTCAACAGTTCTGTTTAGTATCAAACTAGAGATTTAGCCACTTACTTGTACGATTGAAGGGGGGAAGGTGATGTCTTGTAAAAGAAAAGTCCTGCAAGTTGCTCCCCCACTTCAGTGGCAGTAGTGTTTGGACTTGGGATCTGATAAATGGGTTCAGCAGGGCCAAATCAGATGTAGTACCTTCCAGAGTCAGGCCTAAAGACAGTACTGGGGCATCTTTATTAGGACAGTCACAGTTGTGAGATGCTTTTCAGGCTTTGCAGTCGCTACAGAGTAGCTCTCTTCTCTAAAGCTTACAGATAAATATGGAAATACTTGAATGTGACATCTTGGAAGTTTTTTAAAAGACAGAAAGCATCTCTTTTCATTGGGAAGAAATTTGAGACTCAATTACGTGCTTTAAAAGGTCCCAGGCTGGCAGTTCAGGCAGGGGAAATGCTGTCCCTTATTTGCCAAGGCTTCTGAATAACCAGCATAGTCTTTTCTCCCCATTTTACACCTTGCCCAGACCTGAAGGGGTTACATTTTAAAATGAATAATGACTAAATTTATTCGTCATGGACAAATGATGACAGCTGTTGAGATGCTCCTGATAGTGCTTCCCAGGGGATAAAGTCAGGCTGATTTCCTAGCGCACGCCAGCTCAGCCAGGCAGAATCAGCTCATCTTCATCTCGGATTATTTGTCTTGGGTTCCCCTCGCTAGCAGGGAATTTCCTTCCTAGAGGTGAACTGAAGTTTTCTGGGCTGAAATGGGTGTTGATGAGAATCCTGCAGAGCTGCAATTGTAGAGAGAGGGGTGAAGCCATAGCTGTTTAAATCCATGTGTGAAGACAGCATGCTTAATGAATACGAAGGGCAATGATTGATTATGTTCTGGACTGAAAGCTGCGGCGCTCTGTGAAGCACTTACATCTGGGCAAGCTATGGAAAATATGAAGGAATGTTGAGGAAGCTTATTTGCAGAAGGATATGTACTTGTAAGCAATTATTATTTTCTTCTTAAATGTAAAGCAATTGAAAAATGTATAGCAAATTGTTCTCTGTTTCTGTAAGACAGCAGAGTGGTGAGGAGACAAAGGCCTCTTCTATAAGGGCATGTCTGTGATGGAGAGTGCTGTATGGCCTTTAGAAACGAGCACTGGGGGGTGTCTTGGGGTGGGGGAGCATCAATGGTTATTTAATGTCAGAAGACAGCAGTGATTCCGCTTGGGTGCACCTCTGCTGGAGTCACCAGAGTTACACCCATGCTGAATTTACCACCTCGTGGTTTTCAGAGAGGCTGCAAAAAATCTGATCCTGGTTCAAATGATTATTTGTCAATGAACAGGAAAAAAAAAAAAAAAGATGACTTTTTGGTGAAAGTGCATAGTAGTTTGGTTTTTTAATTTTCTGTACTTCCACATTCAGGTTTCTTTCAGTTCTTTGTTTCTCTTTCTGTCCTGCACACGTGCAGCTGGAACACTTGATGTGCAGTTCTGAATGTGGTGCTGTCATTCTGCACTGCTCAGATGAGAAAATGCTGTTAGGTTATCGAAACAGTATTCTGATTTGATAAATATGTAACCCCTAGTTTGTAGACTTAAAGAACAGGAAGATATGATTGCAACCTAAACATCCCCAAAACTGTTGACTGTTGTTTCGTTTGGTTTTTTTTTTTAATTTATTATCATTATCTTTGAGTGTTGTTTATTTTGTGTATTTTTTTTCTGATTCTCAGAAAAGCCCATTTTAAGTGAAAATAATAGTTTGCTTTATTGCTAATGTGCTAAAGGAATGTGATCTTTTTAGTATCTGTTTTTCTGAATTCTTATGTATTATATGAAATAGCAAACCACACCCTCATCTTTTGGGGGGCGAGGCTTTAAAAATGCAGATACAAGAAGTGTGTTAACTAAGACTGCATCTAGATAGCCTGAAATGCAACTGATATAGAATGCTACTACCGACTGAAAGTGGTTTTGAAGTAGAAGAAAGTATTTTTTTTTTTTTTTTTTTTTAGTATCACTGACTTTCTTTTGGCTGGTTTTATATATATATGAAAAATAATTATTTTCTTAGTATCTATAGATGAGTTTTCAAAAGAAATGCAGTTGAGGCAAATTTTGCTCTGAACTTTTTGTATTCTAGGTCTGTGCAAGTCTTTCTGCCTCTCTTAAGCCCCTTTCTAGAGGCTTCAGAGATTACACATTTTAAAGTCTATTTTGATCTGCCATGACCTTCTGTGCAACTCTCACCATATAATGTTTTTCAAGCAACTCCTGTTTAAACTAGTATGTATATTTCAAGATAAAAAAGTAAATCTTGCTTTTTAAGAACTGCCTATGGTAGAATATATGTGCTGTATAACACATACCTCCTAACCTTGTTAGGGAATCAGTCCTGTAATTATAGCAAAAGCTGGGGGAGAGGGGTGGCGTGCAGGAGTGCATGGAAAGGGAGGGATAAAGGCAATTCAGCATTTAATTTGTTTTTAATTTCCAGTCAGTAGTCTTGTGTATTTTTCTATTAGGTGAGCAACTATATTAATAAATCACGCTGGAAAATTACATGAATAAAGCTTGAGTTGCTGTGTTAACAGAACAGTCTCTTAAAATGGATGTTGATTTAATTTCATTCAAAAGATATTTTATAACCCTTTAATCATTCTCATGGTCCTTCCCTGAGTTCTTTTCATATTATTTTTGAATTACGGATGTCACAACATGACCGGTACCAATAGGGAGGTAGCAAAGTCTCTCATGGCCACCAGAGAGCCCACCTACTAGCTGTTGCTTATGTTCTTAGCTCTATGACCTTAAAACTGTAGCTGTTGAAGTTCATACTTACCTCTTGTTCACTTTTGCCTGAACAAGTCTGAGTACCTGTTGTTATATACCCCTTTCATTTAGATGTCACTGGTTTTTTCCCTTGCCCTTTCCCATATCTGAAGGCTCATTGAACACCAAAATTGTGGGTAGAGATGTCCTTGGACACCTTTATTAACTTGTTGGATGCTACTGTCTACTTGTCATTTCAATGTTGCATTATGATTGTAGTATCACATGGTATGCACAGGTGCATATGGGAAATGTAGTTTTGAGATGATCTGTGACAGTTCTAACAGTGCCCAGCTGCTAATAAGCCAGTACCACTTTGGGCAGGGAAAACTCCCCAGGCTGTTGGGCTGAGGGCAGTCTTGTCTTTCTGTTCTTTTATACCCCCTAGAATATGTCTTGACTGTTATCAGCTTATTTTCTTACTTTAAGAAAGCTCAACCTGTATTGAATTACACTCATTAGTGTCTAGTTAGAAGCCTGAACGTGTTACTAGATATTCCCAGGTGCTTTCCTTGAGGTAGGGATGGATTAAAGCCTAGGGCTTTGCCAAGTGAAATTTTGCAAAGGAAATATTCCTGAAATGGTGGAGAGTGGATTTGTGCCTTGGACTGTTAGAGAGGGGTGGACATGAAGCATGTCTCAGATTCTCACATTCTGAATGCAATGTTAGCATGGAAGAGCTAAGTGGTGGGGTCTGAGGTGGCTTTTCTGGCCTCAATTAATAATGTGCACCATCTGTATCAGCTGTCCAAACACTGTCACCTTTCAGCCTAAGGCTGTTTTTTGAAGTGGATTAGCAAATCTGTGTAAAACTGCAATATAAGCACTCCTTTGGTATTGAAGTGACCTTCACTGAGAATCAAAGTGACTGTTACTCATTTTAAGTTAATTTATGTCCACACTTGGAAGTAGGGGCTGCAGTTTCTTTTAGATGTACACAGAGGGTTTGATAAATTAGAGTACACCTTATATTTATGGTTTCTGTGACTTGAAGTAACTTTCTATTTCTCTGTAAAAAATGTCTGGTGTTAAAATAGATTTATAGCTTTGTATGGCTATAAATTTGGATGGTGATTAATGATCTGTGGTTTATCAACAGCATGGGTGTTGCTTTGTGGTTTTTCTGAGTTACTCTGTTTATTCTGGATGTGGTGCAGGTAGTGGGGTGGCAGAGGGAAGCCTCTGCTGCCTCATCCCTGCCACACATGGATTGTGGATTTGCCCACAGTCTTGGTTTCACTGCAGTTCATGGCACAATAGCTCTTGGAGGCATAGACATCTAGAAATATGACTGGACACCCCAAGTGTTAATCTGTGGTTTGCATCCTTTTGTAGATTTTATTCTTTTCAGTTTACTATTTTAATCTGAATTAATTACTTGAAAGAGTTTATAATGTAATGGCCACAAAAGCAATGGATTGTGTTCAGTGGCCTGGTGGTTGAATAACCAGATTTTTAGGATGAAGATGCTGCTGAAATGAGAGCTCACAGAGCAGATCTGTGCATGAGGCAGTGCCATTGCATGAGCACATTCCTTGGGACATCCCTTTGCTTTATGGGACTTAGAGGTATTTGTGCTTTTTTGGCAGATAAAATTTTTGATGATGAAGACTCTGTGGATGGGAACAGACCTTCCTCAGCCAGCTCCTCTGCATCCTCAAAGGCCCCTGCAAACTCACGCAGAGTTGGGATGGGGACTTCTCGCAGACTTGGGTCTGCAGCTCTGGGCTCCAAGTCTTCAAGTAAGCTGATGGCATATGTGAATTCACCTTTGTGCAGGGTATAAAGGTTTGCAAGGGTTCATGTTTGAGCTTACTGCAAGGATTTGCTGACTGGCAACACGGATCCAGTAACAGTTTATCCTCTATGAAATGATTACATGGATGTTGTCTGTTTGCCAGAACCAGACTTTGGCAGAATGAATCTCCAAGCAGTCTCCACATCCCTAAAATGCATTTTGAATTTTAGAAAGGTTGGAGCTGTGCAGTTGTGCACTGAGGTCTATGAGATAATCATGTTAATGTTAGAGTATGCAGATATTTGCCTTTATAGCTTCAACTGTAGCTGAACTGAGGCAGGCTGCTTGCAGCTATATGCTAAATTTCAGCCCATGAAATAAAAATGTGGTGTTTTGGCTTTTTTCTAGGATCTTTGGGTATTGCTGTTAATGATGGTGCGGAAAGCAAGCTGAGCAGTAATTCTGAATGTTGTTGTAATTCAACATGTGACCAGGAGAAAGTTCCCTATATCAGATGATGTCTAATCTGATTAGTATTCCAGAGACTATTTATCTTCCTTATCATTTGTCTCTTTGTGCACCTGTCAGATCAGCACCTTAATCTATTATAGATAGAATCAAGTCCTTTTAAAAAAAATCTCCCGTATAATTAAATATTCCCTTTCATCTTTCAGACTGTGTCCCCTAACTGTTGAGTGACTACTGTAGTGACTTCACTAATGTGCCCTCTGTGCCTAGGAGTTGCAGAATGCTGTGAATGTCTTGTCTCTGCCTGGCATTGAATACCCCCATCTGCTTTCATTACATCTACAGCACTTTGAGACTGCATGGGTAGTGAACTTTCTTCTGATTAGGTGCCTTGATAGCTGGTGGTTTCATAATTGATTCTCATGTTGGTAAGAAGATTGAAAAGGCTTTTTCATTTGTGTGTCAGCAGCCAAAGAGGGAGCAGGTGCTGTGGATGAGGAAGACTTCATTAAGGCATTTGAAGATGTCCCAACGGTTCAGGTAAGTAGAATTTCATGTTAAAGCATAAAGTGCTAAAAAGCAGAAGCTGAATATAGGATCTAGTCCTAATCACTGGTAAATTGTGCTTCATTGTGATGTTGGCATATCTTCCTTAGTGGGCAAGCAAGTTTTAAATGGCAATATCTGCCAGTAGTTTGTGTGAAAACTGCAGAACTGGAGGAAGCCGGGGTGGAAGGGTTGTGATGGAGATATCACAGGAGCAGACACTGAGCTGGAACTGGATGTTCTTGGTGTACAGTGCAGGTTAAGTCAGTAGAAATCTCTCTGCATTTCACCTGTACCGTCTGGGAACAGAAAGCAGTAATGGTGTGTTAGTTGTTAGTTGTGTCTCTGGGGTCACTGCTGTTGTGAGCATTGCCAGCTGGACAGTGCCTGTCTGCTGGTAGATTTAGCTGGATAGCTGAGATGTGTCACGTATCCCCTCTCCTTCACCAGACCTCTATTTTTGAGGCAGTTGAGGCGTGTATGTATCCATTCATGATCTTCTGTAGGTCTTCAGTAATACAGCTGTTAGCAACAGCAGGAATGCTGCTTACAATTCTAAAATATAGTAAAATAATAAAAAATGATCCTTTAATCACCTTGTGGTCATATAGTAATTTTTGATTTCAGGAAATGGGTGTAAATTTTTTGCACTGTGCAAAGGCAGCTGTGTCCAAGGCTAGCAGGTTTAAGCACTGAGGAGGAAAAGACAAGAATGTAGTTGGGAAGTGATCTGATTTTTGACATTAATCTTGCATTATGGTGCTACTCTGTATTTAAATTTGCAGATTTATTCTAGCCGAGATCTTGAGGAATCCATCAACAAAATAAGAGAGATACTGTCAGACGATAAGCACGACTGGGAACAGAGAGTTTCTGCAGTAAGTAGTGAACTTTTCCTGCACTGAGCTTAATCCCATGAAGGGGATACCACAAGAATCGTGGAGTAAGGCTAGAATGTAGCTTAAGTGGTGAGCATCTGTTATGTTCCCACAAGCTTGGGGGAAATGTTTCCTTATGAGACTGAATTTAAACCACATCTGTGATGGAAAATGCTATTTGATATATAAGTATCCATTGAGACAGCTTCAAGTTGATCTGGAAATTGTGCAGCAAATCCAAAAATCTAGAAATTTGTTAGCAGATGCTGAAATCAAAATGTCAAAAGTGGTATTCAGAATATCTTAAAACTTACTGATGAGGCAGAAAGTCACTTTGCTTTTGCAACATAATTGTGCTTTTGCAGAAGGAACCGTAAAACAATTCAGAAAGAATTTACAGACTTAGGTTTTGAATAAATAAATATGACTGCAGGAAATGTGGAAGTGGAAAATCAGATGTGTTATATGCATGCCAAAAAAGAGTTTTATTTACTGAGGTGAGATGTCATCTCGTGGTATAAATAGATGCACGATCCTGTCTACACTGTAGGCTTTCATCACTGGTTTAGCAACTTTGAGATGTCTGTCAAGTCTTACATTACACATCTGAGTGTCAAACTGTGCTGATTAAGCTTGCTTAAAATTTTTTTTTTTTTTTTTTTTTTTTTTTTTTTTTTTTTTTTTTTTTTTTTTTCCTGTACTGAGTAGCAGTAAGCTTAAATCAGCACTGTACAGATGCATTGGTATACTTGACGGCCTGTGAAGATACCTAGAATTATGCTTATGGGATGAATTGGTGGTCCCTGTAATATTAGTAGTGAGCTTCCCAGTTTGATGGGGTGAGGGTTCCACTTCTAGTAGAGCCAGATAATAATTTTAATGAAGCCAATGGACATGTTCTAGATAAAAGTTATTACTCAGTATTACTCAAATCTGAGTATGAGCCATGCCCTTCAAGTCTAGTTGTCTTTAATACAATAGTTAGCTATGTAAGGACCTGTGCTTTAGAAGCTGTTGTAAATAGGTGGGTGGATAGAGGAGGTAGAGGAGAAACTTTTAAGATACCTTTTGGCTTAAAAAGTAATCTTTGAGTTAATAACAATACAGTTTGAGTATCTGTATGTAGCACTTCTGGATTTCTGTGTCAGTTAGCTAGTGTGTTCATATTATTATACTTAGTATCTGAAATAATGCAATTGCTTGAACTTCTAAGAATAGGGTTTCTCAATGCATCCTGAGGAACAGTAAGAGAACCCTAGAAACAGACCAGCCATGAACATAAATGTCCTTGTCTTTATTGGTCATTAAGAGTCACTGCTTTCTTTTATGGTGCTAACAGTTGAAGAAGATTCGCTCCTTACTTTTGGCTGGAGCTGCAGAATATGATAACTTCTTCCAACACTTAAGACTTCTGGATGGAGCATTTAAATTATCTGCTAAAGATCTGCGGTCTCAAGTAGTACGAGAGGCCTGTATCACATTGGGGTAAGTTTACTTTCTAAATGTGCTTGGAATATGATGTAGAAAAAAGTCACAGACATGGGTTAAAACACATCTAGTATGTGACTTGTGCTGTTAGTACTACTGTGTAGTTTTAGGTAGAGTGTGATTTAGTTACAGTTGTGTAAAATCACACCCATGTAGGCCACTAACTGTAGTTGGGCCTAACTGCGTTCTTGGGTTTTAAACAGCCTCATGGTTGAGGTGGTTGAGTCACTATTTAAGAAATGTGTAGATGTGGCACTTCAGGGCATGCTCTAGTGGCCAAGACTGCAGGGGTTTTGGTTTTGCTTGTTGTGTGTGTGTCTGATTTGACTCTGATCTCAGAGGTCCTTTCCAACCATGACTTCTGTTATTCTGTAAATGATGCTGATTTGAGATAAACAGAAGGGATGAGCATGCCATGTGTTCATCTACCAACTAGGAGAATGATTGAACAGTAGAGTTGAAAAGGTATGTTTTATTCTGTTTGTGACTGAGCTAGTTATTGGTTTTGGTGGTTTATCCTTTGTGAAACCCTTTGAGAAAAAGGGAGCTGCAGTGTTTCTAGCAACTTTTTGTTAATTTCGGCACATTAAGACAAAATAGCAAGTTCAGAAAAATATATTCCTTTATGAGCATCCCATTTGTTTGCTAATAAATTTTTAGCTCTGTAAGTTATTTTATGCTAAACTTATTCAGAATTCAAATTATTATGGAACACAACTTTGAAATGAAAGTGAAAAAACTGTATTTTGAAAGCCCGGTGTTCTCTGACAAGGCCACAGTTGGGAAGAGCAAGATGTCATATGTACTTATGTCAAGTCTTCTCTAGGAGTCTGACTTAATCCTCAGCACACTTACCAGCATAATGACTTCATTCTGTTTTTCAGACATTTGTCATCAGTTCTGGGAAACAAGTTTGACCATGGGGCAGAAGCCATCATGCCAACGATTTTTAATCTAATTCCAAATAGTGCCAAAGTCATGGCCACTTCTGGTGTCGTAGCAGTTAGATTAATCATTCGAGTAAGTATACATCAGAAGAGAACAAAATGTTACAACTTCCAAATACTGTGGTGTTTCTGAAAAATGCATGTTACTGCAATGAAAATTATATTAAGAGCCTTGTCTACTTTTCTGATTGTGCTGGACCTGGCCATCTCAGATGTCATGTGGCCTTGTGTAGATGATGATAGTTAAGCCCTACAGAATAGTAAGAAAACCATTTCTTTGAGTAATCTATTTCCATCCCTCAGAGAGCTGAGCTTTTGTTTTTAAACCTGCAGGACAGACTTATCCTCTTAATTATGCTCTACAACTCTTTACAGCCAGTGTGTGTTCCCTAAAACCATTAGGTGATGGAGGTGACTTCTACCTAGTGATTCACTGGGGAAGCTGCAGATAGACTGTTACCTGTCAGGTTGTCACAACTGACAGTTTAGGTCCTCTTGCAGTGACTTCAGTTCCTTTACTCACCAGAGTCTGTCATTATAAAAAGCCAAAATACCTGTTGAAGACATGATAACAGATAAAATATAAAATAATTTTAATAACAAAATTATCTGTCTGTATCTGTTAGTGTTCCTTTATTTAGAAAAGAAATTATTTAGAAAAAAGAAAAATACATATATACTGGGTTCAGGTAACTGAATGCAATAGCCTGATGTTCCTTGGAACTAGGGTGTGAAGATTTTTTCTGTTTTTGTTGTTTGTTTTCTTCTAGCATACGCACATCCCTCGATTAATACCCATCATAACCAGTAATTGTACCTCCAAATCTGTTGCAGTTAGAAGGTGAGCATTTAGTTTGAATTATCTTTTTCTTTTTTCTTTTTTTTTTTTAAACCAGTAAATAGGTTCACATGTACTTTCTTGGTAACATTTCTGTATTTTTTCATTAATGAAAAGTTGATATACATGCTTACTAGAGAATGCACCTTGTTCTTCCCCACGAGTAGGGGCCAAATTCAAACTCAGCTATCTTGTTTAAGCCACAGTACTGCAGAGAAGGTACTTTTCCTCAAAGAAAAATGTTCTTTAAACTAATTTTTGTGCTTGCATATTGTTATAATAATATCATATTATGTTGGATTCTTTACAGACCTGTTCCTATTCCCTACTGCTAGCCAGTATAGTTGCATTTTCTTTGAGCCAGTCTGCAGAAGTAATGTTCTGTCATCTGGAAGTTGGACTGGAGGTCCTAATGATCCTCTCTGCAATAGGGGTTGTTACTGAATTCTAATGCCTTAAAGCTTTTATAACAAAAGGTAGCTGCTATTCACAGGCAGCTATGGCAACTTTGGTGACCCTCTGTTAACTCAGAACTCAGCATTTCTTCTCTTTCTTCTCTCAGGCGCTGTTTTGAATTTTTAGACTTGCTGTTGCAGGAGTGGCAAACACACTCCCTGGAAAGGTAAACGCTGAAAAGAAGTGGGTTAATTCTCCCTTGCTTCGGTCTTGGGAGGTTAATTCTGGAGGAAGGATAATCAAAGATGGGAAACTATATCAAGTAGCTCTAGTAGAGATATTTTTAGCCACAAAAAAGCTTTGTATGTCTGTGTGCACACACCACTCATCCCTGTGGTTCTGTCAGTCTGTTTGGTGAATTTGTCTCCTATGCCACCCCTGGAAAACCTGGCTGAGTGAACAGTGAAAGTAATTGTTGGAGCAGAGACTGGGACACAATTTCCTTAGCCCTAGAGACTATCCAGATAGTTTCAATAGCTAATTACAGGTTGACCTATGAAAAATACTGCTTGCCTTTTCATAGTCAGCAGTGTTGTCCAAATAAAACTGACTTATAAGAGTAAATAAATAAAGACTACAAAGGATCTTACATGGAAATGGGAGGATGTGATAAACTCTTTGTTCTTGGATACCAAGGCAAAGTCAAATTAGTCATTTGTTTGTACGTATAGTTGCTCATCCTGGAGAAAAAGAGGCTCTGAGGTGACCTTATAGCAACCTTCCAATATCTGAAGGGGGCCTAAAGAAAGCTGGGGTATATGGTTTTTTACACAGGTGTGTAGTGAGACAAGAAGGGGAAATGGTTTAAAACTTGAAGAGGGGAGATGTAGGTTAGCCATTAGGAAGAAATACTTCATTATGAGGGTGGTGAGACACTGGAACAGGTTTCCTAAGGTAGCTGTGGCTGCCCCCTCCCTGGAAGTGTTCAAGGCCAGGTTGGATGGAGCTCTGACAATGTGGTCTATGTTTCACCTAGTGGAAGGTGCCTGTGCCCATGCAGGGAGGTTGGAACTAGTGGTGTTTAAGGTTTCATCCAACCTTAGCCATTCTATGAATGCTTCTGATAATGTTTTCTTTCTTGTTTCAGACACATATCAGTGTTAGCTGAAACGATAAAGAAGGGAATTCATGATGCAGACTCTGAAGCCAGGATAGAGGCAAGAAAGTAAGCAGAAGCTGTGTGTGTCTCTTCTTCCTCTCCTTTGTCAATATTGTATTGTGGGTCAGTGGTATTATTGCATGTTGAAGACTGAAGTTCAGACCAAGTTATGTTCTGCTGGCAGCTGCTGCCAACTTCCGTTGGCTTAAATGGGAATGTGTGTACTTCAGCAGGAGATGTCAGACAGTAATTGCATAGCGCTGAATTACATGTGTTGCATTTTCTAGTACTGCTTATTTCACTTTGCTGTTGTAATATTATAGTGTCTTTGTATCTGTCTAAGCAGATAAAATGCTTAGCAGAGTTGTTCAAGAGACTAGAGATGAGAACTAGTAACCTTGTCTTTCTTTTTTATTATTTTGAGTTGCTTGCAATTAATTGACATTTCTTCTGTGTAGGACAAAAATACCATTACCAGTACTTTATTTTTCTTTTTGACCTGTATGCAAGTCTGGGTTATTTGCTACTCTTAAAACAAAAGTCCTTATGATAATACACTGCTAAATAGGATCCTAAATTAAGGAAATATGACACTGAAATAATAATTCTGTGTGTATCTATAGGAAACTTCAATATTTGCTATTAATTTTCTTCAGTTGAAGATCTCTTAAATTTCCATTAATGTGTTTGTACTTGTGTCAGTATGCTGTTATACTAGGATCATCTTCTTTTGAAGAGAAAACTACAGGAACATTTTCCTTCAGAAGCAGGATGCTGTAAAACAAATGAAATGAACAATAAAAGTCCTCCTGTGAAACACCTCTGCTTATAACATAGCATTTAGATTAATAAAATTTAAGTCCTTTTGAAAGGGATTATATCCATCACTGAGAAATAGAGTAAGCACTGACACTTTACAGTGGGCAACTAAGATATGCAGGCAACAAGGAGAATGGCATGAGACTTCAGAGAATGCTTAATTCTTTCTTTCCATGTTACTTAATTCACAATGTGGCTGATTATAAGGCAGAAATTTGTTTCCTTCTCTGAGGACTGGGAGTCACACACAATTTTTTATTTTTTTGAGATAACCATCTCTTAAACTGCCCTTCAGCTGCCCCCTGAAAAGTGTCAAGAGTCTTCATCTCCTTTGTGACACATTTGAATGGTGTTTAGCCATCTGCCTGGAGATTTGGACCAGAGAGGAATCCTTCCCTCATGCTAATATTCTTTATTTTGAGCCTGGAATAGACTGAAAGTCTCTATAGGAGCATCTCTTTCCTTTTCCTTGTTAATTCTTCCCCAGAAAGAAACAGTGAACATTCTCAACTCAGTACATAAGATTTCTCTCTTCAGGATGTAGAAGAGCAGTTTGTTAAAATTAACAAAGAAACCACCAGCTGGTGTTTTCCTGAATTAGACCTATGCATCTGTGTTCTGCTTTTGGCTTGGTTTTGAAGTCCTATTGAGCACCTAATCTCAAGCTCCTAGCAGTCTGGTGGGTCTTCCATCTTCTATGTACAGTAGACAGCTGGAGGAATGAGAGTTTCTTCTGTAATAAAGCCTTTGTAAACATGCTACTTGTTTCTTACAATACACCAAATGATATGTTCCTTTGACTTTTCATTTTATTTGTCTTCTGTGCAGGTTTTGGAGCAATACAGTATGTCTTAAGTGTGCCAGTAGATGGTTGAAGTGACAGGGCTGATGAGCCCACTAATGCTAGTAGTGAAAAGGGCTCTGACAGCACCTGTGCTCCACTGCCCCCTAAAACCAGATGTGGAAATGTTCACAGTGTTGTTCCTTGTTTCCAGGTGTTACTGGGGTTTCCACAGTCACTTTATCAGAGAGGCAGAGCATTTGTACCACACCTTGGAGTCTTCCTACCAGAAGGCCCTGCAGTCCCACTTGAAGAACTCTGACAGCATTGTATCCTTGCCCCAGTCGGATCGCTCCTCCTCCAGCTCCCAAGAGAGTCTCAAGTAAGTCCTCTGATTTCATTGCCTCTCAATTTACACTGCAGATAGCTCCCTGGAATTGGAGGGAGCTGTCATAGTGCTTTGTCTTACCAGGTCCTTGTTTGGCCTTCACACTTGGTTATTCCAAAATTATTTTTTAGCTGACATTTTATTCAAAAGCCAGCAAAACCTGTTATCTTGACTCCATAAATACTCTTCTAGGAAGCTCAGCAGATACTGTTTGTTGTTCCTTCCAGGTATAATTAAAGCAATGCTTGAGTCAAAATTCTGTGTTTAGCATTAATCCTAGAGGTGTAAGTCTGCTTCTTTCCATTGAGGAGAAAGAAGACTAAATGAAATTTCAGTTGTAACTGCAAAATCAATATTTAACTTTTCTGTTGAATGTATGTATTTTAGCTTGTCTTAGAGATCCAGACAACTTTGGATTGCATATGTATGCAACTCAACTGTTAGACCTGGATGAAAAACATCCATAACTTCTTGGTGTAACTTTTGAAAACTACAAAAGTAATAAGCTTTGTTTGTATGTATAGAATTTACTATTAACTCAGCTGTGTACTGAGGGACCACAGCAGCATTGCTGTTGATAACGATGAAATACCAGTTTTGTTTTAATAAATATTTATATTAACTTCTAGCCGTCCATTGTCTGCCAAAAGAAGTCCTACTGGAAGTACCACATCTAGAGGTGAGATAAAGAGCTGGAAAAATGTGCTGAGGTGTTGCTGAGGAAGTGTGAATTTGAGTAAGAATTTCAGACACGATATTATACAAAGTTATACAAAGAGCAACTTTGATCACTGGTTGCTGCTCTTTAAAATGGCAACATATGTAAAAAAATATAATTAGTTGTGGGTTGTACACCACATTCTGTGCATCAGCTGCTGATAAAATGATACTTTTGAAAGTCAATAAATCTGTTATTGCTTGCACCTTAAGGGAGGCTGGCAAGCTTTGAAAGCTGTAGCCAAAGAATGTGTATCTGTGCAGTAGGTGGAATAAACCACTGATGCCAAGACATGCAGCTACATAGTCTAATGGTGCATTCAGCTTTACAATTATCTGTTATCTATTTTCTTTGGTGCTTAATAGTTACAGGAGGCATCGTCTGCACACAAATTCCATAGTGCTAAGTTCCATCTTGTTGCTAATCCTTTTTTACTATTAGATGGAATATTTAGATGCAGTTTTCCTGTCCTAAATACATGCATACAATAATCTAAATAGTATTTTTTAATACCGAATAAAACAGACAAAACCAAGCTGCCTTCTGCACCTGACCAAGACTGGGTTCTGACTAGCTTGTGTATACACTAACACCCTACTGACAACTTTGGTTCAAGGAGATACCTTTGTGGAGCCTAATTGATCGTGCACATAAATGCATGTTTACTTGCAGCTGAATAGACAAGCTTCATGATTAAGAGGGGTAAGCATCAGCAAGTGATGGGAAGAGCAGTCCTCGTGAGAAGATGAGGTGTTGGCAATGAAGTTAGTAGAACCTGGACTGAATGACCTGCAGGTCTGTTTCAACCAGCAGCTCATAGGCTGGTGATGAGTACTGTGGTTCAACTTTCCCATCTAGGTTCTGTTAGAAATTTCTTTATTACTGGCTTGGCAGCCTTTTGATCTCAGCATTTAGGTTAGTGTCTGATAAAGTTCTTAGAGGTAACATCAGGTCAGCATTGAAATATCTTTGCAGGCCATGTGGGGAAGCCCACATTGCCCTGATAAAGCATTCTTAGTTAAAGTATTTCGATGCCAGAAGAGAGCATTAAAAATAGTACATTAAACTGCTTGTCAGGCTCTTTGAAGCGCAGAGCTCAAAAAATTAATCTTCTTTATTCTGGATCTCCCACTCCCATCTGCAGCATCTACAGTAAGTACAAAATCTGTGTCAACACCAGGATCTCTGCAGCGGTCCCGCAGTGACGTCGATGTGAATGCAGCAGCTAGTGCCAAGTCAAAAGTGACGTCTTCTGGAGCATCCACCCCCTTCAGTTCTGCTGCAGCCTTGCCCCCAGGCTCATACGCATCACTAGGTAAATCTACATGTTCTTCTACTCTTGCAGTTAGCTTTCTTTACTAGCAGAAAATGCCCTGTGGTTTTATTTGAATATTAAACTGTAAGTAGAAGAACATACCTCTGAGTTACTAGCTCTTCAGGATCAGTGTGCAGTCCTTGTCCCATTGGGATTAAGGAAAAAACATGCAACAGAACTGACTTGAAGCAGCAGCTTATGTTTTGAATTGCTTAATAGTCTGCGGCTTATTCTTCTTTCTGGGGAAAAGCAGATCTTATTCTGATTCTGGGACGTTGTTGAGGAAAATACTGCTCAATTCCTTTTGACATTTCTCCCTGTTTCTTCCTTCCCTCCATTCCTGAAGCTGGTATTCATTAATTGTTTTATGCTTTGATCAGTACATCTTAGTTGAGCTTGATTACTTTCTGTTTTACTGAAGAGAAAGATGCAGAAGCAAAGAGAAGAAGAAGCCTTCCCATTTCACTGCACAGGATATAAGTATCTGTTTCTTATGCTGACTCCTTGGATTATAGTCACGTCATGCTTTTCTTTCTAAGCATCGTGTATCGCTTTCAGGAGCCCCAGGGTTTCTTAAAGTTTGCATTTGATCTTTCTTTTCTGGAGATGCCATTGAAGGAGGAAATGCAAGGCAGTAATTGACACTGTATTTGCAGAGTTTCAACTCATTTATGAGCAGCTCTGATCATCTGAGCTAGTTTCTCATTTTGCTGCTTTCATGCTAATCTCATCCTAGACTTTTGATCAATTTACTTTTACAAGAGGAAGAAAAATCAGAACTTGATAATCTTGATTTAAGGTATATAGATTGTCTTTACCAAGTCAGTTGGAAACTTGCTTCTCCTTACCGTAAGGGAAGTGTATCTTCAGTCTGATAAAATAAGCTTGATTTGTAAAATATAGGGATGGTGTCTATAGATTGCTTTTCTAGGCAGGTTGCTTTCATATCTGAAATACCTTAACTTGGCTTAAATGTGTTGATTGTGTTTAGTTCAGAAGTTGAATTCTTGCTCTGATTTAGACCATTCATACTTGCTTCAAGATGTGGAAACACTGAATAGAAAAAACCTCAAAATATAAAGCTGATGGCATAACAGCTTACTTTCAAGTTTACAGAAGGAACTGTTTTCCAGTCATGCTGCATTCTGGCCTCTGTGGCAAAACTGCTTTCAAACAATCATATGTCATGAGGAAGAACAGAAGAGGAGGGCGAGTATCTACCAAAACTGGCTTTGTGCTTGGAGCTGGGAGAATGAGTACCATGTTAGTCTTTCTTGTTAAACTGAATGTAGGAGAAAAGCAGCAAATGCACTCTTAAGTGATGGAAACGTGACTGCTCCTAAAGAAGCCTGCTTCCTTTTGAGCTAGTCAGGACATCTGTGACCTGTGAATTCCTGTGAGAGAAATGGCAAGGCAAACAAGGAAAATGGAGTTTGGCAAAGGTTGGTTATTGCAGGAGGGAAAACCTGCAAATGTGTTTTTCAACTTTTTGCATTTCTTTAATTGTGGGGTTTTTTTGGTTTTTTTTCATATTTCTGTAGCTAATACGTAATGCCCATTTCTGTGGATGTTACTAATTTTCCCTATTAACCCTTTCCTTATTTTTTTTAATTTGCATAAAGATGGTACTACCACTAAAACTGAGGGTAAGCAGTCTCTCTGTGTAACTGAGGTGTGTCCACAGTCGTACCACCCTCCGTAGTCTCTGTTCTCAAAGTGTTATCTGGTTCTCATCCATGTTCACTGGTGACCTGCATGAAAGTGTTGCATGGTTGTCCTGCTCATTTTGGTGCCATGGGCTATTCTCCACTTTATCTTTAAGCTCCTCCCCACTAACAGGCACTAGTCTGCTTTTATGACTTCTGTACGTGGGTCTCCTCATTTGAAGCACTGCTTTTGGTTGAAAGTGACCGGCACGCAGATGAAAAAAGCAAAACAATACAAAAATCCCACAAGACAGGGCTTGTGTTTTATTGCTCCAGGATGTGTGAAGGTCTGCTGTGTTTTTCCATCCGAAGCTCAGGTCGCAACTGCCAAGTGCTTTCGGGAAGGGACTGGGCAGTGAGAGAATTGAATGAGATGATCACATGGCAGAAAAATGAGAACAGTAAACAATGATCTCTAGGGGAGGAGTATTTAGTCAACCTCTTTAAACTTGAGCTCTCTCTTTTTGTTGTTAACTGTCTGAGTGAGGTGGCATTACATCTGAGACAGTTGGAGGAAAGGCTTTTTTTCAAGAGCACTGAGCCTTCTAGTCTGGGAGGTCTCCAGTCTGGTTCTCTGGCTTATTGTCAAAGCTTGTTCTTTATTTCTCTCAAATGAAGAAAAGATCACTGGGAAATCACATTTTCTGAGGTAGACAAGAGCTGAAAGCATGAATTCCCTCTACACATAATGAAGACACCACACCCCCCAGCAAACCCATTTTTTCCTGATGGAAGTCGCCTTGATGGCTGCTTGTATTTGGATGTGACATTCTCAGAAGTGCCACTGTACTGTTGTGATGTGTTTTTTCCTTGCTATTATTGATGTGTTGATTTATTAATCAGAGGGAAAGGTTATCTACTTTTTGCAGAACTGAAACTTAATCTTGATGCTGAGACATGAACTGACTCTGCATCATGGCTGATTGTTTGTGCTTGCTCAGTGATAAGAAATATAAAATTGGCCTTAAAACCTATATTGCTAAATTAATGGAAAACAAGGTGGAAGTTCCATATTGTAATCCTGAGCTTTTTGTATTAATTTCTGTCTCTTTTTCTCCCTTTCTCCTCAGTTCTCAAAACCTTTCTGGTTTTGGCCTAAATTTGAAATGTTGAAAGTTTAATGTTAATTTAGGCAATAACCCTGTGCAGGTCTCAGTCCTCTTCTAGGCTGTAATATTTGTGGAGGCCTCTTCCAAAACAACTGACCTCTGGAATACCTTAATTCAGGTTTTATTAAATGCTTGATTGTCATAATGCAAAAGGGTGGAGTTTTTTTGGAAGATTTTTTTTCAGCTACATTGGAAGCAGATTGGATTTGGTAAAAATCTGTAGTAGAAGCCAGCAAGTGGCCTAGGGAGAAAGGTTGATATGAACTTTGAGAATTGGACTTTTCCAGCCCCCTTGTGTTAAATACTAGATCTCTGCTCTTCCTTTTGCTTTTGGAGGAATGAGGTTCAGGGAGAATTATCACAACACAGCACACTAAAGCCAGAGCACTTGAAGGATGAGTTCAATCAGTGTTTGAAACTCTTTGTTTTCCTTTGTTGAGACAGTTAAGAGGGAACTGACCTTTGTTCAGGGTTTGGTGTGTCCTACAGCCTGAGCCTTCTGAGTTTGTCAGGAACTACAGGGAAGGCTAAACTTAATATTCTTGACATAAATGTAAAAATTAAGGGGTCAGGGGAGGAGAAAAACATCCCCTTACTCTGGAAATGCTTGAGTGAGACTCTTCGAATATAAAGAGCAGAAATTCCATCCACACCTGTGTCTCTGGGCTGCAGGTCACCAGTAAATAATCTTAAGAGCAAATCCCTCTGTTTTTTTTTGTGTGGTCCAGCTTGACGTTAAATCTGCAGCTGGGTTCCCATCTTGACTTTCTGTAGCTACAGTTAAAAAGTTCTGCACCTTCCCCTCAGCCAGGAGCCAGCACTGTGTGAACTTGGCTGTTCCCATCTGCCCTCAGTTCTCAGTTCAGGAGCAAAATAGAACAGGTTATGCTGGTGGTGAGAATAAAAATTAAGACCATAATGTCAGTCCTTTGGGTCTGGGTAGTGTCATTCCAATTGACACACACAAGGAAGTGCTCTTGAAATGCACTTCCTTATGGAAAAGAAGTGTGAGTCTGTATACCACTTAAATCTGTGCAGGTCTTCTGCTGTGAGGATGTCTTCATGCAATGTATACTTAAGTCTTGATTGACCCTTCATATATGGGTATCTCCTGAATGTCATTCAGAGCTTTGTAGGCAGAAAGCCTGTAAGATCCAAGTCTTTCTAGACTTGATTGGGACTTCACAGCCACTGCTGCACAAGTAGCAGTTGTGCCCTGAATTTCATGCTTGTTATGACTGATCAAAAGGAGACCAAAAAAAAGTTTCTGCTTGCTTTATCCTGAAACAGCTTTTCAAGGACTATTTTAAAAAGATGCATAATGCTGACTTTTAATATAGAAAACTGGTTCAGAGTGTTTGTTAAAGTGAGCATAAAGACAAGGTCTTCAGAGAAGCCTTTCCCAAGAAGGGGAAACATAAATGCAGTTCTGTTCCAAAACTGGCAAGTTTAAAACAAAATCAGCAGTTTCCAGAGTCAGTGGCACAGTTTTTAACAGTTCTTATTGTTCACCAGAAAGGAAATAAAATCTGATTTATTATAATTTTCAGTTAGCAGAGCACTCTTTTAGCACCAAAGTTCAGCTGGACATCTGGAGCCTTGGTAAAGACTTTGGGAATAACACAGTTTACGAAATCACCATTGCTGGTGGGGTTTTTTTTGTTGTTGTTCCTTTTTTTGGGGGGGAGGTGGGGGGTGGGGTTTTTCTGGGTTTTGTTTGTTTGTTTTTTGGAAATGTCCAGGTGGTAGGTTTCTTTGTTCTCTTGGTCCATCTCTTTGCAAATTCTGACTGGGTTTGCCTGTGCTTGTTGTTGTAGAGCAAAGTGGTGCCACTTGTGTTCCCTCAGCCCTTTGTCTTGGAAGGAGTAGTTGTGCAAAACCCAGAGGCATCATATGCTGATGGTTTCCAGCCAGGGTCGAGTGATTTTTTTGGGAAAATTATGGTGCAGAATCAAGTCTTACCCTAGTATAATGTTGAACATGTAATAAATATGCATGGACACTGTGCCACATAATTGTAAAAGGTTATTTACAGGTTTATATGTATAGCATGTTTTCAATTGATGTGTGCACATCAACTGTGTGATGATGTTTCTCAGCTGTCTGTCATTTAGCAGCAACACAGCTAGGGGGTTCCCAGAGGCGCTCTCAGGAATGTCTGTTTTCAAGTGAGGGGGAAAACTAATGATGAGTAACCTGAGTGCATTAACCTGATCAGTGGAGAGCCCATGACCATTCCAGTGCTTCTATATAGAACTTGTGTGATTGTAGGTATCAGTATTCACACCATGGAACTGATTAAACTCAGCTGTGGAGCTGTTACCATTTCTAGATTATTTCAAGGCTGGTTTTTTCAGCATAATGTACAGCATGGGTCTCAGCCTATGTCTGTTCAAAACACTGGGGATGCAGATGTGGCAGTGTCCTGGAGGAGCTCAGAACGATGCTCCTGGATTAAGCCACTTGTAACACAAAAATGTTATCATAAAATGTTTCTCTTCTTACTCCTTTAAAAACAAAAACCAAATAAACTATCCCAGCTTTGGACATAGGTTAGACATTTCAAGGTTGATTCTGATCCATTGATTGTTGTAAGAACTCACAGCGATTTTAAAAAGGAAAACCAAAACCCCCTAACACCTTAAATGATTTTTTGGTACAAATGATTTATATGGAGTCTTTTAAATTACCTTTGGTACCAGCAGTGGGGTGTCACACATCAAATTTAGATCAAGGGCTTTTTTTATGGAAATACTTCCATGGTTTTTGGAAACTATCAGGGGCTGTCTTTATCATTTCCTTTGCTGTGTTGCTGTTGTCAGCTTGCAGTGATTTTTTAAGAGGAGCAGAACAGCAGTGCTTATGAAATATGAATTGCTGCATCTGCAGTTTAAGGTAGATATGGAAACAAGCATGCTAGAAAGCAAAGAGGTTTTGGGAGGGGAGCTTATTTGCATGAGTTTAACAATAAAAAAATTCTGAATTATTTGATCTGTTATTTGCAGTCTTACTTGAAATTACTTTTTCTGTCTGGGATAGAAGCATAGAGATAAAGCCACATAGTCCTGTATGCAAATAACTCTTGGATGAGAATGCAGACTCTTGTTTGTAGATTAAAGTATTGAGGGAATGTAACAGAGATGTTTGTATTTTATAAATGACATTCTATATATAGATGCTGTACTTGGTACAATGTATATTAAAAACCTTGATTTTCAAGCTAGACAAATATTGACAAAAATAGACAAAAATCTTACACTATTATAAAGCAAATAGGTTTTTGATATTGTAAGATTAATTTAGAAGCTGTGCACGTGTATGAAGAGAAGTTAGCATGTGAACATCCCAGATCCCTCTCCTGTTTTTGTAAGTTCCAATTGATCTTTTTTTGTTTTGCAGCTAGAAATTGTGCTTGGATAGGAAAAACTTAATTTTTTTCTTCAAGAATAGCTTTGAGTCACTTATTTTGAACAATATGTGTGCAGGAAGCAAGATAAATATATGAAAAAATCCTGTAATTTTTAAAGTTCAGAAAATAAAGCTATGGAAAGTACACTATATATATACATATATATATACACACACTATATACATATATATATACACTATATGTATATACACTATATATATATATAACTGATACAAGAATGCACTTTTTTTTTGTAACCACGTGAAAAATTTGAGCTAGAATTTGAGAGTATTTTTTTCCTCATGTTTTACTTTTATTTTTTAAAGTCCATGGGATAGGGTGAGCTGTTGTATTGCAGTATTTGTATTGTTACATCATTTATGTCATGCATTTCAAATTTCTGCTCTTATTTGCACAATGCAAGTCCAATGCAGTGTTAGGACAAACTCATTGGCCTTTGTTTTTTAGACTGATGAAAAAAGCCTGTTGAGACTATTTCTCCTTTGCAAGAGCAACTCTTCATCCCACATTGTTCTCCCTGACTAAAATCGTTGTGCAAATCTACCAGTCAAAAAGGAAGTAGAACTTTTTCCTGGGTATTCATTCATTCAGAAACTGCTGAAGTTAGTAGGAATCTGTCCACTGGCTCTCAGGGGTTTCATAATAGGACTGAGCTCTCTATTTATAATCTTACTGATAATCACAGGTTGGCTAATTTTGATCCTTTGGCTCAGTTTTCTTTCTTAAATCTCTAAAAATTTCTGTCAATAGCTATTCTTGGTTTTTTCTTAGTGTATTATTTTAGGCTTTGTATTTGCGAAGGTGAGAGGATCACTTGTTACATGTTGTCCCAGTTTTGTCTTAGTTTTTAGTCCCTTGCTGATAAAGGAAAAAAAAAAATTGTAGACATAGGAAGCACAGGAGAATTTTGAGGTTCTTAAGAGTGACCTGTGCATAAGAGAACGCATCTGTCCCTTTACACTCCTTCTTGGCTCACAGATGTGACTGAATGTGTTTTCCAAGACTGTTGCCATGTTGAATTTCAGCTTGAGTTGATCCCCAGGACTTTCTGCAATGCCTTGGCTTTCTGTTGGTGTTTTCAAAGGTTGTATGTTAATTTCATTACTAAGACTGGTCAGGTTTGAGTTCTTGTCTTACTATATTGTACCCTGGCTGCCACCAGTGGTGCTCTTCTGATGTGAGTGATGAAAAGAAGCCTTGAGGCTGCTGGGAAGAGCGTGAGGTCCTTCTGCCTTCCTCCCCACACACACCTTCTATAAAGCCTGCAGTGGGTTTGGGGTGCCCACCTTGTGGTGGTGGATGGCACAGTGGCTCTGCTCATCTACACATAGCTGCTCATGCAAGGGGTAGGAACAGGCTGAAAAAGAGCTGTCTCTGTGATGTGAATCAGGCTGACCATTTGTAAAGGGAAGACAATGATCTAGAGCAGAGGAGATGTGCAGCCTTGCTGGTGGTAAGAAGATCTTAGTATGAAGTTTCATGACTGGACCCACATGGATATGCTCAGAGCTTGTTTAGTTGAGCCAATAGTTAAAAAAAATTGGTTTGTTTATATTTTCCCATTTTTAAGCTGATGATCTCCTCTGTCTTGTCCACAAGCAATTGTTTGAGTGTAGATCTCTATCTTGTCTACTGAACTATTTTAAAACCAGAAGCTGATGAAGTCATCTGAAGTACAGCTGTCTTCCACCTGCAAACAAGTCTGTGCTTTCTTTGCAAAGTTAAACATCTTGTCACTTTGTGTATATGAGAAACTTGCAGACCATGTTATGAATATTTTGAGAGCTCTGAGAAGAACAGACCTCTCAATCCGTTCAGCCTGGGCTGCTTGCCATTGTCTTGTCCTGCATGTGTACCTTATGTGAAGTGGTATTTTTTGGGTGGGAAATGCATATCTCCTTGTTCATATTTCCCTGTGTGTTTATGGTGGAGACAAAGGGCAGGAGATGGATAGCTATAAACTGGTGGGTGCAGCTGTCTGGACTCTTCTCTTACCTCTTGTTTTTTTTTCCTTTTATTATTGTGCCTGAAACTTGAAGTCATCCTCTGAATACAGGATAGCACTGGCATGAGTCCTGAGAAACAGCTTCAGATTTGGCTGTGAACTGAGTTGTTGAAAAGTACTGATGGAGGCTTTCATTGTGTTGCTCTTAATTATCATTTCTTTCCCATTAACTAGAGACAGATAATTGATGCTTAGCACTGGAAAGAACATTCTGTAGGCAACAGCCCTGTCCCAGGAAGGGGATGAACTGATGACCCTGTAAGCTTTTCTAGCTCAAATTTCTGTGGTTTTTCATGAGGAAAGGACAAAAAAAAGGACTCAAGAACACTTTGAGACTGTTTATCCATTCTCTACTTAAATAAAGAGCAGACACACAATCATTTTTCCACAACATTGGTTGTGTTAAATGGGGCTCTCGATTACAAGTAAAGTTACACCGATCGCTGGATAAATATGAGGGATGTAAACAGCAGGGAAAACTCAATGAGCCTGAAATAAAAGCACAGTCAGGCTGTGTTGACAGACTCTTGCAGCAGTGTGTGCCAGGCTGCTGTGCAGAGCAGGATATAAAGCACCAAACTGCTACCTGGAAGTCCCAGTGATGGACTTTGGGAGGGCACCTGTCACACCCATGTCTGAACGAGTGATCGCCTTGTCAGAAAGTAATAATTTGATTTAGGAAGCTGTGTAAAGAAGCTACTATAGAACAGAACCAAAGGCTTCAGAGAGGTAGTTTTTTTTAGTTAATCCAGCTGACAGAAAGAAAAGTTTTTGGACTCTGATTGTGCCCACTCTGTGCCCTGCGTCTCAGCCAGTCTAATGAAAGTTGTTACTTTTCCCTGTAAAAATTACAAGTGTACCCTGTTTAATCGTGTATATACCAACCCTTCAAGCATAGAGCAGCATGCTAGACACTGCTGCTGCCTTTGGAAGAAACATACTGACAGTGTGCTTGTCTTTGTATTTCTCCAGGTCGGATTCGTACAAGGAGGCAGAGCTCTGGCAGTGCCACAAGCGTCACCTCAACACCTGCTGATACCCGAGGCCGCAGCCGGGCTAAAGTAGTTTCCCAGTCGCAGCGTAAGAAGTGTTTTATTTCTGGGGGAGCAAAACAAATGGTTATTTATGTGTTTTTCTTGAACTGTAGTAGCATCAGCTGAGGATTAGGTTTATTTCTGCTAATGTTTGGATGTGTAACAAAACCCATCCCCGCTCAGCCAGTGTGTACTCTTGCTGACAAATAGGTCCCCAGATCTGAGTGCTCAGTTGCTGCCTTTTTTTCCAATTGTGCTGATGTGTTAGGACTAAACAACTTGCACGGGGTCTCTCTGAAGCACTCTCTGTGTCCATAGCTGACTGCTGTCCTGGGCTCTTGCCCTGCCAAGCTTCTCCTGCTTATGTGACTGTATTTCTGTATGTGTAACATGTGAGCTGTCTAAAGTAAATGACCGGGTATCAGTTTAAAATACCTATTTTGTGTAGATACTGAGGAGGTGGTTCTGCTCGCTGATTCACATGGCACATCTGCACTCTCCAGCTTCCTGGCAAGACGGGGTTTTCCCCCAGGAGCCATACATATGGTGCTGCTGCATATTTGTCATGTCTATCTCAGGAGAGTTTTGTCACTCAAACTTTGAGGAATTGAGGGGAGGGAGAAGACCACTCATGTTTTGAGGACCTTTAAGCTTGTAAGAAAGAAAGGACCTTTAAGCTTGTGGAAAAACCTATTTGTTCTGAGGACTTGTCTTGCTTTGTACCCCTCTTTAAAAGCCCATTTCTGTTCATGCTTTCATTGTTTTGCTCTGTCATGCTGGAGGGATGGGCAAAGCAGTTCACAGCATTGTGTTAGGCTGGGAGAGCCAAAGGGGGAAGTATTATATTGAGGATGGGGCTAAATGGAAATTTTCACATTGAGCTCATGAAGGAATCTGGGCTTTGGTATGCTGATTTAAATTGATTTTTTTTTCAGTTTTGAATGTAAAAGTGATCCAAAGCAAGAAATTACCTTTTTTATGAAACTGAGTTTGGTGAAAATGTATGTAATCAGATGGGTCAAGTTTCAGAAGTATTTAAAGTAGTTGAGTATCCAAACATTTTGAGGATTATGGGCTTAGGTTTTTTTATAGAATTTCTTATGAATCTTCAGAGTGATCACATCTGAACCTGCTTCTTTGGTCTAGTTTGCTGAATCCCGGTTCCAGCCTAGCCCAACCAGATGTGATTGTTATCCTTAAGATGATTATTGTATGAAATAACATATGAATTCAAATATAATACAGTCACAGTGGACATTCCTTATGTCCACACAGAGGATAACCCTCTTGCAATTTTGCAGACTGGACTGAGGTATAATTTAGAGCAGAACATGGGTCTCAGTGTTGGTTGATGTTTAGCTAAGCAGCTCATCAGCCTTGGGAAATTGTTAGTTGCATCTGGATGTTAACTTATTGCATTCTGCAGATGCTTTAAGAGTGATGTGTTTGTGAATAAATCTGTCTGTATTGTCTATAGCATAAACCGCATGCTGAATGCTGTATTGTCTTGCTGTCTTTTAATCCACTTTTTGCCTGTCCTTTGGTCTGCCCTCATAATCAAGGATCCAGATCAGCTAATCCTGCTGGTGGTAAGAAACATTTTCCCTTTCTTGCTTTCTCATTTCACATTTTTTTAACTGCTAAGCTTTTAGCCTCCCTCACCCTCTCCTAACTATGAGACTTCAAAAGCGTCTTAGTCACAAATGCAAATGTGTGTGACCAATGATTCTGCTTTCTTATACTAATCAAACATGGTAAGCATACGTTCTGCATATTGAATCTGGCTCATTGCTTAAACCCCAAGTTCTAAATTATTCTTCCAGTTACTTCAGTGCTGACGTCAGTGAGATTGCAGCAGCATAACTGAGAGAAGTATTTGCTTTTAGGCTGTGGATGCTGTGTGTGAGACATGACTCTCTCAGCACCACGTACCTTGTTGGAGTTTATGGCTTTATTGTTTCAGAATGGTTTTGGCCAAGAAACTGGAGGTGGAAATGAATTAAAATACATGTGTTATGGTTTTGTCTGTCAGATTAACAGAACTGCATATCTTCTTAAATCAAGACATAAGAACAGCCTTTAACTCTTAATCCTAATAGTATCTGGAACTGAAATTTTTGTGAGATGTGTACATATTTTTCAGAAAGAAACAAACATGAATATTCAGTATGTGAGCTTGTCTGAGTATGTTCTTGGTACCTTTTCAAGTACAGCTTTCCATGCTATTCTAGCAAACAAATAGAATGTTTATACATTCTATTCTGATCGATACATTCAGTATAGAACAGTAATATCAACACCAAATTTTCAGTGACCTGAAAACACAAAGAATCTATTATGTCACTTTGTGATTACCTTTAAGCTAGCTACTTAATCTTCAAACAACTTAGCATATGAAGAGCCACAGAAAAAAAAGAAAATATTATTTACCTCATTGAGCTAGCAATGCTATTTCAGATAGAAATATCTACTGCAACTGGAATATAAATATGTAAATAACTCTTGGTAGAGGCTGTTTTGGAGACAACATGGCTTAGAAGAAATGTAGACTTGCCATGGACTATTCAAACAGACAAAGAAAAATAAAACAAGCCAACTACTTAATGTCTAAAAATTTTCTCCAGTTGAAAAATAACTAGATAGTTTCTCTTTAACCAGTCAGACCCAAGTAAGCCAGAATCTCTACAAATATGACAGCTTAACTAATTTTACCTTTTATTGTGCTGATCTGTTGTTGTTGAGGGGGTGTTTTTAAGAATTTGCCTTCACTGAATTATTATAGGAAAGTAATGCCACTACTGCAGTGTTGCATGCAGGTGCCTGAGCTGCCTTGCAGCAGGGGTTACCTGTGCCAGAAGCCAGCTTGCTGCATCATGCTGCTTCACACAGGTTTAATTTGTCTTGCTGTGTTGAGGAGGGGAAACAGCCTATGAATTCCATGATGCTGTACCAAGGCTGTTCCTGGCACCTCTGCATCAGGTATAGCTGTCTGGGCTGTTCTTACACTGCAGGGTCTGCTATGGTCTTGTTCCTGGCCAGCCAGTGTGGTTCATATAGGCAGGCTTGCTGATGCCAGTGTTTATTATCTGTGGGCTTTCCTCAGTTTTCCCTGAAGTACCATGGGGAGCACTCCCTTATTTTTTTCTGAGTGTTTTGGATCAAATTCTTAGACCTGATTGTTTTCCAGTTTTGCTATCAAAATATTTGAAATATTCGGAGAGGTGTTTAAATGTGTATTTTCTGTATTTCTGGTTCTCTTCTAGCTGGCAGCCGTTCTAGTTCTCCGGGTAAGCTGTTGGGAAGCTCCTACAGTGGGCTGAGTGCTGGAACATCCAGAGTCCCTCCAGTGCCATCATCTTCAGAGAAGCGCAGCAAGATCCCTCGGAGCCAGGGATGCAGTCGGGAGACGAGTCCCAACAGAATAGGACTAGGTAAGGATAGTCACTGCAGTGACATGCTGACTGCTGTGCTTGGAGCAGAGGCTTCCCTGTTGCCTAGGAAACTGGTTACCTGTTATTGTCCTTACTATGAGCTTTTCAGCTGGCAAATGAATGGGATTGTGGATTGTAGTAGAGTAATTTTAATTTTCCACATTGAGCTATGATTTCGAAGTTATGTGTAAAGAAGTCATGAGGTATCTTGTTTGAAACTCAACAGGAACAATGTTATTAGACCAGGCAGCAAAAAAGTTTGAGTAACCATCCCAGCAAAAATACCTCGTTTGGGATCAGCAACTTAGTCCTAAAATGATTTGAGCAACCTTTACAGTCAGTCAGAATTATTATTCTTGAATTATTTTAGTAATTTTGTAGCTTATATGGTTTGCTTCTTTCATCCTTAGTATTTCGGAGCCACTTTCTTAGATGGTGTTTTAGATTTATGCTTTAATTGTTCTGTTTCCAGTATTCTTATCTGAGTGACTATTATGCAAATATCATATAATAGCTTTTATTTTCAAATTTATCAGCAGACCCATTTTTTTTTAAGTTGGGTGAGTAAACATCATTATATATCAACTTCTATGTATCTGAATTGAAGTGAAAAGCTATTCAGTGTGCTGTCTGAACAAGTAAATATTGTTTTCATTTTTTAAATGGAAATGTTTTCATGAGTTTGAAGCTTACGTAGAGAAAAAACACTTCAATATTTATGATAAATTATTTTAATCTCCAGATAATTTATTAGTATGTTGAAATTGATTGAAATGATTGCTTTACTGTTGGAAGTTAAATTTTTAACTATTGCCATAACAATTTTATTTTAAATTTAAGCTACCTTTCTCTAAGTGTGTTGTTAATAGAGAAGTATCTTATTCATCCTTCAGGTAAATCAAAATTAATTCAAAGTACCTGTGTGCATATGCTGCTATGACTCATAAAAAATATTTCATGTTCATTGTGATTATTTTTCCAGATTCAATGTTCTTCTAATGTCTGATCTATTTTATGGACTTTGTTTGAAGTGTGCTTTTGTTTGTTGTTTTAAAAATATTAAGTGCCTCCCAGTTAATTGTTTTGCTATCATTCTGCAAAAGAAGGATGCTTTTTGGAGGAGACAAAGAATGTTGGATGGTGCCATCACACATGCTTAAGCTGATCATTACATTATATGATCTGATTTGAAGCAGTTTTGAGCATGTGAAGAGAAATTGCCATGTCAGAAATCCTCACTCTTGGGTTGCTTGCTTTCAGGTATATTATGGGAGCCTTGAATTGTGTTGAACGTGTAACTTGTCACCTCATTGCTCTGATGTGCTCCCTGTGAACACAGTCAGTGCTTGTTCTTTGGGAGTGGGAGAGAGCTCTGACAGATCTATCAGAGATGTGGTTTCCAGCTGTCCCTCTCCAGCTGATGGCCAACACCTGTTCTTTGGGCTCTCATGGGATCAGGAGAGTTTGACACTTGTGGTGCCTTCAGCACTCGGGTGCAGAAAATGTGTCTCCATTGGATGTTGAAAATAGCAATTTTGTCTTGGATGGAGATGGCTTTTAAGTTGTCATCTTTATACCATTATTCCATTGTATTTATTACTTTATAACATAGTAGCTAACAGTATTTTATGCTTTCTTGTTGTGTTGCTTCAGTCCTTCCCTTTCCTTGACATTTTTTTCATTTGTCCATTTCGTCAGACTCCCACTCACCTTGTCCCTGAATATGTTGATACACTTTCAGAATCAGATTCAAGAAGTTATTTGAGCACACATGACATCAAGTGTGCATGCAATACATTAGGCTTCTTTGGGATTATTTAAGTATTTGAAAACCATGTGCTTATCCACTGGGCTGAAACATCTCTTCAGCCTGTGGCCATGTTGCAGTGCAGCAAGTGTAGAACCCTTGTGCAGATCAGGCTCTTAGAAGTGGGCAATGCCTGGATCCTTCTCATAACTTCCCCACTGGCTTGCATAGTTTTTGCAGCAGTGCCTGGGAACTGCAGTGGGACCAGTGCTCCGTGCAAGGTTCAGCACACAACGAGGATCCCTGGGTGCAGATGGTCTTTATACAGGAACCACCCACTGGAGTTCTTCAAGCCCTTCTGGTGCAGTGGCAACATAATAGAGCCTCTGCATGTAGAGTTGCCTCTTAGCCTCAGCATCTGGCTATTGGTGTAGATTTTCATGGTGATCACAGGTATCCAAGAAGTATGTTCCTTCTGTGTGCTGGAAAACTTGAAGTAGTACACTGTTTCCCAAGAGGGAGCATGATGAGGCACATTTGGTATGCTGAGGTCTTGCGTGGTCACCTATATGGCCCTGCTCTGTGGCCCTTGTCAGTTTTAACCTTGACATTGCTGTCTGCTCAGTGGAGATTTGTTAGGGTGATAGCCTGTTGGGTAGGGAAGAATGTAGTCCACTTAATCTTGAGCTTTGCCTTGGGCCCCTTGACGGAGAACTTCTCCAAAAAGGGGATGTCCGTTTCCCATGGATTGGAAGTTTTGTCTGCTTGAAGGTAATTTTTTTTTGGATGTTCAGATCATGTGATAGAGCTGAAACTGAAAGGAGTAAGAGATTTGATACTGTCATTCTTGAAAAATTGGAGCAGGTTCTTCTGGCTATCAGTCCCAACAGAGTGCTCCTGCATGAAATTATGCTGTGTGTGTTTGGAAACTGAAGGCAGTTCTCAACTTGCCTCTGCTGGGCGTACCCCACTGCAGAGCTTTCCATTTGCTGCTCAGACAGCATTTACAGGCTCTTTAAAATGCTGGTACTGATGTAAAGGAAACATCTGCTCATTTTAGTCTCCTCTTAGGAATAGGTAAAAGTCACACCCTAATGAAATGCAGGTTTCTTCCAAGTGATGAATTGGGAAATGGGAACTGTTGACTTCTGTTGCTGGTATTTGCATCTGTTGAGTTCCATTGCTGTAAAACAGCCTAATGGTGTCTTTTATTAATAGTGTGGACTGTATCCAACTGCTCTGCCTTTCCAGATGAAATTGATAAAACTGAAGATGTACAGGATGCATCTAGAAAGTTGGGATTTTATTGAAAACAACCTATCCCTGTCCTGCTCTAGGCTGTCAGAACAGAGCTGGCTGTGGGTCCACTGTCTGCTTTTGTCATGACATCTCCTTTTAATAATTTTCACTACTCATTTACTTAATTTCTGTTCAACTTCTGGAGACTGGGAATTCTGAAATTAAGAATTCTACCTGCACTGCAAACATAGACTGAAGGTGCAAAAATCTCATTTAAATGGCAATATCACTGGCCGTTATTGCTGGCAGTGCCCAAAGAAAATACTATGAACAGCTGATATCAAATCTTCCCTACACAACACAGCAGTAAAAATGTGGGGCAAGTGCTTGGGAGTCTGTGACAGACTCATCATTCAATTATTTTCAGTCCACTTCTTTTTTCCCTTGCTTTTTTATCTGTATGCAGTCACATGCAGATCTTGTGTTTGACCAGTGTTTGGTTTTGAGTGCTCTGTTTTGGAGTCAAAACTGTGCTTCATCTGCAGTGTTGTCCCAAGAGTCTGGTCTCATCCAGTGCATTTTCTTCATCCATCATGCTGCTGCTGTTAGCTGTTATGGAAGGACAATGTGCTGTGTGCATCCATCAATATTTTTTTACTCATTCACAATCTCTCCCTCTCTAAAGAGCATTTGCTAGTTTTTAGTAGGGTTGCATTATAAAAAAGATTGACACATCTTTGATTCAAGAAATAATTGCTTGTGCAAACCTGATGTGAAGGCTTCCATTATTTACATATAAGCACAAGACCCAAGAATGAGGCTTGCTTCTAGAGGGCCCTCAGTGTCAAGCAAGTATTAGTATAGAAAACTTTGGAGTGTTACTTTCACCTGTAGCTCACCCCTCAGCTTTTTGCTTTGTACATCTGAGGTGGGTTAATTGTACCCATGGACCCTGATTTCTCCAATTTGTATTATTTTATCGGTTGTATTGAATATAGGATCATCCAATTAACTCAGAAGTTTTAGACACTATGGTAATCTAATTGGTTTGGTCAATAGCTCAGCTTGTATTGTCTGACATCAAAGGTCAACCATCAGAGCCATTATTTTATCTGAGAGATATGGGCTGTGTTTTGCAAAACTGGGAGGGATTTGACAAGGCAGGAATCTGGCAATAGTCTGACTTTTAAAGCCCAAATATGGAAGTTCCTTTTTGTTGTGTACTGTTTTATGTGAAAGGATATGAATACATCCAGCGTATACGAGCCCAGAGAAGCACTGTAGGGGAACTTTATTAGCTTGAATTTAGGCATTTGAGTTCTGTATACTAACCAATAGATCTTTATAAGAATATATATATTCTGAAACATACAAATAGCACTATTTTTCTAAACAGGAGGATGCTATTAAAGTATTAGTGTAAAGCAGGTTCGTGTTGTATGTATGTGCCTCTGCTACGTTTTCATCAAAGCTGGTGGAAATATTTTACTCTGTGCATGACTGAATTCCTTAAAGACTTTTAATGAACACTTAAAATACGTTACTGTTTTTTCAAAACAGAAAAGGAAATCCTTCTTTACTCTTTAAATTCTTTAAGGTAAACTGCTAAAATTTACTGCTATTACTGTACCAAAGAAAACATTTTATTCTCTACTGGGCACAAAGCTTATTAAATAACTTTCAGCAAATATCTTTCACATGAAAATTACACAGAATTTGCAGAGGAGTAATCCAATTTTAAATACCTAAATTTTTCATTTTATAAAATCATAAAATTCAAATTCTGGATGTTAAGCAATGTTCTAAGGGCGTAGCTTTGGTTTTCCTACTTGGACAAAACTTCAGCTGAAGTCAGTGGTATTCCTTTTTACTATGAAAGCAGCTGCATCTTCTATCTTCTACCTTGCTAAAGGAAGAGCATGCATATGATGAGTTTCTGTGACATGGCTGAGAGGCAGGAGCCTTGTCAGGCTGTGGGAAACTAAGCCCTTGATAGCTGGCAGAATACAGACGGGTTTTGTTGGTGTAGGGTTTTGTCAAAGTAAAGACTATAGTTTAAAGCTCCCCATAAATGTGCATATAAAGCCATAAATATAAGGTTTTAGAAATATCTGAGAATCAGAAGTTTCTGTTGAAGATCTGAAGCTGCTGGTGTCTTAACATTCAAAGCACTCTAATCTGACTTTCAGGTGTTCAGGATCTAAATGCTTTCTTCCCCGTACTTTTCACTGGAGAATCATTTTTTATAAGTTTGTACAATACATCTTTTCCTTAGGGTATTTGTTCATGGCAAAACTTTGTGAAAAAAATCTTTGTGAAAGGCAAATCTATGTAAAAATATCATATTGGTATTGTGACTACTTTAAAAAACTTTGATCTGGTTAAAAATTCTGTTTAGTTCCAGAAGGATGTTTATCTTATAATTAAGGAAAAAATATTCCAGGACGATTTTCCAGCCTCATCTGTTTTGCATGTTTCCTAGCAGTAGAGCTCCCTTAGATGACTGAAGGTGCCTGCTCTACTTGAATAACAAAAGGGATTACTTAAGAAAAGGCAGACTGTCAACCACAGGCACTTAGTGCTGCTGGAATTTCACTTCACAAACACAGCTCAGCATGTAAGGGAGTTGGTGTGTAAATAGCCTGAGCAGGCTGCTGCAGATGATAATTACTAATGTAATAATTACCGTAACTAACAGAAATGTGACTTGACTTTGAGCTTTCTGTCCTCATTAAACTTGTTCACCTTCTCTGAAACTCTCCATGCTGCATGCTAGCACGGAGCAGTCGTATCCCCCGACCCAGCATGAGTCAGGGGTGCAGCCGTGATACCAGCCGTGAGAGCAGTCGAGATACAAGCCCTGCTCGGGGCTTTCCTCCACTTGGTGAGTACATGTAGGCATTGGAGCTTTAAGGGTCAATTTTTTTTCCTCCTTTCCCCTTGTTCTGATTGCCTTTTCAAGACACTGCCAGGTAGAATGAGATTGTTCCCTGTCCTCTGTTGGATTCCTGATGCACTCCCTGTTTCCAACCCTGTTTCCCTAACATTTTCTTCTGCATGCTTCAATTCCAGTTCTCAGCACTTTACTGCTAGTGGAAAAATAGTTCAAACTAGACTTTGGTAATTTTTAGTTTCATTAAGTCATCTTAGATGCAGCTGCTGTGCTTCACTTTACAGCACTGATGGAAATCTACGGGAGAGCAAGCCTCAGTTTTCTAGGTTACAGTGAAGTAGGCAGTAGCATTGTAGTTTTTTGTTGAGTGACTAGTTGAGTGACTTATAATCTGATTCTCTTACAGCTAGGTACACTAGCAGTGTATCATTTCTATACTTAATCTTCCAATAGTTATAGAAGCTCTGTTTTGTGGAGGTTTTACACATCACTCTCAGTCATCGATTAACAAGATGGTTATATCATTTTGTACAAAATTTCTTTCCAGCAGCCTAAAATCATGGAAAGGTTGAGCTTTTAGAGGTGCATCATTATCCTGCAGCTGAAGTGTCCAGTACAAACAGAAAATCTTATTACATTTACCACATGCAGAAGTTTTTTTCTGCACAAGGCTGAAAACAGCAGGGGAGTTAATGTTTCTGATCAAATACTATCATATATTCAAACCAAATACATTACTTGTATGAAAGCTTTGTCATCTCAGACATAATGAAATGTATGTACTTGGTCTCCAGGCCCTCTTAATTTATGTAGTAATTTTACAGCTGTGCATGTGGTTTTAAAAGTGAGAAATTTCATCAAAGCTGAAGAACATTATTACAGGATCTGTTTTTTTATGTAGTGACAAAATGCAGGTGTACGAAGTAGTGTCAGTGAAGCACAGTATTCTGGGCTTAATTCTGCAACTTTAATACAGTAGTGAGAAAAGTTTATGGAAATGCAGACACGTGGGCAAAATGGTACTGTTTGGTTCTCATTAATTAATATACTCTTTCAAATAACCTTTTAACCCTCCATAGCTGTTGTCATTATTGCTTTAGTTATTAATCTCAATTTTAAACACTGCCAGTGTAGAGGGGCTTGTTGTCTTCATGCATATGACATAATTGGCAAAATTTCTATTGATTTCAATGCTTCAAGATAATATCAGAGAGGCTTCAGGGTAGTTCAAAATGAAGTTCAAAAGAATGTTCAAAATGAAGTTCAAAACTCGATCATTTGGAACTGTAGTGAACTATAAAACAATCTGTTTGCTTTATCTGTAATACCTCAAAGTTTGGTGAAAAATAAGGAGTTCACCTGACTGTTCAGGACTTGGTTCATAGCTCTTTGAGATCAATAGATGAAATTTTTATTGATTAAATAAAGCTGATTTGATACCATAGCCATAAAGTAACAGACAACTCTACCTCATTTTTAGTTCCCAGTCTAACTTCAATTTTGGATGACTTTCTCCAGCCAAAGTGTTTAAGCAAGCTGGTTTTTCAGGGTTAACATGTTACTGTTCTATGTTGTGCTGTGTTTCATTGTGGTCAAAGTACATTAATTGAAATACTGTCTTGAGCCCTTTTTCTGAAAAATAAATGCAATGTACCAGAATCAGTTGGTGTGAATTTGGTACACCAAAATCACCACTGAGTCTGACCTGTATGTGTCATAACATTTCAGTTACAGATGTCTATTACACTGATTGTAACAAATTTAAGCAATTTCATTTTAACTAATGATATTTAATTACCTGAAGACTAATGCATTTCTAGAAAAACATTGTTATTAAAAGTCATGAAGATAAAGTGGGGACAAAGTATCAAATGTAATAGTAACCCAATATAGTTGTTACCTATTGTCATTTTCTTGTGTTTTCATATGAAATGCTTTAAGTTTTAACATATTCATGAACTTGTAATGACATAGTGCATAATTAATCTGAAAAACATATATGTCAATTTAAGCCCAAACAATATGATTCTATTACAGAATTTCTAGAAACCAGTTAATCTTACATTAATGCTAAGATGATATAATACTACTATGCATGGTCTATTTTTGCTCATAAAGATTAACTTGTATATTAGTTAATTATACCTAAACTAGCTACATATAAGTGACAGGATTCTTGCATTTAGTGGTATTATGATCAATGTCAATGCTGAAATCCTGACCTTGCAAATTGCTCTGCTTTTTTTTGGAGCTGCTGTGTGGTTACGCATGCCTGTGCACCAAGCATCTTGCTTCTGAAGTTAGGAAACATGAGTGAAGAGTCACTCTACACTCAGCCTCCTTGCAGAGATGTGACTTGTAAAAATTGTGATTCCTGTTTCTTCATGGGCTTTGGATCTTTGCAGTGATATCCACAGAGGTGTAGTGGATGGCTCAGGAGATAGCAGTTGCAAGCTCAGAATCTTAATTGTGAAGTTCAAGCCATAATCCTGCACTGATCCTGCAAATCTTTAATGAGTTCCTCATGGTGTCAGTAGGATTGTTTTCTCGAATAAATGCACGTGTTCTCCATAGATGAAAACTATATTGCATATTTTGTATAGCTTTTAGTCAAGCTCTCACACTGGACAAAAAAAATTTGTTTTTCTCTGCTGCTATTTTATGATACTAGTTACTGTGTTTATGAATGTTTTGCCTTAAACTGAAGGTTTAATTTTTTCTGTTTAACATGTATGTGCATAATTGACAAAGCCTGTTTGTATTAGAAGGTGATTCTGCTTTATTTTTTTCAGTTTCTTGACAGTACTAGTAATGATGTTAAAGCAACAACACCTTCAGTGAGTCTGGGGTGATGAATTGCTCAAATGAGCAATCAGTTTCTTGGGTCAGTTGCTTTGAGCTAGGTGAGCATGTCACTGCTAGACACAGGGAAAGCCTCTTTAGAAAAATGAAATTTCTGTAATTTGGAAATGCCTGGACCAGCTTTCCATTTGCTTTCATAAAGAAACTCAACTTTTTGATGAATCCAAGAACTCCCCTAAGGCATTTTGTAATTCCTGTGCTGCTGTTAACAGGGAATTGAAGTAGGAGCTATATTTGGCTTCAGCTTTTCTGCTACCATGTGTGCTCCATTGCTGTTAACGATTTGTATACATGTGGTGTAATTCCAGATAGGTGTCTGATGTGCATCTTCAGGTTTTCTGTGCATGTACATGCTTAGATTCAACAAACATGTATGCAAAAACAGTTAAAAGCAAGAGACTTTTGGTAGTAGCAACAGCTACAGTATGTGTGTACCTGTGTTTACTTGGGTAACAAACCCAACCCAAAGACCTATCTGCAGTGGTTTGGTGGCCTCCCTGTATGACTCTTTCAAATTCTGTGGTTACTCATTCTCTTTGTTAATGTTGTTTTTTGTTTTTTTGTTTTTTGGTTGGGTTGTTGGGTTTTTTTTGTGCATAGGCTAGAATGTTGTGGAAAAATACCTGCGAGCACAATTCCTAACCATTCATCATGGCTTCTCTTTGGGGTTTAGATCAGACACATCTAAATCCTGCTCTGTAGATGTCTGCTCCACGTTCTCACGGTGGCCGTCATCCAGATCCGTGGGTCTGGAGCCTGACTGACATGCACTGGGGTTTTTTGCTGAACTGCACTGGGTTTGGGAGTGTTGCAGATGAGTTCTGTCATGCATTGTGATTACAGTGTTGGGGTTTGGGGGGGGGAAGGGGACAAAGCTACAGACGGAGGCGTTGCCGTGGGGCTTGCACCGTATCTGTTACGCATTCATGCACAGCACCATTTCCCTGTCACTAGGAAACACCTTTACCGGTAGCGGTCACACGCATCCCCTTTGGATTGTGGCATTTTCTGTCTCGGGTTAAATGTGTGTTAATCCTGTGGGTGTTGCCATTCCTTCTACTTGCAGCTTCTCGACGTCATTCCAGGTCCACTAGTGCTCTCTCCACTGCTGATTCTGTTGGGCAGTCAGGTGAACAAGCGCTAACTGCATGAATCCGCTTCTTATCCGTGGTCTCGTTGTACACCATCTTAACATTTGCTGTCATGTGCATCAGCCAGCACTTGGCATGTGCTTCTCACCGCTGTGGGGCTTTCTGTTCTGTTTTGTTCGATGTGGCTTTTTTTGTTTTGAATTTAATTTATTGGATGTTTTTAATTTTCTGTATTTTACAAGCATTTTGAGCAGTGTTTATACAAAGGGTGATCCAGGGCTTTCTCAGTTCTCCTGTAAATTGTATCAGTTATACAGCATGGGCTAAATCCTGACAGATGCAGGGTACTTGACATTTTGCTTTATATTTCCTCTTTGGCAGTGTAGCAGTTCCCAATGCCTAGGACCACATCCCAGTGGGTTTCATCCTATTTATTACTAGATATTCTGAACTCCTGTTAATGACTGTTTTGTGGGATCCTCCCCAAAATACAGAAGAGCAGCAAACATTAGGCACCTCATGAGCTTTCAAAATGAGCTTCGGAGGTTAATAAGTTCTAATCCATTCTTCATAGAATTCTGAAGGCTTTGTCCAAAGTACATGGAAGTGGTTAAGAAACCGTTCCTTTAATTTCTCTGGTCTTAGCATCAGGAGATTAATGCTTACATGTAATGAGAAAAATCTGCAGATTTCAGTGGCTTCTTCCGTACCCCTGTGCTGGATCTGCAGTTGTGAAGAAACCATAACTCTGGAATCAGGATCTTTCATTAGGAGACATAAATAGGAGAGGGCTGCTAGCTTTGGGTCGACAGAAAATTAGTTGTGGGGACAAAGGTAATGGCAAAGAAGAATGAGGGCTTCAGTGTTAGTTTGTAGGATAAAATTGCATAAAGAATTAGTGATACTGAAAGTTATTTAATCCCCTTCAAGCAGGGAGTGAAAAATGTCTTCTGTTTCTCTTAACTCTTGGTAAGTGGCTGTCACCTAAAACTCAAAACATTTCCCTTGTCAGGTTACTTGGCAGAAATTACGCAAGCTCATTTGAGTCTTTGACATTTTTCAAAGTAATAATTTGAAGATGTATTTAACAACAATAATCAAAAGGATTAAAAAAACCAAACCTCTTGAATTATAATATAGTTTTAAGCTTTGTTTGCATTCAGCTTTCTGTGATAGTCACTTCATGCTTGACTCGTGGTTTGGTGCAAAGAGTAATCAACTTGTATATGGTAACCTGTGCCCTATAGAAGGAAAAAATCTCCTTAAGAATGGCAAAATCAGGCCAAAAACCACATTTAAACCGAAGTGGTGGTTAGGAATTTTCACCCATTTTTTAACAAGTATAATGCATCTAGTCAGGGTGACAGGAGTGGGGGCCAGAGCATCCTCTTTATTTCTTGCCCAGTAACACTGGGCTTGTCTGTGTTGGTTATTTCTGGAGCCAAATGTGTTTCCAGCCCCATTTTAGAGGTGTGCTGAGGCCTCTCCTAAGGTCTAACTTCTGCACTCAGGTATGGCAAGAGTGTCCTGGGGAGAAGCCCAGAGTGACTTGGGTATTAAGGATTTAAAGGTCACCAAAAGAAGTATTTCAGAGAATTCCTGGTAGCCATGGAGCCAGCATGCTACATTATACTATAACAGATTAAAAAAAAAAAAAAAAAAAAAAAAAAAAAAAAAAAAGTTCCATTTTGTTTCTTTATGCTGAATATTTAAACTGTTCTACAGCTGAATTACTTTGTCATTCTGTTCTTCATTTAAAAAAATAAACAAACTATCTTCCCTTTTCTAATGTAATATTAAATTTATGTGACAACAAATGGCAGTGGTATTTTGGATGCTATGTTATTTCAAAGTTAAAGCCAAATTCAGAACTCAGTAGTACTTGAGTAATGTCACTGAGATGGGTTTAAATATAAAACCAATTCCAGAACTTCTCTTCACATTTACAGCCCTTGTACTGTACCAGATATCATTCACACTTAGAATACTTCTGTACATCTTTGCAGTGTGTATCTCTGTAGTAGTGACTTTAGTTTCAATCAGATCTAATGCATTATCTTCTCTGTGCTTCTAATAAGAGTGTACAGATCTTTCCATTTTAGGGATGAAGTACTGTTTCATCTAAATATTTGAAATGATTCTTCAACCCAAGTGCATTAAAAAAGGGGATAGTAATAACACATGCAACTTTTATTTCTTTGTGAAATGTCATTATTTGATTACTTTTTGGCAATAGTTCTCAGAATTTTGTTTTAATTTTTTTTTCCCTTGTAATGTGTTTTGTAGAAAATGTGTTTCTGTTGTAAATCTGAAGTGTCTTGTCTGGGAATGAAACTCTGAGAAACAGTAAATTTTTATATATAATGCTCCTATTTTAAATAAATAATAGTCTTCAGGACTTTTTTCCTTAAAAAAAAAGAAGAATCTGTTTCCCCTCAGTAGCTTAATCTCTGCCACACTCAGGTAAAGCTTTAGAATTAGAACAGGGGACTTGAAAGTGTCAGTCTCTAATTTAAATTATGTCAGTGTGAGCTAATTCCTTAAAAGATAATTCAGTGGAATAGGTTTTTAAAGAAGAAAGCACTGAAATATTGTGATAAGTGCAGTGTTCCCTCCCCCCAAAATACAATAAGCTGCTGAATACTGTGTTTGACCTCAGTTTTGTGGAAATCCACAGCGTAGTTATGCATTTCAATAAACACTGTATTTCCTTTGCTAAAGTAAATATAGATGAGATAATAAAAAGAGCTGTGACTTGATCCCTCTCCTTTGCTGCTTGATGACTGCCTCCAGCATGGGTTGGCTCAAGGTCTATTAAATGAGTTCATGCAGCTTGACCTGCACACTGCTGAATTTGCTGGCAAAACTTCTACTGTCATGTGTGGGTGCAGGGGACAGAGGTGTAAAATATGTCCTAGGTAGGATGTTCCCAGCCCTTCATAAGCAAGCACAAACCCAAGTAGGAAAAAAAAAAACAATTTAAAAATGTCAAAATCAAACTCTTGCTGCTTATAGACCAGAGCCAGGACCCCAGTAGTGGGGTATCTGGTGTACCCCTATCCAGGGCTGTTCTGACAGAGCCTAGCCTGGGATACTCAGGTCACTGGTTCTATTCCTGCTAGCTTGGCTTTCTGAATTTGGCGTTTGCTCAAAAAAACTAATTTCAGCAACTTTCTTAACAAACTTGGCAGATGATAAAGTAAATTAATCACTTGGAGTGTAAATGGCATTTTGCACTCAATCCTTTGTTTCTGGATGCCATTGCAAGCTTTGCCATCAAATTCAAAGTGGTAAAGATGACACTGATCAAAAATATTAGTTTTGATATAGGGCTTTTAGATGGCATTTAAACTGCTTCAAGAGTAGTAATGAAACAGAAATGGAGTTACTACACAAGCAAAAGTAAATCTTGTTTTTATACTGTAGGGTGTAGGGGAACAACTTTTAATGGTTAATCAAGCCTTGAGACATAAAATAAGCTAATCTGGTGCTGCTAGTCTTGTCTCCTCACCTGAGAAAAACCCACAAGATGGATGTGTGCTTGGGTATTAACATCTTCTGACACCAGGCATGATTCTGTCTCTCTCAAGTTAATGAGAAACTTGCTGTTGACTTCCGACTGCCATACAGGAACTGGCATGTCTTCCTCTGACATTAAAATGAAACTTTGAAACAACATCTGGGTAAAAACAAACAAAAAGTAGATACCCTGCTTCCTAGCTTAAAAAAAAAATTAAATTAAAAGTTATCCTGAGGATTCCAAATTGTCCTGGGGGCCCAACAAACAATAGTTTATTTCTTATTCTAATGGCAAATTGTAGAACTGTGGTTAAAAGAGCATTTAATGGAAAAGCACTGCAAGTTCCCAGAGCCTGTGGGGAGAGCTTCTCGGGCACCTGATTAGGATTCCAAGTGAATGTGAATTCATTTAACAATCCTTTTCAATGTTGTCTTTTGTGCAGACCGGTTTGGACTCGGACAGCCAGGCAGGATGCCTGCTTCTGTGAATGCCATGCGAGTCCTGAGCACAAGCACAGATCTGGAGGCTGCTGTGGCTGATGCACTGGTAAGAGGAAAAATACAAAATGCTTCCGACACCAGAAAGTGGCTTAAGGTTACCTGTACGTACGTTCTCCTCTTTGTAAATAGCTTTGTCCTGATTGTGCCAGTTTCTGATGCTGTAGAGTTAGTTACCTTTTGCTGGTGTGTCCTTGGTTCTATCAGCAGCAATGTTTGTTTCCTTATTCCATGTTAGTTCTCCACAGCTGTTACCAAACAGGCTGCTGTGGTTCAGTGCCAGAGCAGCAGGATGGGTTGAATCAGCTGTTGGTCTGTCAGAGGGTGCATGGGGAGTGCACTCGGGGTGCTCGGCACCTGTGGGCTCAGGGATTTCCATCAGTCCCATTACCTGCATGAAGACTGTCAGAAAAACAGAATTCTCTGTTAGTGTTGATTCCTGATGAGGTTTCAATAAGCAATTTAACAAGTTCCTGCCCTGTGTTAGATTTTTATCCTGTGTTTTCACCTGTCCAGGTACTTGGGTCAGCTCATAACTTGCCTTGACTGTAATTGGTACTGTCTTATGCACCAAAATTGAAATGTATTTTTGTCTAGTTTGCTGCTAGTACATTCAAACATTCAGTGGATTTCCAAGTCAATTTATTGTAATTTTTAAAAATTTTACTATTTTGTGCTGTAATATCTCTCAGAAGGTGTTTTCTGCTCTTCAGAAAGCAGGTGTTAAGCCTTTAGATTTACCCTGAGTATTTCAGGGAGAGGATGTGTCTAGAGGCAGGAACAATTACTGTACTGCATTAGTTGGGTACCAGGGTACCTTGGGTTTTCTCCAGCTCTAGACATGAGCTGAGGGGAGGGTGTCCTTATGTATGTTGAGACAGATATCTTGGATCTCTCTTTATTAAGAGTGAACCATCTCCTCAGAGTTTGTGATAGGTGTCCTTTCTCTGTTTCCCCAAGGATAACTAACATTTTTCTTTTTGTATTGGATCACCCAGCTCATGTCACCTCCACTCCTAGGTCATTATTTGAGTGCACCTAGAAAAATGTCAATTTTTGCAAAATCTACCTTTCCATAAAAAACCAAAGTATTTGTGAATAAAATAAAGGTAGGACAGCATATAATAGAAGGCACTATTGCATTTAGTGGACTGAATCATTATTGGGCATTTTCATCACTAAATACAGAAGCTTGTGAGCCAGCTTCTGTTCTCAGCACCTCAAATTTGCTACCACAGCAGTTCAGGGTATAATTATAGGTGCTGTTTTGCCTGCATAAATGAAATCAGGGTGTATACCTGAATATGCTGCTGAACACAGGTTTCTTAATGGAGGGGAGGGTCACAGTGCTCCAGTTTACTGTTCATCACTGAGAACTCTTTGGGTGTGACTTCATCTTCAGGTAGATTTACAGAGTTCTCTTTGAAATATGTGTTTAAATATTCCACTCAGTATAGATAACATGATACTAGAATGTTAAAATCTTCCAGGGTTAACACTTAAGATAAATACATCTAGCTGGAAACTTAGTGCTGCTGCTGCTGATTTGGTTGATTAATCTGAATTTGTCAAACTTGGGGGGAGGCAGTGCAATCTTGTTGTCCCCTTCTTTCCCACCCACCCTAGTTTGCTCTTTTTCTTGGTTGTCTTCTCACAACAGACAACTGACAAACTCTGTTTAGGCTCCTTTTGAGAGAGTAATGTGATGCTAGCTTTTGCCCAGCAGCCTTGTTTGCAGAGGAGTATTCTTTTTCCTGCAGTAGAAAATGAAAAGAACTTTTCCAAAGGTAGCTTCAGCCAAATACACAGTTTAAACAAAACACAATGGGTCATTTTGTGACCTCTACTCCCTGTGTACAGCTCTGGTTGCTTCTGTTTGAGAGCTGGGCTTGGCCTAAAACCACAGTGTCTATACTGGGAATCAGTGCTGGCATCTGTCAGAGGATCTCAAAGGGTGATGGAAACTTTGGTGTTCAGTAAGCTCTTTAAGCTAAGAGTGCCAGCCAGGGGATTTTAAAGAAGCTAAGCTTCAAAAAAGTGTGGTCTAAGAACTGCAGGATGAAAGAGAACTTGGTTAAGTGAAGCTGATTAAATGTGCTGCACTGTAGATAGTGGTTTCCTGACATCAGAATTTCTTTCCAACATTATGAAATAAAATCCTACTGATAATGTGTGGGGAAATACATCATTACAAAAAAACCCTGGTATCTTCCAGAGCAGTATTACTGAAAAGTAAGTACAGAGGTCTTGTATCTTGATCTGTCATTACAAAATTTATTAACAGATAATGTCACTTCTAAGCTCAGTAAGCTCAGTAATGGAAATTTTGAGGTTACACAAGTAGTGTAGCATTCAGGAGGTCAAGGCAGGCATTATTATACCCACTTTTATTTTGCATAAACTGTATTTTTTTAATTTTACATTTGCTATACGTTTTTGTTGCAAAAACAAACCCTACATAAGCTTCTGACATAATTCTCTATGCTTTTTCCCACACTTCAATATTTTCCTGCCTACAGCTGTTAGGAGACTCCAGGAGCAAGGTACTAGTGCTTTCTTGACTTTTTATTTCTACTTTCCAACTTTCCCCACCCTGTTGCTAATGCCCATGATACTGCACTTGAGTTAATTTCTACGCTTCAATCCTGCAGTCCTATTGAAATCAGAACTCTGCTGACTTCCCAAGTCCAAGAGCCGCAGGACTGAATATTGGAAGGAATTCTGTAGCAAAGACTTTAGAATATAGATGATCTTTTCCTGATAGATTGTCTTATCACTCCTGTTCTGTTAAGATTCATTTAATACTTTGTTTTGTAGCATAACATATAATTTGGTTTGCTACCATAATTATTCTAATATCCATTTTGAAAGGTTGTCCGAGATGTACCTGAGGGAATCAGGTCCTCTAATGCCAGGCTATGGAAATGAGTGGGATTTAAGTACTCAGCTCCTTCAGCAGCCTCTGGAAAAATTCTAGCCCAAACTAACAAAAATGATCCACATTTGAGTGCATTTCTAGAGTTACTTCATTATCAATTTCAAAGCAACTGTGCATGCCAGCACAGATTCCTTCAGCTCTTTCTTCCTTATATTTTTTTTTCTTGAAGTACAGGTTGTATCATCATAGAATCTGTAACAATGGAACTGACCACTATTTACAGTAAAAGAACATAAAATGTCATTGCCAGTAGCCAGTTCCACTGGGCATATCTTGCTTTCATGCTGGGGAAGGCAGGCCCCCCTCCCCTTAGTCACTCCAATAGTCTCATTGAAGTCACTGGGATCTGTCTTGCCCTGCTGTGAGAGGTAAGCAGGCAGTATTGGTGACGTATTAAAAACAGCTGTGTCACTATAACATAGCATTAGTCTTCCTTTTAGTGATTACAGATACTGGTTTTCTTTTGGCATCGGTGTAACCATATATAAACATGCTGAGTTTCCCCTTTTCCAGAAAAAGCCAGTGAGAAGGAGATATGAGCCCTATGGGATGTACTCTGATGATGATGCCAACAGCGACGCATCAAGTGCTTGCTCGGAGCGCTCCTACGGCTCCAGGAATGGAGGCATTCCACACTACCTGCGGCAGACAGAAGATGTGGCTGAAGTCCTGAACCACTGTGCCAGCTCCAACTGGTCCGAAAGGAAAGAGGGGCTCATAGGTCTTCAGAACTTACTGAAAAGCCAGCGGACACTGAGGTGACCTTGATAGTTTTATGGCATCAGTCATTTATGAGAGATGGTTATAGTCAGAAGGCAGTAATATTTACCTGTGTTGTCTAGATAGTATCTCTCACAGGTGTGAACACTTTGTCTCCACAGTCTGGGAATTTAATAACTTTTGGAAAAAATTGGCATCAGTATAATTTGTATTACCTTGTAGCAATAACACAGGCAGGACTCAGATAAAGCATGCTGTCTTCTCTTAGCTTTCCTGTGTCACGGAGGCCTCCAATAGTAGGTGCTTACTGCAGCACAGTGAGATTTCCCACAATGATGGTGATGTAAATGCTCTCAAAGGGTGGTAGTGGTTTTACATTAGTCTGTTTGAACCTTCAATATTTTTTTTCCCCAGGAACTTCAAACACTGTACTTATTCTAAAATGACTCAGGGTGTGTGTGCGATGAGACAATGCTCTCAGTATGTTGAGTATACTTTGACTCTTTATGAAGACTGTGTTAGGCATAATTGCAGATACTATTTGTAACTCTTGAAAAATCTTGTATGAGCAATTTGAGTCTCTTATAAATGATGTTGTTTATAATGTAGAGGGAAGTTTCTTAAGGCAATAAAAAAGGTGTACCAACTCTGAAATTTTGCTTATGGTAGGAGAGGCAGAACACTTTATCTTACAGAAAGCCACATAAGCCCCTCAAACACCTTTGGCATATCACAAATTAAAACAGATTTTAGAATTGCCTAATATTCATGTGAAAACTTCACATGGCCCCAGGTTGCTTCAGTTAATGTCAACTGGCTCTCAGGCCATGGGCTTTTCACCCTTAGTTTATGGTGAAAGCATCTGGAAACAAGCTGTTTATATTTTGGCCCTGCTGGAGATAACATTCACAAATAGCTGCCACATTTTTATTCTTATGTTATGAATACAATGTACTTAAATTATGACAGAGTTTTGGCTTCGAGAGGTTAGTCTCTTGCCATCTGAAAAATATTCAAGCACTTCATATGTTGTGGTGCAGTCCTTAAGTGGGAAGTTCTACAGGTTTTTAATATGGACATAGAGTCTCTAGATCAGAGATGCTTTTTGATGCAGTCTATTTACAAGACTTTGAAAAGATGCTTCCCACATGTATGCTGTTGTCTTTTTTATTTTTTAACAAACTGTCTGGAGAGACTCTAGCACCTCATATACTTGCTTGAAAAAGTTGAGTGAGACTTTGATTTTTGCCATGAAGGTGTGTGAGGATTATAATCAAGGGTTTGGGTGCTGTTGAAGATAGTTCAAGGGATGAAATGCTGAGAAGGTTGGGTGGTGAACTCTTTATCCGGATCAGTAGCTCTTAGCTGAAATGCCAGTAGCATTCTATTGTTCTCATCCCTACTGGTTGTAGTGTTTGAACTGTACTGCTGTCACTAGTCCCTCAAGCTAGAGCTTTCACTTGCTTTGATCCCGAGTAGTTTACAAACCTGTAGTCCAGAAACTACACCCCTTGTAGGCTTTTTTTATTTTTTAATTTGATACTGTTCTTAGTTCTCTATATTTCCTTTTGACTTGCTTTTCATCTGCTTCCTTCTTGGTTCAGGGTTGATCTGGTGCCTGTTTTAATTACTAGATATCATCCTGTTTGTTCCCATGGCATCTTGCAGAACATCAAGGTCATTAGTCCAAGGAGCAAGTCTGTCTGTCTTCTAATTAAATGTGATATCTTGTTGTGGTATAGCAGGTTTAACAAAAGGCAGTGGTGTGGCTAGGTTTTCTTGAGTACTCTGAACTGAAAGATGGCATCTCTTTATTAGCTGGGATGTGCATATCCAGCAAAATGTGCATGTAAAGTGGTATAGTACTTACCTGTTCTCTCACATGGTTTCATGTGGCCTAGTTCTAAGGGTCTCCCCATAGGCTATTCTAAATAAAAGAAGGCCAACAGGGCCCTTAAGGAGAGCTTCTCCCCACTGCCTGTTTCAGTTTAGTACTTAGATTGTTTCCTCAGGTCCATGACTTCGTAGAAAGAGGCATGTTTATACTTGCTCTCTTCATGTAATCTTTGTCCAGAAAGAAAATTAGAGTTATAAATAGTGAATTGGAAAGCTGCAATATACATGAAGGTAGGAGAGTGTTACAGTGATCATGTTGAGTCTGTGCAGCATCATCCTGAATGAGGCCAACAGCTCTCTGTGGTGTCATTGCAAAGACTTTTACCTCTTAAGACCATTGTTTTTGTGCCTGTTTAAAATTTCATCAACCTTTCAGGCATAGATACATTTGAAAAAAGTGTCCTGTGTTACTTAAAAACATGCTAACATAAAATAATTACAGACTAATAGCATATTCTGGCCTTTTCTTTAAAACTTAGAGAGAGAGGGAGGTAAGTTGGTGGATTGTAGAATCAATATCTGTCTGTAAAGACAGTCAAGAAGAATGGCTGTTCTTGGAGCAATTCCTGTGCATTTCCCTACTTTTTGTCATTTCACAGTGATTGCGAAAAATATCTAATTGCATCCTTAGTATACAAGAAATTTTATCTAGTTGTCTTCCTCTGGTTTTGCTTGCACACTAGCCAAGGAAAACTCTTTTGTAAGTTTTTACGAAATTCTTTGGCAGTTTGCCTTGCAGGAAAACTTAAGACTTGTATTTTCAATACGTTGCAAGTAAGCACTTTGGCACCAAACAGTTCTGTGTTTGACTCAAAGTCAGTATGCTATGAAGGGGATTCAATATGTCATTCTTTTTTTCCCTGGCATAAAAAGAGCATTACTGAGCATCTGACAATATATTGGTAATAGGAGCTTACACTTAAGACTGAGCCTAGATTTAATTATCTAGTGATTTACTAAGTTACCCACTTGCATCAGAGTCAGTTCTGGAAATTGTTAATACTGTGCAATTCTAAACTGATTTCACTGAAGCTACTGTGAATTTAGACCAAAATATTTATGATTAGGATTTACCCAAGCAGCATAAAAGTTCCTGTTTTTCATGAAAATTTAAATTGCCTGACACAGAGAAAACTTGAGAGACCTGTTTCTAGGCTGTAAAGATGTAGGCTTCTTTGGGACCGGCTCATCTGTCTGATGCAGGCAAAGTTAATAGCCCCCAGAGATATGCATTTCAAGTTTTCTTTTGCAATTCAGAATATTGAAAAAAAATAGAAGCAGCAGAAAATGCAAGTGTCTGTCTTTGACTGTAAAAAACATTGATTAGATTTTTTTTTAATGTATCCCAGCAGCTAAACTAGAATGTCAGTTAAGGCTCTGCCTTGATACAGAGTTTTGAAAATGTGACAATATTTAAATACTGAAGGCTAGATTTTTCAAGTGTTAATATTTACTAGTTTTTTTACTGCAGCTAGAGCTTTTGCCTTAATACCATGTTTTATGTATTCTAGCCGAGTCGAATTAAAAAGGCTGTGTGAAATATTTACTCGCATGTTTGCTGACCCTCACAGCAAGGTAAGATCACAAAGATGTGGCTCACTCTCCTGCATTACCATGTGTGCCCATTTGACACTGTTTCAAGAGAAGTGTTTTGTATTTCTACCCCTGCCATCTGCTGGGGGAAACTGGCATTGTAAATCTTGATTTTTAGCTGTTGCACAATGAAGGGCCTCAGTTGCTCTTAAGTTGCTAGAAAATGGTTATTCCATGCTTCCCAAGGAGCAGCCTAATGCCTATCATATGATGCTCCTGGACCAAGAGGTTCAGTTTTGTGTGAACCTCTGTAGGGACTGCCTAGGGATGTCTACATAGACAGTAGAATGAGATCCATGATGGGTAACAAGCCATAGTTCAGCATCATGGTCATCGGGGTTTGTGTACTGTATATGCCTGGGAGCAGTATGGGTTCTCACCAAAATATAATTCTGGATATTATAAATAAGTCTGAAGCGTAGTCACTGTGCCTTCTTTGTAATGCTAATCTTTGATGCTGAAGGCTGTGGCATGAAATTACAGACATCTTGGTCCTCTGTCAACAGGTAAGTGGGAGCAGGGAGAGGGGCTCAAGTCTGTCCTTGGTGGCAGAGGTGATCTGTCATCTCTACTGCAGAAATTACTGCTACAAACTCATTAGTTGTGGTGTTAAACATAGGTAAACTTTGTTCTACATAACCATGTTACTTTGATTTAGGAGACTTGATCTCATCCAAGGTATATACTATTTTAAGTAGCTTTGTTGAGAAGAAATGATGTTTTAAGAAAATGTCAACTTCAAATGAATGCATACTTTATCTGTTGACAAACTGCATCTGAACAACCAGCCTTGATCACTATGTGTGCTAACGAGTGGTTTGTTTTGTTGCATGGCCTGCTTTGCCGTGGAATTCACAACAGAGAGTAAGTGTATTCTACCCCCTTCCTTCATTTGTTTCATGTGGTATTTTAATACACATTTTAGACACGTCTTGTCTTAATTTCTTTTCAGAGCAATGTAGTCACTAAAATAATTCATTCATGAAACTGTCTATAACAAAACCATCCTGAAACTCAGATTGCAAACTCCTCCCTTTTGATTTATTTTTATTAAAAGCACAGTCTTCCTTTTTATGACACTTGATTTGTTTGTAGGTTTTCAGCATGTTTCTGGAAACACTGGTTGATTTCATCATCATTCATAAGGACGACTTGCAAGACTGGCTTTTTGTTCTCCTGACCCAGCTGCTAAAGAAAATGGGAGCAGATTTGCTGGGGTCTGTGCAAGCGAAAGTTCAAAAAGCTCTGGATGTTACCAGGTAGAGTACTCAGGTGGCAAACTCCAATATCCATGAAGGCTTTTGCAGGATTACAGGAAGACATCTGATGAAAACTTTAGAAGCCCAGTAATGCTATATATTTTTGGGGTCAATCTTGATGAATACTGAAGGAGTACAATGTTATGTCATAATATTTCAAGCACTGAATTAAAAAGGCCTGTCTCTTTTCTAAATAGCTAACTTGTAACATTTAAAACATGTAATTGATAAATTTTTTTTATTTGGCTTTTTGGTGTGCATGTACCTTGATAATCAGTTTTCTTTTTGATTATGTATTTGCAGTATTCAGAATATGCATGGTGCTTTACCACAAAGTTCAGAGCATCTTTCATGTGCTCAAGCAGCAAATAACACTGTCAGGATGAGAGAGACCTTGAATGCTACTGCCATGTGCACACCAATTCTGTAGTCCAGGTCCTTTTCTAAGGATGTCCAGCACACTGTTACAATAAAGTTCAGCTCATCCTGGAAATGGGGTAATTAAGCAAGATGTAGTAGTAATGCAGGAGAAAATAGGATAGTGGATGGAACAAGAGGAGAGAAATCAAAACCAGGTATGAACTCTGAGGAAAAGATGAACCAGTCTGCTGCTAGTAATAAGGTAACAAAGCACAGCCTGAAATGAAGAAGGAAATAATGGGTATGACAATAACTGGATAAGTGTACAAAGATCAGATAAACAGTGTGTAAAGGACTTAGCATGTTTTCGTAGTATTAAATCATTAATTAGCTAATCCTTAGACTTGGAATTTCTCTGGTAAAGAGAACAAAAGATAAAGAGGACAAAAGCATGATAACTACTGAAAGCTGTTGTGTAAGCTTTAATGTATTGAGTTAATTTAGTCCTGAAAATTTGTTGCATTACATTTTTGCTTTTGTTTTTCTTGGACAGGGATTCTTTTCCATTTGATCAACAATTTAACATTTTGATGAGGTTTATTGTAGATCAGACCCAAACACCAAACCTGAAGGTCAGTATCAAAAGCCTTTTCACTTACACATCAACATGGTTGTCTGACTTTGCCATGTCAAGTGTACCATAGAGAATAGAACTCCTGGCAAACTAGTTGTAAGTACCTGCATTGTATGGAAATTGATTATTAGCAACTTTAATGCTCTCATTCTCCATTTCAGTAAGTCTAAAGATTTTTAAAATATAGGGCCCTATGATTCATCTCAAGTCAGTAAGTGTTGGGCTTTATGCACACTGGAACATATCAGAGTGGAGTTTAGAAATGGAAAATTCCTCTCCAGCATGGGTTTGGTGGGAAGAAAGCCTGGCTGTGCAGGACAGAAGGGACCCCAGACCCTGTCTGAATGGCAAAAATCCCCCAAACATTAGAGCTTTCTGTTACTGAATTCTCCTGAGAGGAGACTGTTTTTCAGGAGGTTGCTGTTTCAGGGCTACAGGATCATTGTAAACTCTGGAAGCCATACACAGTCATGTTCCTGAGGCAGGAATACACAGAATGCCAAACAACTCAAGTTTTCTTTCTTCTATCTTCCAAATTTTGGATCTTTTCAGACTCTAGCATAAGGGATTTGGTTTGAGATGCAAAGCTCTCTTGGCATCTGGAACAATAACCACTGGTGGGAGTGGCATGGTGGAGTACTGATGTGCTTATGCAAACACACAAGAAGACGTATTTTAAGCCAGTTCTGATATACCATTGCAAACTCTTTCTATTAAAATTTATCCTGGGAAGAGACATATCACATGGATATTTCCCCCTCCCCCCCATTTGACACAGGTCTTGTCAATTTGCAGTGGTATCTGTTTATTATGGGATAAATCCACCTTTGCCAACTCATGACAACAAATCCTGTTTCCCTTCTCAGGTGAAAGTTGCTATCCTGAAGTATATTGAGTCCTTGGCAAGACAGATGGATCCAACAGACTTTGTGAACTCCAGTGAGACAAGACTTGCTGTATCTAGGATTATAACTTGGACAACAGAACCAAAGAGCTCGGATGTGAGAAAGGTAAGCCAGAATGATCAAGTATTTGTAGTAATTATTTCTCTGCAGGAGGAAAAAAAACCCACCAAAATGAACACCCAAAGAAAACCACAAAAAAATGCCAAAAAACCAAAATGCCACCAAAAAGCAGTCATTAAATATAATGAAAAATTTAGTGGTTAGATTCTAATTTAAAGTGTGTTATGCAGACCTCACTGTGCAAACCAAATTTTCAATGCAGTAAAGATACATTTCTGAAGAATGTATTTTTTTTTCTAGTAGATTCTTTGCTGTGCAACTTCAACTACTATTATTATGCAAAAGAGAGATCATAGTTTGAAAATGTGCTTTTGCTTTAGTAGCCTGGAAATATCCCCAGGTTTATATTAGGTGAAGGCTCTGGGCTTTGTACATTCAAAGGAAATGTAGCACAACTTCTGTGCTATAATATTGTTAAAAGAAAGTAAACAAATCAGTAAACTGCCGAGGCTCTCAGTTCTTTTTTCTTTTAAGAGCTGTGTGTTTATCTCAACCTGGGAAAAACTGACACATTTAGGTCATGCCTGGTTAACAAAGCTACCTTGTTCTTCATCTTGCAGTAGATGCAAGTGTCAGGCAAGCTAAAATGGGGCAGCCAGTGATACTCATCTCTCCCAGGAGGAAAGCAGGACTTGGTTTAATGTACCTGGCATCTGTAACATGATTTAAATTTACCTTCTCTTCCCTGCCCAGATGTAGAAATAGGTTCCGGTAGGGGTTAAAGACTTTGAGATGTACTTGGACTAAAAATAAAAATTAAACCCCACAAAAATATTTAAGCATTTTAGAATATAAAAATTGTATGACATTTTTACACTCTACCTGCACTTTAAATGTTGATTCAATACTAAAATAACATGATCTTTTGTTTATTTGATTTGATGAAAATATAACTATCAAAGATGCTGCAACTGCAGCATCTGATAGCTGACACAAGACTTCAGAAAGGCCTTTTTGGGTGCATGCTCTTTGCTTTGTGGCGTTCGTCTGATTGGATCTAGAGCAGAATGTCTCATCCTCTCTTCTGAAGACTTTCTGCAGGGATAATTCCACTCCAGTGTGACTAAAATTTACTTCTGCAAAATAGTCTGCCTCCAAAGAAAAGGAATGACTTTAAATCCTGCACTTAGATCTGCAATATTACATTTCCATTTTGATGCTTCCATGTACAAAGTGAGAAAGAAGTAAACAGGCTAAGAAGCTGCTTCTGTGTTACAATTCAAGAGGACTTCAAACTTTGCTGGTGCTCTGCAAGAGGGAGTTTTAAGTATAATTATTCATTGGAAAGCAGAATCTGCATATTGCTCAGCAGAAGAAATATTCCACCATTAGGGGTCATCATTGCTGCATGCACAATTGAGTTAAGAATACCTGTAGCAGCTGAAATAATTGGCTGTTGACTCTGCAGCTCTGGGATATGGGGAAGGGTTGTTCATAGTGTGGTGTCCATCCTCTGACCTGTTTTGAAGACTTGCAGAGGTCTGCCAAAATTTCCAGCAGATTCCATCTGAATATTACCTGGGCAGGTGCTTTGGGGGCTGATAAGACATTACTGAGTCTAAATTCTTATTAAACTGGTATGTGACTTGGATTTGCCTCTGATGCCTGTAGCTTAACTGTGAAATAATTTATTTGGAAGCCAACTCAGGCTACTAAAAATGAATACTCAGGTGATCCTTATTTCATCATACCGTAGCTGTACTCTGATTTTATTAAGAACATAGTACAAACCACAAGCTTTAGAAGAAACCGTGCAGCAAAGGGTTTATAAGCAATCATTGCCTATTATCTCTGTCAGGACTCTAGTTAACAGCCTAATAAATTCATTGTGCACTGGATTACCAAGGGCCAACCCAGACAGGTTAAATGTTCTGAAAAACACAATTAAAAAGTTGTCCTTTTTTAGAGACTTGGAAAAAAGTACCCTTTTCTATATAAATATTAATTTAAGGGTGAGCAGGTTCTGCCCACGGTGACTTTCAAGATCTGAGGTGTGAAGCAGCCCATATGTTGTGAACATTGTCACAGCCTGAAAATGAATGCAGCAATTGAGTTTATGGGGGAGACTAATTCAGTCTTCAAATGATCAAAGTACTACAAGAGGCCTGTAACAAGTATAAAATAACAACTCTGCTCCTGCAAGCTGATGAGGAAATTTTATTTTGGGTACCGAGTTTTGGCTGGTGTAGTCCAGTACAGGTATACTTCTGCCACTGCCCTGGTGGAACAGCCAGGGACTCTTTTCCTCAAGAAATGCAGTCCCAGAGCCAGTGTGGTTCTTTCCTAGATTGTGTTACTGTATCCTAACTTAATTCAGGGTCGCATCTGTGGGGAAATTACGTGGCTAGTGCATGCAATTAACCACACAGGTCAGATCCTGTGGTAGCAATTCAGGTGTCTGTTCAAGAAATGGATTATATTTTCAGTCAATAGTGGGATTATAATTTTATTAGTGACCATCTGCCTGTTACTCCTGTTCTCTGTGTGATGGTCATAGAAATCCCTGCCCCATACTGTTAAGGCTGTGGAGAAAAACAGGAAAAAAACCAGTATTTAGTTTAAAAACTGAATGATAACACTTAAAGTTTGCATATTCTTCAAATTGCACTTCATAAGCACTTCTCTTGTCTGACACCTCACTTTATCTACAGATCATGTTTTATAGCTAGTGAAATCAGAGAAGTTTAGTCAAAGGGAATGCAGGTGTGCATAAAGCAGTTCATAGTCTCATGTGGAATGGTACCTGTAGCTAAACATAAGCTCTGTTGTCACAAGAAAATCATGGTGTACTCTGAGGAGCATACAGCTGATAATACAGAGTGTCATTGACAAAATGTCATGATTTCCTCTCAGGGCAGGAACCATTTAAGGTGCTGATAGTAGCCATGAACTATGTACAGTCAAAATTATTGTCAACCTTTATGTTTAAAATAAGGTGATGTGCAGTGTGTTATGGGTAAATATTTGGCTTGTTTTAAAGATTGTTAATACTTATGGGTGTTTACCCTGCATTCAGGTTAGGATTTACTTCCTGCAAGCAGTGCTAGAAGAAAGGTGAAAGACATTTGTCCTCCATGCTGAGGCAAAGCCATTGGGTAGGAAGAGGTCATGCAGCACTGCATGGAGACCTGAATGGGATGTGGTTCCAGTGCAAAGAGAACACCTCTTGGCAATTCTCACACATGCTGTCTTGCTGCTTTTTTCCCCAAGCAGAATGTATTGATTGGCAGGGCACAGATCAGGATTTCAGATAACTGAGCTGTAATTGTGGTTGTATCAGCATTTATCCTTGTGTGATGCACTTGACTTCCCTCTGCCTTGATTTATTCCTCTCTATTACAAGTTGTTAGCTCTGACTTTTCTCTGGAAAATGTTTAAGATTTGATTTAGTCGTTTTACAAATGTCAGTTAATTACCACCCAGAAAAAAATAACTCAAAGTGCAAATACCAGGATGACTGGTCTGAGGACATTAAGTCAGTAATTTCACCATGTTATCATTAATATTCCCAGAAAGTTGTTATGTAATCCTTACGTAGGTAAAGTGCTTATTGAATTTGGATGACAGGCTTGGGCTCTGCATGGGAAAATACTTAGATCTTGGAAAAGAGCCATCACATTGAGAATGGAAATTAAAATGAAGCTTCTGATTTGATTCTGATCTTTCTGAAGAAGCCTCATGTCCAAAGCTTAGGTGAATCGAAACTTTTATTAAACATGAGTGCTCTGCATTGTTGTCTGTGAGGGCACATAGGATGTGAATGTTCAGAAGGAGCTTGCACCAGCTGAAGGAGAACATGGCCTTCTCAGGTCATGGGCCAGTGGCATTGCCCACTGTCTTGTTAAGCAGCCAGGATCTACTCTTAATGGTAGATAACAAGATTTGTATTGCCTGATCATTGTTTGGACTACTTCTCAAAGGGAAGAAGAAATTTTCCCTTTGTGCCAGATTTCCTGCCTGTCTTCTCTGTTGATGAAAAATTCTTACAGTAGTTTTATTTTACAAGCCTGAATGCATTTTTACACGTTGTGTGGCAACCTCATGTCACGTGTACATGATGTTCTGCCTTTTAATGATGTTCTGCCTTTTACTGGTGTAATTGGCTGCCCTTGAACAGACAGTGGATGGGACTTGTTAAGAAGACAGAACAACTGCAATGAATCAAAAACCTCAGGAGACTGTTTGTGTTACTGTGACTTGCGTGAAGATCAATTCCCACTCAGACTACCCAGAAGTAGGCCCTTCCTTGGACTGGTACCACTGGTTTGCAGGTGAAATCTAGAGATGTCCAAAGAAAACAAGTATGGGATCAAGTTTTTTTCCTAAAACTGACTGAGAAACTGTTTCTGAAGTAGAGTGGAAGATGACCTTTCAGAGAAAAAGCTGCAGGTCAAAAAACTCTCCATGTGCTCCAACAGGCAATGAACATGTATTTTAGGACCACTTTAACTAGTGGTCCTAGGTACCATATTGATATTGTCACTTTGATAAGGAAATCATATTTATTAATTAAGCCCACAGCAAATTTGAATAAAATATTGCTTTGATGTCTGTAGGAGGACCAGTGAGAGACAGGAAAGCAGACACTGCTTAGGGAATGAACTTGGGCTCCTTTCTAATGTTGTGCCACGGGACCTCTCAGATCTCCCCTGGGGCTTTAGCTTTCCATCTGGCATCAGGCTGATGTGAGCAACTCTGAGGCAGAAACTTCTGCACTCCCAAAGACTCTGAAGGGAGCTGAAATGGCATTGTTCATCTTTGCTGGACAATAAACACTGTTGGTCACGGCCTGTTACAGGAGCAGTGGCAAAGAGGATGTTTGCAGACATACTTTTGAATGGCAAATTGTAATGTTCCCCAGTTGCAGGCTCTTGCTTTGCTGACTCAGAGGTTTCTCTAACACACTTGCAGTGTTTCTACACCAGATCTGGGTATCTTAGAGTCTATGAAGACCCAAGTTGCCAGAGAATCAGGCCTCAGGATTTAATTTCAGGCTTATGAAGTCTTAAATAGGACTGTGTCCATACTGCTGAGTTCATCCTTTTAGCCAAAGGATATTCCTAAAGAAGTCAAACTCGGCCCGAAGGCACAGTGGAACTCCTTTCAGGTATTTCAACATAGTCAGTCTTAGGAAAAATAGCATAATAAATAAAAGATAGCACTTGGTGGACTTAAGTGTTTACTTGATTTCATGCTGTTGGAACAAAAAGGATCTTGGTGTCCTTGCTGTGTTTCCAAAATAGTAGCTGTCATTTTCTGTTTGTTTTGAATTTGATGCTAGAGAGCTACTAGAGCCCAAATGTTTGTAGTGTACGCAGTGTAAGCAAAATGAGTTTTCCCAATATTAGTGGTCAGAAAATCATCACGTGCTTGTTGGAAACATGGTGCTGGGGCAGATTTCCTTAAAATGAATCCCTTCACTTTATACAGCCTGGTAGTATCCTTTGAGTTTGTAATAAAAGCACATTTTATAGAGCTTAAAATAGAGCTCTAGTGCATGATAATAAAAGATAAGGAGAAAATGCTCCTTAGGATTGTATACTCATGTTTATATTGTGTGTCTGTGCGTAATATGTTTGTGTGCACATGCCATTTATATAGATACACACCCACCTACATAGGTATAGGTGATCTGTGTATTTTGAAAATTGATATTCGAGGTGATATTTACATGATGCATTATAGAGCCATCCAATAAATAGACCATAGTCTGTTTTCTCTGCACTGTGATGGACAGGTCTGCCATACTTCTGGGATTTTGAAAGCTCATGTTTCATTACAAACAATCTCGCTTTAGAAGCCTTTTTAGCTTATATGTGGGAACTTCCCCCTCAGAATTTAGACTTGTATCTTGCCAGTTTTACAATAAAATGTTCTGAGTTGTTAATGAAATGTAACCTCTATTTCTGGTCCTGAAGCCTGTTTTTTGCAATAGATGCCATTTTGTAAGGAGCAGAGTTACTCAGAAGAGCCTCCATTGCTTGACTTCTGGGGTAACATTGGGCTCTCCAGAGATAATGAACATTTTTGCCATGGTCTTTGCTGTGCCTAGGTCACAAAATGATAGCATGCATAAGGTGTTGTAATCTCTTATGGAACAGAAATCCAAATGTGTGATGGTTCAATGCTGGATACTTTTTGCTGGGACTTATTTGAGATGCCTTTGACACATATAATGCAACTGCCTATGACTTGTAAAAAGCCTTTCATGATATATTAAGTGTCTGTCTAAAACACAATGGCAATGTGGATTTAATCTGTATGTGAATTTTTATTCTAAATCTGTTAAACAAATTCTTCCTTTTCAGGATGTGGATTTAAACAGCATATTCTAATAGAAGTCTTTTGGGAAAACTGTATGTGTAAAAACCTGTGCTCAATCTAACATGCTTGGATTATGAACTGGTGAAGTGATTGTGCTTTATATAAATATATATGTATGCTATCAGTAATGCTGGATGTCCATGCTCATCTGATTCTAGACCTGAAAAAGGAACAAGCAGGAGGTTTGGTTTGATAGTTTGTCAAGTTAATGCCAGCTAACATTTAATTGTCTGCTGGAAACTACACATAAATAACACTTGTTTAGAGCCTGCAAACACTCTCAGTAGATGTGAATTAATAACATCAGCTGTGCTCATTGGAGAATCCAAGTGTTGCCCTATGCCAATGTGTGCTAATACAAGCTGCCTAATGCTGCCTCTTGATCTCATGGATCTATACTTCATCTGCAGTTTAGTATAATGCAAAGTGACTTGAGAGAGTGCCTCTCTGTTATTAAAACCACATTTCCCTTAGACTGGATGCTGAAATGGATGGTGCATACAGAGTACAACTATTTCAGAAGTGAGTAGATGGGAGTGTGGATCTTCCCCCAGTCTAGCACGTTATAAAAGGCATCTAGGCAGCATTGGTTCATCAGACTGATGCCTGAACTGCAGTCAGGAGACTGCAGTTTAACTGCTTCTTCATCTGAACTTAGAGACTTCTGCACAGATAGGTGCAGGCAGGTGCAAGCACTTACTGCTCTACTCTGGCTGGCCAGCTGGAAGTGCCATCTGAGTGCAGCACTGCCCAGGTTCTGCACCTCAGCAGGGCTTTTCTAGTGGTTGTGGAGGCCATCAGGAGGTTGCCAAAGCAAAGCATTGAGGGACGATCTGTAAGCTTGAGAGCTGTGACTGAATTTAATTTGGAGCCGGTGTTGGCTGCCCTCTGCTGAAAGAAATGCTCTTGTGGGTAAAGCAAATATTAATGCTTTTTTTTTTCCTTGAAATTAATAAAGCAACTGATTAAAATTATTCTGCAAAAAGATAGCATGTATATTGTATATATGATTTCGTTGAAATCAATGCTTTTCCTAAATAATACCAACTTTCCTATTTGTCAAACCCAGACCATGCATAGTTGGGTGGGTGAGGATTTGCCAGCTAGGACAACTACAGCTTCCTCAGGGCCTGGTGAAGGAAACTTGGAAGAAAAATGTAAACAGGTAGACTGAAAGCTGTGTGAACTAATCAGACTAATCTCGTTTGTAGTCTCAATTGTCTAGCTGTGTGAAGAGGCCTTGACTGGGAGCCTGAAAAAAGTGTGTGTTTGTGAAGTAATTTTTAGCTCTGGTGTGCTTTTCTGTTAATTCTCTTGTTGCAGTTTGTCATAAAGAATCAGGGTCTGCAGTCTTTCCTTTCCGTGGGGCTGACAGTGTTGTGAGCTCTTTGCCAACAGAAGTTTGAGTAACTTAAAGTGCTTTCATATAGCTCAGAGAGCTGATTATTCTGCTTGGTCTATTTGACCAGCTACAGCAGCAATCATAAGGCATTTGTATTAAGCTTAGGTCACTGACCACCTTTCTTCTCTTGATCAATGGACTTTTCCCCTTACCCTTGATCTTTTTGCTTAATAAGCCCAAGCCATTTCAAAGAGGCTTTATTATATTTAACAGAGTTTCAGATTTTGATAAATCTGGCCAACACCTATTGGCTCGGTGAAAACAAACCCCAAAAGTTGCTGAAGCATTTGGGTCCCTTTTGCAGCTGACTTTGGACAGCATGAATTACTCTGACCAAAGTTTGAAACTTTGGGAGTTGCTGCTGGCTTGTGGAACCTCTTTCCTGGCTACATTGTAATGAGGAAAAGAATTGAGTTACATGAGCGATCCTTTGCAAATGATTGAAGAATCTGAGGTGGAGCCAGACCCCCTCGCTGGAATAGTCAGGTTCTAAAGTCACTGGAGTTTCTCCAGTTTAAGGCAGCAGAGAACAGCTTCATTGAGATTAGATGATTTGTAGGGTCTGTGGTGTATGCACTGCAAGGAGATGGATTACTGGTCCACATGAAAGGTGCAGGGGCACAAAAGCAAGGGAAAATTCAAATATTACTCTTTCTTCGAACTATATATCATTACGCATGAGTGTTGCATGGAGAATGTCTGTATATTGTGTACAGAAATAATTTTTAAAAATAGTTTTAAATTTATCTACTCCTGGAGTAATCTAATGAAACAAGGGCCAAGATTTCCAGAAATGACCAGTGATTCTGAGATGATGCTAATGTCCACTGGTTTGTCACAAGCTGAAAAACCACAGCCTGTGGGTTTAAAATTCTTAAAAACATTATCTGTAAAAGATGTCTTTTGACTAGATAAATGTGTGCTAGATAAATGAAACTTAGAGGGCCATCAGGCGTGTCCAGAACTATTAGATGTGTAGAAAGGCCGCTTCTTATGCTCTTTGTTACTGAAATAAAATTGACTGCATTTAAACTGTCAAGTATTGCAAGAATTGAAACATGTTATAAATGTGATTTCAAGCTAGTGTGGACTTTGCAATTTTTGAGGTCAGTGGTAAGTGTTGATTTTTTTGTAGCAGGGACCAAGACCTGAATCTTAGATAGGAAGTTATGGCTGAACTTTCAATTAATTATTTTTGCCTGAAATAAACTTTTGAGTGTAGCTGTGTGGCTGAGGACTGATTAAAAAGAGCACAGCCAAGGCTGACTAATGTATCTCCAGTGTTGATTATGGTAGCTTCAGTGGAGCACTGCTTCCAGGCTGTGTTAGCATTTTGCTTTATTTCAAAAAGCATAGATCATAAGTCTGCTTTCTTTCAAGCTACGTAAAATTGTAAGCATTGCAAGCAAATATTCAGTGCTTCATTTGAAGCCCAATGACCTGTTTGCAGGCAACAGCGAAGCTACTGAAAAGCACAGGGTGCAGAGAATATTGGCAGACACTCCTGAAGACAAACTGGATTTTGGGTAAAGAGGGAAGGTGGGCACACTCCTATTTTCATTTATTACACAAAAAAGTGTAATAAAATTTAAGTGACTTCTGAGCTGAAACATGACCCAGATACTCGTGTAGCACCACATCTGTGCTATCAGGATGTATGTCTTAAGCTTAAACTGTACCAGTTAGATAACCCTTTGCTTCAAAGTGAAGCCACAGGGTCATAAAGTCCCTGGTGGAGCTTTGGTGAAGATTTTGCCCAGATCTGCAAAATGCATCTTAGACCCCTGGGACACACAAGAAAGGTACCTCCAGAATGTTTCATTGTAGAGTGTGTCTGCTGTGGCACCAGATTTGTTCTGTTTATGTAGAAGATCTCTAAGGATGACCTTATTTCTAACTAATTGATGGGAGATGTGTGGGACAAAGGTACCTTTAATCCTGTTTAACCTCAAGCAGCTCCTGACTTAGCAGTTGATTTCTTAAGGTATTCTAGTTTGGAAAAGCTCAACCTGGGAAACCTTCTTGATCAGTTTTACTCTTTTTTTTTTTTTTTTAAATCTCAATCCATACAAGGTCTGCTTGTTCTGACACAGATCATCTGCATGTCTACTTCCTAACCATCTGGGATATGCATGCCATTCACAAACAGGAATGTACTTTGGCATGAGGTTTTCACATTGCATTCCGTTCAATGTGCTGATTGTTCTTCTGAGATCTCTTGCTTGCAGTAATATTTTTATTACAGAGAATACTATGCAGGTGAAAGCATAAGTCCTTGGGTCAAAATGGATATAGACATCCTTATTGGATACCAGGCAGGCTTAATGGCAGAGTTGCCCAAAATTAAAGGTCAGAGGAGGGTATAGCATGGAGCTGAGAAAGAGATGGGGAAATTTTTTCCCTATTTCTTTCATTCTTGGATCTTTGGTGTGAAATGACTACTGACATGCTGCGTTTCTGTTCAAGTCAGTGAGAGATTTGTCAGGAAGCAGCATGATCCATCTGGAATGAGGAGTCTGAAGACCTGTCCTCTGCTGTCTTTGGAAGTCTGTTGAATGTTATGTGACTCAGTTTCTTTGGCCACGTGAAAAGGATGTGAATTGAAAAACTTATTATATACAAAGCGATGCTACATTAAAATTGTGGCTGACAGCAGAAGGAAAAGAATAGCTTGATTTGTAATTTGCACCCTGAAGCTAAGAGGTACTTTGATTCCCTTCACAACGGAAGGGTTTTTGTGTGCCCAAGTTCATCTGCTAAAGGGTTCCACTCCACAGGGAACTGCAAATACACTTAATTAATGAAACTTTACAGACACATTGCTTACTAAAAACTCCTTTGAACTGATGAGAGCAATGAACATAGTTCACTCATGACCACAGCAGTGAATGTTACTGTTACCCTCTTTGATGTTCTTTTTTATTTTTAGGAAATTTTAAAAAGTTCAAGAAGGAGTCAGACACAGGTGTCTGCTCTTCCTAAGCCTGTATGTATGTTGCTCCAAACTCAGAGCATGTGTAGCTTTGCTACTTGTGAGTCTGAGCCACTGCTTTGTATCCAGATATGTATTCTGGACGATAAGATAGCAATAGCTATGCCCCTCTTAGAGAAGGTGTTCCTCCAGACCATCAGAGATCCTTCATAATTTTTTTTATTGTTCTTTTAATTAGTTTTTGTATACTTGTATATTTTCAAGGTGGAGACAGGGAGAAAAACAGGATTCTTGCAATCCATGTGAGTCTTACACTGCTGGGGAAGTCCAGTTAGGAACATGTGATGTTAATTACTCATGCAGTTCTGTACTCTGTGATTTATTTTGCTTTTATTCCCATTTAATTCCATTGTCTTAGTTCAGGATACACAGAGCTTTACGTTTACTAACGGAATTATTGGAGATCCTGTTCTGGCAGCTATTTTGCCAGACAGACAGGGAAACCCTGTCCAGTGAAATAAATAGTAAAATTCTCAATTGTTTTGGTGGTACCCTGGTTTCACTCAATACATTTAGGGAATCTGATGGGGTTTAGCCTGTCCATGGATGAGAGAAAGGTGGTTCTCACTACCCCATCAGATCTTCTGCTTACAATGGAGTCTTTCGTTGCTGAAACAGCCTCAGTGGTAAGACTTGTAAGGAGAGGTAGGAAAACAGAAGCAGGGATGTCTGTCTGATGCTTAGGAAGAGGAGAAGTTGGGTGGGAAAAGATCTAGTTCACTTTGCATGTGAAATAGAAAGCACAGGAAAGACAAATTGTAGTCCTAGATTGTTCATACTCATCTGAACTTCTGGATTTGTTTCTTGTAAATTTTTTCACTAACTTTTTCGGTTCAAAGATAGGCTGATCAGCACAATGGTAAGATATTCTCACTAGCTGTGAGTAGCTGTATGCTTTACATCTGAGCAGTTAACTATATAAATGCAAAAGTATTTTGTAACCTCTAAGAACTCAAGCGTGAAGTATAGCAGTTAACAATTCCTTTTCAATCATAACAAGAAATATGGGAAAAAATTGTCTAGTATGGGAGTCTTCTTTTGTTCAGAAAGACATATTGTTTACAGTCAGAATTGTTACCAACAGAATGCATACTCTTTTCAAAGAATAAAATGGTCTTTTCTTTCTTCTTCTTTTCAGGCAGCACAAATAGTCCTGATTTCTCTCTTTGAACTGAACACTCCTGAGTTTACCATGTTACTTGGTGCCTTGCCAAAAACATTCCAGGATGGTGCTACCAAGCTTCTGCACAACCACCTCAAGAACTCCAGTAACACCAGTGTGGTGAGAGGCTCTTGTCCTTGCAAACAGCAGAGCCCCAAAGACAGCAGCTCACTGATAAACTGTTGCAGATGTTAAGTAGCATGAGTTATCTGTGGCTGTTGTCTTGAAGCAATATAGCAACAGAGGCTTCTGTTTGTTGCTTTTATAGGGACTGTTAAAACAAAAAAACCTCAGTTATTTGAAAATTTAATATACTCGTAATCAGTACAGATATTTTATTTTTTTAAAGTAAAAAGTTGATTGAAAAGTGCATGAAAGTTGATGGGATTTGTGCTTTCAAGTGGGTGATGCTTTTGAAAATCCTGCCAGTAGTGATCATCTGACTAAAACAGAGATCCTGATCCTAGAGATTTTCTGGGTTTACTATTATTAGAATCAGTTTAATAAGAGATGTATTGTCTAGTAAGAAGCTTGCAGGATCTCTAATGTGACCTACTAGGTCTTCTCAGTCTACACCTATCACCTTATTTTTTGGTTTTACCTGAAGCTCTTTGGTATTTTTGTTTCTCTGAAGGAATATGTTAGTAGAAATGTCAGTGTCCTCCTAAACTTTTACTCATAGAGCAGCAATGATTAGGATGTTTTTTGCCTTATTTGTGTAGAAGGCTTGTGAAATTTGCTGAAATTCAAGCCCTTCCATCTTTGCACTTCCACAGGGATAAGTAGACCTTTGTTTTAAGTTAGAACAGCAATGCTAGGCTTCCAGGCAAATGGACTGGATTCTCTAGCCCCTTCCACCTTGTGTGAAGTGTCAGAACTGGGAGCAATTTCTATTAATTTTGCTGTGGTATAAATGATTGTGCAGGCCAGTGGAAAAATGATAAGTTAGATTGCTTACTTATGCTCATAACAAGCATAATTGGAATGCTTTAGACAATGCAGAAAATAGCTTTGTAATTAAGTTGTTAAATTGCCAGAGTAATATGGTCTACATGCTTCGGAGTCTAGAAAAGAGTGTCTAAAAAGCAGGGTAGCTTGGTGGATGGGTAAATAATCTCTGTGGTGGTGTTTACAGTCCACATGTGTGGTTTAGTTAAAATTGTAGGTTCTGTGGATCATAGAAGTGCTCAGAGCAGTACTTTCCAGAACATATTAATGAGTACTTGAACCATGATTTTAGACTTTTAGGTCAAGAGTCAGAACCAAAGCTGCACTAAGCTTGCCTAGCATGAGTAAAGACAGTGTTTGAACCTGTTGTTGTTATGTACTCCTGTCTGTGCATTGTGACACGTTGCTAATCCCTGTCTTCCTGCTTCTGTGTCAGGGTTCCCCCAGCAATACCCTCGGTCGGACTCCTTCCCGGCACTCCAGCAGCAGAACCAGCCCCTTAACTTCACCTACCAACTGTTCCCATGGTGGACTGTCTCCAAGGTAATGTGGCTGCCTAATTAAACCACTTGCAAAAGATTAAAGGATTTCAACACTGAGTGTGCAATTGCAGAATATCGCTTTGAATGCAAAAACAAGACCAAAAGTTTACAGTAGATTGCTCCAAGGAAGCAAGTTTTGAACACAATACATGGTTGGTTATTGACTTCAGTGTTCCAGTCCTTATGTTGTCTGTGTAACCTTAATGTCTCTTAGAATATTTTTAATCAAAATCTCCAGAATCACATTTGAGAGTTCATAAAGGCAATATTAAATGGCAGCATTAGAAATCAGGTCTCGTTGAGGTTGCAAATATCTCATTGTTTGTGATAGCTTTTGGGTAAAGGTTTTCAGGTTGTGTCTGTTTTTTAGGTATGCCCTTGTGATTGGTAATTTATCCGACTGTAGTGCAGTGCTTGTGCTGCTGAGAGAGTACTGAGTCTCCTGTTTTCCTTGTATACCTTGTGTGGATGCAGAACAAGGAGAAGTGGTGACTCTGTTTCAGTGCTGAACACCTTAAATCACTTTCCTGGCTTCTCACCAGCAGAACAATGGCCTGATCCTTTTGGCAGCAAGTCTCTTGCAACCAGGTTTTGCTAAAGCTGCAGATGCTGCCCTAAAATGTATTGGTTGACTCCAAAACTTATTTATTGAGAAAACAGGGGCTTGTGGATACTGGAAATGTACATTTTTTGCACCATAACAACTTTAAATAGAGAAGATAGGAATTAAACCAGTGTGCTCTTGTACCATGGAAATATTAGAGGAAAATATTAGGCTGCTACCTGGGCAAGCTTTTATTCCTGACAGTAAATGCCCTGCTTCTCCGTGGGAAGTCACTTCCCTTTGGCATAGAAGAGACAGAAGGTAACATGTAGGGTTAAAACTGTAGTTCATAGTCCAGTATAGTACTTCACACTGAAATCTGTTGATCAGCTCTGTTGTGACTTGCTAAACCCTGTCTGGAGGAATGCTTAGGCATGAGTTCCCCTGTGTCAGGAAAAACAAAATCTTTTAGCTTTTTAAGAGTAGTTACACTAATTCTAGCAGCATATGAGAAGCACATGGGGTTTCCTGAGAAAAATTTGGATATCTAAACACATCTCTGAGACCCTTAGTCTGCTGTAGCCCAAAACTAGACCGAGAGGTTGCAAGCCAAGGTTGAGTTGCCTGATAGGAGTTTTTTTATCACAGGTTTTGTTAAGAAATCAAGTGGAATTGTTTCAGGTGGAGGGCTCCAACTATTTTGCTTCCTTTTTGACTGGTTTGAGCATTGTTGCCTTGCTGATTTCTGATGTGGGAAATTATAAACTGAAATATGCCTCCTTTGTGGTTACATTGTGGCTTTGATGGCCACATTTGCAAGTGGAACCTATTTTATAAATCCATTGCCTTTTACCATGCTTTTTGGGTTTGCCACTGGGACACATTTGTGTTTTGTCACTTCACTCAGTGTTTTTCAGTTTGTCTTTGCATTCTTCTCACCTCTTGATGTCAGGATGCATGTATCAAAATACTGATTAAATCATTCATCTTCATACTTTGCTGCTGCTGTTGTTTTCTACCATTTTGGGTTAAGGAACTGGAGTGCTTTTTCTGCTTGTGATACATTCTTGAGGAACAGTTATAGAGCATGTAATTTGGCTAGTAAGTTGAGAAGGCCAAACTGCCACTGGAGCAGAGTTACAGGAATTCTTTTTAGTTAAAAAAAAAAAAAAATAAATTCCTTCAATTTCCTATGTCGTTCTTGGAGTTGTTGATCCAGAAATTAAGGTGTCTTCAAGAAGTGTATCCTGCTTCCTTGCTGGATTTGATTATTCAAGAGCCATGTGTAAAAGTTACTCTTTGTTAATAGTTGAAGGTGGAAGCTGTTGTAAAAGCCCTTTGGAATATTCAGGGGAGAAGGTCTAATTTTGGGGGTGAATGACCTCTGAGCAGTAGCTGCAGATTGTTAACATTTGCAGAAAAGATGGTGACAAGTACTGAAAATCAGTGGCAGTGGCTTCTGAGGCTTTGCTGGACTTCATCCTTCTTGAAAATGTCTTGTGTTGCACAGCTTGAGCATGGTCCTGGCTTATAGAACAAGGGAGAATTTAGCTATTTCCAGAGTTTGTGGTCATCATTCTTTCAGAAGAATAAGGTATGCTGCAGTATTGCAGTTGTTGGTATAGATGCTTCTGTGTCATGTTTCCATCACAAATGCTTGTCATTTGCTGCTCAGCAGTGGTGTAAAATGGGACTTTATTCTCTAAGACTTGCAAAATGAGTGCACAGAAGTATTCTCATGGCAGTGTAAAAGGATAAAGATGCCCAAAGATTATCTGCTTAGCCCTCCTCTGAAATCAGGCTTGGCTTTAACTTTTAATGGGATCTACCTCCCCAAAGGGTTGTACCCAGATTGTTTGCCCATTGCTTCCTGGGGTGCTCCATGTGTAGGCCCTACTTTCCTTGTCTATCCCTGCCTTGTATGGGCAGGCTGACTGTAGTCAGTTGAAGGATTATCTCCAGTTCTTTATGCCAGCTTTGGTTTTGAAGATTATACTTTTCTTTGAATTTCTTCTTGATGTATATATGGGAAGAATCATATATATGTCTTAGGGGCTGAGATTTGTAAAAAAAAGGATACTTTGGTTCCTGTAGGAATATAGAACTGCTGATAAGCATAGTTGCTTCCCATGTTACTGATGGTTTGTGGGCAATACTAAGCAGCAAGGCTTTATTGATACTGACTTTCTATAGTATATGTGTCATTGCCCTTAGGTGATATTACTTCTCCCATGTCACTGTCAGTACAACTGAATTCTAGATCACTGATTTTTAAAAAAAATTTGTGTATGTGTATTTGAGCTCCCTGAATAGATTTTGAATGTTTTGGATGAACTGGACTTTGCAAACAACTAATTTGCCTATCAAGATGATAACATCTGCTTAAGTATTTCCTGATGTTAGTGTCCAGCTTTCAGGGCCTTGGGCAGAGTCCTTTCTTCTGCTTTCATGTGCTCTATCCAGTTCTGCTTCATGATCACTAAAACATATCCACTGCATCTGTGATTTACTTCTGCATTGTACTTGCTTTTTTTGTCTTGACATTCCTAGCTTTTGGGGAGAGGAGTTATGGAGGATAGACATCTTTTCTGAAGAAGAAAAGCAAGGGAGGGTACTTGGGAAGACTAAAAATAACAGGAAGAAAACCAGACTTCTAACTTGAAGAATATTTCCTGGGTAATGCTCAGATGAATGGCTTGAGTTTCTGTTGTACAGAGAAAATCTTCTGACATTTAGTAAATTATATATTTTATGACAAAAAGGAAGGTTGTGAAGTCATCCTGTGTAGGAATACTGTTCTGAATACAGATTAACTTCTGTAAATACAAATGTTCCATTCAGACTGTGAATTTTCACCTAGAGTTTTGTAGGAATATTTGAAGGAATATTAAATTAATAGGTTTGCCCTACTGTTTCTGCCTTTTGTAGCCCAGAAACCTGGGTGTGGTTGCATTTACTAACACATACACACACACACAATTTAGTCCTTCGAAGATATCTAGAGGAAATGCATCAAAATAAAAGTCTAACAAGTTTGGTTGACTACGTAAGTTTACATGCTTATTTTTTCACTGACAATAGAAATTACCATTAAAAATTTTAATTTAAAATTTAAAATACCATTTGATAATTTCAGTAGTAAGTTGATCAAGACAGGTCAAGGGAAAAGAATTAAAATGAGCCACCCACCTCATACATTAAAGAGAAGCCTGCATTGTTTGGTGTCCAGTTTGCAGGTAGGTGAGACGTGAGCTATGGGACTTCTGATCAGCAGTTGGGTGTCTCTTGTATTTCCGTAATAGTTGCATGTAATAGCTATGTTTTTTTGATGGCTAATGGGTGAATTTCTTGACACCACTCTTCAGAGGAGTTTTTAACTGGCTTTGCTGCTGTTTCCACTGAAGCAATTCTTGTTTTGCCACTTCTGACCTTGCAGTATCTTTCACTTGCATATACACAAATGTGACTTTCTGAGACAGTGTACTTAAACTTAATAGAAACAAAGTGGTGTCCTGAATACTCCAGCAGCTCAAGCATTTATATTCTCATTGAGAGGATAATTTTGAAAATCTGTCCTATAAAGGGAACAGGACAAGAGCAAAGATTAGACAAATAGGCCCAATTGCCTTGGCCCAAAGGCACGGGATCAAACAGTAACTGGAAGGGGCTTGTGGAAGTTTGATGAGATATCTGAATGGACTTAGAGGCTGGTTTCATCCAGCCTTCCCAGGTTTGTCTGCTCACACCTGAGCCAAGTCCCCAATTTGCAATATACAGTTAGACTCTAAGCTGACTCTCACTTGATGCATATTTGGAATAAGTTTGAATTTGGTGAGAAAGGATCAGATTCTAAGTGCTGCAAAGGTTTGTTGATTGCACAGGGCCTGGTTGCAGGCTCTTACAGAAGTGCTGGGAGCTAAATTTGACAAAATACTTTTGGCTGTTTGGGGAAAAAAACAACTGTAGCTTTTGTGTCTTTGAGGGAAATCCTGTTGCTTGCAAATACCTGCTCAGCATTTGAATGAAAATGTGTGGTCAGAAATTGTTCACTTGGAGCATTTAAAGAGTTGTTCATAGAAGCCATATCTATTTGTAAAATTTACTGGTTAGTACAAGGAAGAACTGTTCTTCTGTGAACTATATCATTAAGTAGGAGTAAAAATGGAAAGTTTTAATAAAGACCAAAACAATGACTTACAGGGCCCAGTGGAGTATTCTTGTTTAATTTTGTTTCTATTAATTTTTTTCTCTCTCCAAGGCAGCATGACAGCACTAAGCCACTCAGATTATAGTTTCTTTTTTTTTTCTTTTTTTTTCCCCCTCCCTCTCCTTTCTCTGTTTTTTCTCTTTCTTTTCTCCTCTGGTCACGGCAGTCGGTTCTGGGGTTGGAGTGCAGATGGGCTGTCGAAGCACCCCCCTCCCCTTTCTCAGCCTAACTCCATCCCCACTGCTCCTTCCCACAAGACTTTCAGACGCTCTTACTCTCCCAGGTAACAAGCTACCTGTTAAACCAACTTGTCTGAGGTGTCACAGTATTATTTCCCTTTCCCAAACACTGTGGAATTTGTTCAAATGTGGGCAATGATTTGCAGAGCCTTTGGTTGGAAAAGGAAAAGAGATGAATGACAAGAGCTTTCAGAGGGGGGAGGTGGCAGGCAGCCACTTGCTGACACTTGGAAAAGGTAGAGTTTTCCAAACTCTTCCTCCCTGCCGGGTTTCCAGAATGGATGTGTGTTTCACGTTTGGTTCCCAATGCAGAACACAGTTGCACTTTCAGCAGGCGCTGGTTGAGTTATGATAGTGCAGGGTGGCTTTAAACTTGGATGTACTGTGCAAGCAGCATATGATCACTTTCAAACAGGCTAATACAGCTGAACAGAGATTTCACATCTGTGGCAGTGAATATTTGTAGGACAATAAACATCTTGGAAATTTATAGTATTGAAATTAAAATTGTCCTTACCGCAAGATTTAGAGGCTACCAATTGCTAATTTAGACATCCTTTTCCTCCTTTGTCCTCATATTTTGTTCCAAACTGCATACAGAATTTTAATCAGCTTACCAGACTAAAACTATATAGCGGTTTTAGTAAAAAACCCTTCTAAATTAAAGTTCATTTTGTCGCACCTTTATGCTAAATTCCTTGGATTTTTTTTTTAAGTTCATATGCTCACAGTAGGCTTTCCATAGATGTGGTTTCTCCTGACTTAAATACACCTATTACGTGAGGAAGGACTATAAATAGACTTCCCTTGAAGCAGGAAAATCTTAATAAAAACCTATTGGAAAAAAAGCAAACAAATTCTTCTTTGAGGGCTCACAATCTAGGAAACTGATGTCTGGGGGAGAAAACAGAATCCTATACTCCATAGCTATGTGAATACCTGCAGAATTTAGATTTTATATCAGTGTTCTAAGTATTCTAGGACACTAAGAGATCTGTGGAAAAGATCCATGTCAATTTTTGGCATTAAACCTGTTGAGAATTTGTTTCCTCCTTTCAGTAGCTGACACCAAGGTTTGGAGTAATTTGGCATATATTGCAGCCCAGAGCCTGAAAGTGCAAGGAGGTGGGTTACTGTGTACTGCTTGAGGATCCTGAACTGTTGATTACTTACATGTAGTTTTGATTGGAAACTGAATAGTAGTTTATGGACATAATTATGTCAGAGTGGAAAATTGCCAAATTGTTTCCTGGTAAACTTGTAGAGAGCTGCATTGTTTTAGTGCAGAAGAAGATGGAAAATAATGTTGTGACATCCCTAAACACTGCTCATCTCTACTTACTTCTTATTCATCCTGTGACTTTCCTCTAGTCTTCTGCATGGGTCATATTTTTTTTTTTCCATAAATACCTTTTTTCTTCCCCTGAAAGGTGGGTGTAGTTTCATTTAATTTTTATTCCCCCCATTGTGTTGTCTGTGAAGTATTCCAGCACACATACCGTTAGTAGATGTGTGTGTTCACGTGTAGAATTTTTATTCATGTCGAACACAGCCATAATGTGATCTTCTACACAGGCTTATTCTTGAAATAAGATTCTTCATACTTTTATTAAAATGTGGTTTTGTGCTTTGAAAAATCCATCAGATCAGTGGCTCTTTGAGAAATTGCCATAGTCCTGCAGCATTGCAATCTGTACTTTGATCTATTCTTTGGTAGTAGTGTAGGGCAAATTGATCCTTGAGGAAAGAAGCAATAATTGTAGCAGAAGATTTAGTGTCAATATATCTGTGATTATTTACCATGGAATTCATTGTGTGATGTTTGGTAAGTTATGTCATCTCTTGGTATGGGTACCTGCATATAGTCACATATACCTTCTCAAATGATGGTTTCATGGCTCACTTGACTATTGTGAGAAGAACCCCCCAAGATCTATTGTTTAAAGGTGATTGAGCTGAAAAGTAATAGTTTTGAGATCACATGAAACAAAGATTGTCCTATCCCTGCCTGATGTTTATAATGAATCTAAGAACTGTATTCACTTTTGTCTGGAAAGCCATCACAGTGCAGTAGTGTCATTCAGCTGCCTGAAAAGCCCTGAATACTTTGACTTCTGTAGGTTTATAACCAGCTTTTGTTTCCTGATGTTGGTCTGTTCTTGAAGTGTTTCTCCTTCTGGGATGACAGACACTGTTCAGAGTTGGGAAGTTGTTCTTTGGTCTCTTTGCCAGAACCCATGGTGCTGATACTGTGTGAGTTTAGAGCATGCTCATTGCTTGGGAGCCAGGGAGTGTGACTATTTTCACTGTGTTAATCCCAAAGGAACTGGGCAACACCACTATTGTCCTCTGTCTGAAGTTCCTGATTTTCTTCCAGAAAAAAAAAGTAGTGGTTCTAGATACTAAACATCTTACTTTTAGTTTTGTTGAAAATAATAGCTGTGTGCCCAGGATTCAATAAGGAATTTTCTGGTTTGTTTTGTTTTTTTCCCCATTTAACTCACAGGGAATTTTTCTTTTGTGGAAAAGGAACACAGCTCTTTGTTCAGCCATCTTCCTTCAAGCCCATCCTGTCATCCTTCCCCAGCAGTTAAGAAATAGTAATTCACCCCTGTAGGGAGCCACTTCTTGCCATTTATTGACAAACAACTTGATGTAAATGTCTCAAATTCTTTTGGGGTTTTTTTTGTTTCTGGCTCTGCTAAGATCCGGGACTCCCCCAGAGAAATTGTTCTCAGCTACTGGGTCTCTTCATTAAATCTGTCTTGGAAAACTTATTGTTGTGAAAATTCAACTTCTCCTAGATAGAGCAAATCCCTGCTGGTAATGCCTTTGCATTTTCTCCAGGCTTGTCAGAGCTTCTCTTTCTAGCCACATCTTTTCATATCATCTGTCCTTGCATGCCAGGCATTTTTTCATGGAACTTAATTTTGGATAACTCCTCAGGGAATCCCAAAATCTGTGTGGCTTTATGCTGCTGAGGAATTTCTGAGAAGCAGATAGATTGCAAGAAAGCATCACACTTGAGTTGAGAGAATTCCCAAACGTAGGCTTAGTACATTTTGAAATACATCTTTTATCAAGGCATCATGCGAGTGGTTTTGGTTTTACTACTCTCTAAATGAAAATGAGACATGCTAGACTAAGTTTTACATCAAGATATGTTTTTCTTTCCATTTAAATCTGTCACATTTGAATCCATTGATAGAATATATTTGATGCATTATGAAACTTAAAATTCATTGATTTAATTTCCAGTAGTTGTTACGGTCCTTTGAGTTCTCACAGTGATTTTTTTTTTATTTTTTTATTTTTTTTAAATTTTCCTGTTTTTTAAATAATGACACTATCATCCTGGGAATATGGTTTTTGTTTGTTTACAAATGCTAGCACACTCACTGCTGTGTAATGTAGCAAACAGTGGACCTGATTTCCCCTCAGTAGCGCCACTGATTTCAGTGGAGTTTCTCCTAGGTTTAGCCCTATTAGAGGGGAGACTCAGACCTGAAGTCTGCTTTGATTCCACCTGTAATTTTTTACAAGTCACTGTTAGAAAGGGTATGCCAAATCATCAGTCTCTGACTTGGAATTGTTTTTGTTAACAATCAAGAGCAAATTCCAATTTCATATGTAACTTTTCATATACGTTTGGTCTTTAGTATGCTGGATTATGACACGGAGAACCTAAATTCTGATGAAATCTACAGCTCTCTTCGTGGAGTCACAGAAGCAATTGAAAAATTTAGTTTCCGTAGTCAAGAGGACCTGAATGAGCCAATCAAACGTGATGGAAAGAAAGACTGTGACATTGTAAGTATTCAATGATTAATGTGCCTGGATAGGTACAATTTTAAAATATTGTGTTTAAACCTTACTTTGGATTGTTACTGTATAAAATCCAGTTATTCCCGCTGTATTCTTGCTAGTGTCTTTGGTTTATTGGTTGCTACATTCTTATACCTAACTTATGAGACCCCACTAATGCAGTCCTTTTGAACTCCAGCCTTCTGTGAATTGTCCTTACTGGGTTTTCGTGGGAGGAAACTGCTAGTATACCCCAGGACCAGCAAGGCTCAGTAGTGGCTTTTTCACTGTGTATAGTCAGGTCTGTAATGGGATATGTTGGTTTTAAAATGCAGGTGAGGATGGTTTCCTTCAGAGGCTTATTAAATAACTTTAGGGATAGGATGGACCCAGAGTTAGTTTGAGTGCACAGTTCATATGGTACCTTATGCTGCATGAATGGTTACAGAATTATCTAATGTGTGAGATGCTGTCTGTTTTAATTAAACACATGGGCTTCAGAATTTACAGGCATCTTAAAAGAATGTCCCTTATGGGTCCCTTCCAAACTGAGATATTCTAAGATCCTATGACATTCTTGCTTCCTTTCTGAGAGAGCAAGTTTAGGTTAGTAGATCAAGTTAGTGTTCAAGGCAAAAAATTCTTGGTCAGAGATATTTCTTCAGGACCCTTCAATTGTTCATTTCATGTTAGCTTCCTAAGCATCATCCAGTTTCCTCTATCAGTGGGCTGTGTAATAACATGACCATGATGATGCTTCATTGTCTTTTCTTAGAAAACTGGTCCCTATTCTAGAGCCCAGTTTTAGCAATATTAACCTAGAATCAGGAATAAGGAGATACTTTTGGAAGTTGTAGCTACACAGTTGTAGTTGCATAAGGGAAAGAGGTGATAATCTAAGTTTTACTCAAGGATTATATACATGTAAACAGTTCTATGCTGCTTCATGCTGGTGGGTGAACTTCAAAGGAACTACAGCTTCCACAGAATTTGAGTGCTCATGTTTTTTCTCTGTTTTCTCCCCTAGGTGTCTCGAGATGGTGGCCTTGCTGTGCCTACCAGTGATGTCCGTGGAAGTAGTGACACCGTGGAAGGTGGAAGGATGGCTCTGGATAACAAAACCTCACTGCTTAACACCCAGCCTCCTCGCGCCTTTTCAGGGCCTCGTGCTCGAGAATATAACCCCTATCCTTATGCTGACACTATTAACACTTATGACAAGACTGCTCTGAAGGAAGCAGTGTTTGATGATGACATGGATCAGCTTCGGGATGGTTTGTATCAGTACAAAACATAAAACTGCAGGCAGCTTGGTCTGTTTCTGGTATATTTGTGTGTGGGCAGTGCTCTTAGATACATGCTTGCCCACAGGAACACAGAACAACACGGGTTGTGTGTTACTTTGCATTGGAGTCAAGGCTTGATATGAAATAGTGTGTTTTCTCCCATAGCAGCAGAACTTGATCTGTGGTTATTAAAAAAATGTTTTACTGCAGTTTTAATTTTGCTTTGCTTAGAGTTTCTTTCAAACTGGTCCCTTAAGCACCCAAATGCATCTCTAGAAATGTTGTTTTAACTCTCTGCAACCAAAATGCTTTACTCAGTAGAAGTGACTGAACATCTCACTTCATTTAAGAGATGCTACACCTTAGCTTTGTTCTTTTGCAGTACCCTGAGTCACTGTACTTGGATCTAAAGGTCATTTATGTAATCACTGGTTCTGGGTGTGTGTGTGTGTATGGGAAAAACTGTGGCAGTTCTCATCTTGTAGAAGTAATTATTGGAACTGGATGAAATTCAATCATCAGCTCTTCCTGGTTCATTAGAAGCCACGTGCAGATTCATGAGCTGTGTCAGAAACTCATGTGAAATTGTGGGCTAGTCAGATTCTCTTGTTGGCTTGAATGAGGCCAGCTGGGATTTGATGCATTTTGGGGCCTTGTTAGGAGCACTTTGTTCTCTAGAGGATTAGTAATCTTGGCATCTTTGATCTTTGTCCCCATTTCCCCAAATGATTTGCTGCCATTTGTCCTAGAAGTACCCATTGACCACTCAGATTTGGTAGCTGATCTTCTGAAAGAGCTCTCCAACCACAATGAGCGGGTGGAGGAGCGGAAAGGAGCTCTCCTGGAATTGCTGAAGATCACAAGGGAAGATAATCTCGGAGTTTGGGAGGAACATTTCAAAACCATTCTGCTCTTGCTGCTGGAAACACTTGGAGACAAAGATGTGAGATGTAGATTTTTTTCTTCATTCTCCTGTACCTTGCTTCATCCAGGGTTCCTCCACACTGGTTTAAATGAAACCTACATTTCCATGGCATCTCATCAGTGATGCTGTGCTGCCCCTTCTTTTTTTTGAAGGCTGATGACTCTGCTTTCATTTTCAGGACACTTAATAATGAATTTTAAGCTACTCTGAAGTGTTCTGTTATTTCACACTCCCTCCAGAGTGCTAGTAACAAATAACTAGGAATTCAGCTAGACTCAGAAAAGAAGTTATCTTCTAATCTTGTTCAAAAACTATGAAGATTTCAGAAGTTGTTCTTGTCCAAGTTAGGATGAGGTTAAAAGCTTTTAATTATATTAAATAACTATTTTTATAATTATATGAAATGACTATAATTAAATATTAGCATCCCTGCCCCCTCCCCCCCAAAAAAAAGAAAAAAAAAGAAAAAAAAGGAAAAAAAAAAAGAAAAAAAAAGAAAAAACAGGAAAAAAAAAGAAAAAAAAAAGAAAAAAAAGGAAAAAAGGAAAAAAAAGGAAAAAAAAAGAAAAAACAGGAAAAAAAAAGAAAAAAAAGGAAAAAAAAGGAAAAAAAAAAAGGAAAAAAGGAAAAAAAGAAAAAAAAAAGGAAAAAAAAAAAAAAAAAAAGGAAAAAAGAGAGAGAGAGATATTAATGGCATCCTAGAATAGATTAATTTTTTTTCTGTCATTTAAAGATTCAGGCCTGAAGGTATTCCAGTACCTGAAGGCAGCCTAAAAGAAAGCTGGGAAGGGACTTTTTATTAGGACATGTAGCAATAGGATTAAGGGATAACTGGAAGAAGGTAAATTCAGGTTAGCCATTAGGAAGAAATCCTTTATTATGAGGGTGCTGAGACACAGGAACACATTGCCCAGTGATGATGTGGATGCCCCATCTATGGAAGTGTGCAAGGCCAGGCAGGGTGTGTCTTTGAGCAACCTGGTCTAGTGGGAGATGTCCCTGCCCATGCAGGGTGGTTGGAACTAGATGATCTCTAAGGTCACTTTCAACCCAAACCATTCTATGATTCTGTCTTATTGGATGTATCTATCTTTTGCAAAATGTCATGAAGGGCAAACTGCTCTTATAGGGGATATTATTTTGAAGTATTTAAAAAAAAAGTATTTTTATTGCAGCTTTGTATTCAATAGCTGATCGAAGTGATAATTTACAGATTAGGCTTTTATTTTTTCCACTTGGGCGATTTGTTCAGCTTGTAGCACAATGGTGTTTTGTAAGGACTCAGTACCCTGCTGCACCTTCAACATCAGACCCCTGCTCCATCTGAATGTTATAATATTTAGGCTTGAAAGCACCAGCAGACTCACAGTTCTTTGTTATTGTTGTTTTATCTGCTTCAAATCCATTGTATTTCTTATGCTCCATGTAAAGTATATGACACACACTCAGAAATTTAGGCAGCTAACATTTTCTCAGTCATTGCTCGTAGTATAAGCACAAATTGTTCCAGTCGTACATGTTTAATCATAGCATCATCACACGTGTATCAGAAGATATGGGGACTTTTAAGTATACATGAGTCGTGCTACTGCCTGAGTTTTGCAGATCAATAGTGAAGGGAATGTTTCAAAAGTTAGAGTATAGAGTAAAGTATTTCTCTGCTGAAATGATGAATCTATTTGGAGTGGCTACAGGCCAAAAACATAATGTAACAGTTATGAAATGGAAGCAGGTGTTATAAATCCCTTCTGCTAATTATACTTTTGATGTAAAGGATTAACACGTAGGTCAATCTTGACTCCAATTGAACTTGACTGTTCTTGAAAGGAATTTCCATAGGAGTTACAGGAAGTGGATCAGTTTTACTGCATTAGTATATGAGAAAGTTTTGTTGTACTGATGGAGCCCAGTTTGATCTCCACAAAGTTAAGCAAAAGAGGGAAGGGCAAAGCAAATATAATCTGAGCTGCTTTATAGATTCATATAATTCAGACATGAAGCTTTGGGTACAAATTTGTAGTTCATTGGCAGAAAACTATGGGATTTATAAAGTAGAGTCATTCTGATTCTTTCTTGTACCTGTGACAGCAGTCGGTTTGTGAATTTTTGTGCAAAAACAAGTGAGGAAACCAGTTCTGAATTCTAGTTACATTGATTACACTGCTCACTCCACTGGAGCTGGTCCAGCAATGTCAGATTTCTGGTGGCATAACGGAGCTGTGAAAATTTACTTAAAACTACAATTTCGAGATGTGCCTTTTTCTGATATGGATTTCTCTTGACACAGCATTCAATAAGAGCTTTGGCACTGCGAGTCCTGAGAGAGATCTTACGGAACCAGCCAGCAAGATTCAAGAACTACGCAGAGTTGACCATCATGAAAACACTGGAAGCACACAAGGACTCCCACAAGGAGGTGAGTGATCCTTTTAGTGTTTTTACTAAGGAAGCAATATGGACCTGCTGAAGAAATGCAGGACCTGTGAGACTTAACAAGAAAACACATCGACCCCTCTTTGACAGAACAGATTGATATTAAATGGATGAAGAGACATGATTTCTACATGCTGGAGCAGGGAGGAAAAAAACTTGAGACTATCAGAGATATTAAAGTGGACTTGGAGCTGTATGGTTTTGTAGGCCACTGTTTGATCAGCTTCCCAGGATGTCCTTGCTTATTCTGGGAGAGGCAGAGAGCTTGTAAAGTACATGTTTAATAATTTTTCAGAGTGCACTGGAGGCACTGTGCTCCCTCTGTCTGTACAGGTAAGGATAAGAAATATACTGGAGAATATAAAGCCCATGTTCAAGCAGAATTGTGTGTGAAAACTGAACAATGAACTGGTGGGTAACAGGAGGAGATATAGAGAGACACCATGCTGCTGAAAAGAAGCTGGGACAGAGGAAGAAGTAAAGCAAAGGGGGAATTGCATTTGCCTTCTGAGAGAGAACTTGTATGTAAAACAAAGTATTCTTCTGGAGTAAAAGAAAAAGAAAGGGACGTGAAGGTAACATATGAAATAGAAAAAATTACATTTGAAGTCAGCTTTTGTAGACTGACTTTCTAAGCAGATATTTGAATCTACCTTTTGCACATTACAAGTTTGACCTAAACATTGGAAAGTGCCACATGAATTTCTCTAGATGCCTATGATGGCTTTGTTACCCAAGTCCCTTCATTTATATCTAAGAGACTTACATCTTCTCTGCAACAGGCTTACCCTAAACTAGCAGTTTTAAGCATCTGTGTCAGGAGAGCTTTGGCCATGAAAAAGATCATTTTATGGATAGGACTGTCCCAGAGAACTGAGCAACTGACTCAAGGTTATGTTAATTATATGTAGCAGAGACTGTATTGCTTATAAATCAAAACAATGAAACAAAAAAACACCCCTAAGGAAAGAAACTAACAGGCTGGATTTCTCTAAAATGCAAAAGTAGAAAATATTTTAATCCTTTTGTGAATGAGGACTTCCATGCTCTGCCTACCTTCCTCTCTAAATCCAAGAGTCTTTGCACTCCTTCCATTTTCAGTTCAGAGTAATAAGAAACAGTTGTAAATTGATTTCCTGATAAAGCAGTCAGACAAAACATTGTGTTCTGAAGGAGTGCCTTTTATTGGCAAGTTTTCCTGGTTGCATACTTCTCAGCTCACCTTGACTCAGTGCCCTTTGTATTTTTTTTTCTGAGTGTCCTCCAAAACTTCAATTTCTAGCAGGACCTTTCCAGATTGTATCTGGCATTGTTTTTAGTGTGCCCCTCAGAACTCACTGTTCTCATGGGATTGGTGGGTTTTATAGAAATCAAGCACAACATTGAAAACTTCATGATATTCCTTTGTACTCCCTGCACTATGTTCTTCATGCTCGTTGTATGGAAAGGTTCTTCTGGGTTTACATGAGGTGCCTCCTGAGGAAAGGCAGAGAAGAGTAAGTTTTTGCTACAGAGAAAGTAAAGATCAGGTCAGGAATGAAGAGATGTGAGTTAAGGTACTTCTTTATAGAAGAATAATTCTGAGCTGCATTACTATCAGCAGGTAGCTACTGTGCTGTACATACCATTGTAAATCAAAAGCATGCTCTTCTGTAGCATCTTTAGCATTAAAAATATTGCGTTTGCAACGTCTGCAGGGAGACCTTTGAGTGACAGCTGTCAGATCAGGATGCTGCAGGTATATTCCTATATTGCTATCTGTTGCTAAACAGGTGTGTGTGTGTCTGTATTTAAGTGGTGACAAATAATCCAGTGGTGCTAGATTTTATGTGTGTGTTTTTTCTTATCTCTGTGTAAATGAGGCTCTCGGAACCATGATGCAGGCTATGAAAGGCATCATCTGTCTGCTAGTAGTTTGAGAATATCATCATTCATGAAGTTAAGAAAGGTTTCCCAACCTGCACTTGGATATCTACATGAGCTAAAGATACCTGGAAACATGCTTTAGGTATTTTTACCTGTATCTAGGGCTTGCTGATTGAGTTAAGCCTGTGAATAATTACCTGAGAGTCCTCAAGTTGGTCAGACTCGTAGCCCTGGGCCAGAATGTCACAAGTTATCATCCTGTGGCAGCCCTCAAGCTTGCTCTCACTGCTGACTTTGCAGCACTGATCTGCTCAGGAGGGGTAGAGGAGCTGCCCTTTGACTTGATCCTACTGACTGGGAGATTACATGAAGATTCACTGGTTTGTGATTGAAAGGTGCTTTCAAAGAATAGCTGAAGAAGGAAAGGGAACATCTCAGTGGCCTGTTCTACAGTTTTCTTTTTCACTAAATCAGAGCAATATTAAATGTGGTGGTACACCGTACTTAGACTACATAAAATTTTTATCTAGATTGTAAAAACTATTTCAAGGAAAAATGCTATATTATTTGGTTAGGAACATTCTAATCCTTGTGCCAGTGATGACCTGACAGGATGTCATTCCAGGGTTTGTTAATTTCTGGGCTTCTTCTGCCTTGTAGTAAAAGACAGGAGTGATCCTGGTTTATGTTTTGGCTTGCAAGCATGCTGTGTGAGTTAGCAGAAAATTACTGTTTTGAGTGAGCTGTATCCATTTCAGTCCTTCTTACCTGGGTTTCCTCTTCAGCACAGGGACTGCTAATGGCCTCAAGTTGTTGCTCACATTTTCCATTGCACATGACCCATGAAAAATCAGTCTAAAGTGACCAAGCAAAGAGAGTTTTAAGAGGAGCCCATTACAGAACAGTTAATCTCTGGCACTGTCTCTAGTAAGTCACTGTACTAAGAGTCAGTTCTCTGGAAATCAAGGAGGTTCATTTGTCTTACCAAATTGCAATATTGCTGCTGTTCATCATGGCCGGGAAGGATCAAATAACAAATTATAGCCAACACATTCACCAACCAGCAAATACCACCTCCTCCTCCAACTGAGTGCCAATATCTAGTTAAATATCTGAAACAAAAGAGTGCGTGGCTTTATTCCAGATTATATAATTGGACGTATCAAAGCAGTGTTAGTGCAGTTAGATATTTTAGGATGCCTGGATGATTGGCTCTTTTTCTGAGTTCAAGCAGAAGTCTTTAGACAGTTGGATCTTTGCCATGGCTAGAACTCTTCTGCCTTCTGTCACTTGAATGCAAGGTCTATTGGAGCAGCAGAGCTAAGAGCACCACTTCTCTGCCTGGGGACATAGGAGAGGAAAACTTGGTACATGCAGTTGGATGCTGAACCATTTCTTGTTCTGAGTGCAAACGGATGAGATTGGCAAAGCATACACTTCACTAGGGGTTTGAATTAATGTAACCCTAGGTTACTGACTAGAAGACACTGGGTTGGGGTCCATGTTAAGTTTGCATTTTTTTAACTTCAGCCTTTTTTTATACTGTTTTTATTTTAACAGTCTGTGCAGTGCTTTTGATTTAATGGGGGTGATGTGAAGAGTCAAGCCTGCTTCAATCATAACTGTAAATATTTATGGGGGTTGACATGTAAATGCCTTTCACTTACTTTTTGAGCATTAGAACATAATTGAAGTTGTGGATGGTATTAAATCTTGTTGATTTTTATCACTCTTTGTTTGGAGTTATTTGGAAGAGAACCATCTTTCTGTTGCCAATTAGTTAATATTAACTCATTTGTTCCAGTGTAGTTACTCACCCATAGCTAAGGAGAGATACTGCCTGCTGACCCAATACCACTGATGTGACATTGCTGCAGATTTGAAACAGCAAAATAAGTTCTTATTATTGAGTACATTAAGCCAGAAATAGTTCATTATCTTGGGAAACAGTTACAAAGTGAAAATCATAGATAGCTAATTCCCTGCTTCTGTCTCTGCCACTCTGTTTTTCTCTACAACTAAGTCTATAGCTCTAGCTGCTGATGAGTATTTTCTATGTGTAAGGAGAGAATATTGTGCCATGTCTTAATATCTAATTTTGTTGTTTTATTATGCAGAAGGTTCATAAGCATAATAAGGATGTAACATTCTTTGTTGTAAGCTCTAGGAGAATGAAAAAGAAGAAATTGCAGCTATCCATTAGCTGCAGGTAATTGTCACTACCTTGCTGAGGTGCTTTTGAGCTGGCCTCTGACATTCATAGGTTGATTTGCAACTGTCCACCAATGCTGGTATGATCTATGCAGGTTTCTGCAAAATGTAGCCCACTGAAGAAAAGCACTAAATGATCACAGTCTTTAAGGCTAATTGATACATAGTCAATGCTGGAAGCTACTAAGTGCTACAGCTTAGCCGTTTTTATTGTTTCATAGTTTATGTTCGTGGTTTTTTTCTAATTCCCAATACATTAAAATATTTCGTGCACAGATGTAAATCTGCTTTGTCTCTTCTGAATCCTTTATAACAATCACATTGTTTTTTCATTGCTTAGCACTCCCCATTGCTGAGTCCACTTCCTGCTTTGAAACCAAGTTCTTAATTGTTTGTTCCTGTCTGGAACAGACTGTAAAGCCTTCAGGGATGGGAGTTTTCCTGGCTAGGTATTGGTTAAGCCTTTATCCCCTCAAGCTTAGATTATGCAGACTTTAAGTAACCAGCTCTAGGTGGCAAAAATTGGCTCAAAAACATAGCTGCATGCTTTGTAAGCTTGAAAACAAAACCTTGTTCTTCTGCTTAATAAAATTCTGTGGTGCCCTTTGTGTTTCACAGTAGTGTACACAGTCTTTAGGTTTTCTTTGGGGTTTACCTTTTAGAAACCCCCTAGAAAACTGCTGCATATTCACCAGCAGATTACTGCAGACAAGCTGCTTGTTGCAGCCATCAGGCAGCCAACAATATCTGTAATGCACTGAGTAACAGCTGAGCAGAAGAAATTATGCGGAAGAGATGGCATCTCGTGTGTGGCTGCCTGAAGAGTACAGGATCCTATGGCTGCAGTGCATTGTCAACTAAGTAAACCAGTGGGAATTGCCATCCAAAGTTTGTCCAGTAAATGTTGGGGAGCACCCCTGATGACAATGGGCTTTTCTTTTAGAAGGAGAAGGGATCTGTGTCAGGTTACTGTACAGATCAGCATGTTCCTAATACTCATCCTCAATATCCCCTTCAATATCCCCTCCCACTGATATTAGAAAGAATTTCAAGTGCATATTCCTGGGACCATCTCACCTGCTGCTTTGAAGCTTACTCCGTTATAGCATTAAAGAGGATGTTGTTAGAAGTGAACAGTCTGCTTGTGTTGTGCACCTCTCTGTCTTCATGCACATGAATATGGTTCCTTCCCTAAAGCAAACCAAGTAGAAGTACGACAACTTCTCTCTTTTGGAAAGCTCTTCATGTACCATGGATGTCTTTTCAAGGAACCCACCATCAAGCACAGCTTTTATTATGCCAACAAAAGTCAGGAGGAATCTAGTCTCTAGAGTGCAAAGCATAAAATAAGCATTTGGAAAGGAGAAAAACCTGCTTCTTTAAAGGAAAATGCTATCTTTTAGATCTGCATTCCTGTGCTACCTGCCCTGTGTTGAATGATATCGAACTATCCAGTTCAAGCTGTGGTTTGCTCTAAGGTTTTATTGGGAGGTAGAATCATGTTTTTGACATACCTTACACATGGTTTAGTGTCTTTGTTTTTAGACCACTGCAGGCTCTCTCTAGTAAAACATCTTGCTTCATAGCCATCCTTTTAAACTTGCTTCTTCCAGCTACCATCATCATTTAACCACTTTGTTAGTTTTCAGTCATATACCTGTGTTCACTGAGAATAGATATATTAGGTCAGACAAAAAGTTTGGCTCACTTGATACTCTACCTGATAGTGATTAGCAAGAAGCAGGCATTCAGTAATGCTTGCCTGAGGATACACTCCCTCCTTAAAGCAGCCAGAACCTAACAGCATTCTTGTGCTAATGGTTCTACCTGCCTCTGTGTGTTTTGGCCATTGTTTTTTCTTCAGTTAAACTTGTATAATTTTTAATCTTCCTGTGACCATGAGGTTCCCAGTCCAAGCATGTAGTAAACAGCACCCCTTCTTTTTCTTGAATGTAAAGGATGTGTTTCAGAACCACTACTTCTTATGGTGTCTGCTGTTAGCATGAGCCTAACTGGGGACCTTTCTGTCACTTACTAGTAGTGACTCCCAAAGATGGGAGGAGAACTGTTGCTGGATGGTGTTCGCTCATATCTCCCACGTCTTTAAAGGTTGTTTCACTCTACTGGTCAGGTTAAAGCCCTGATTTGATTTTATGATACTGTATGGTATTTGCAAGACACAAGTGTTGTGCCTCACGGTAAAATTTCTTTCTAAACTCTGCTATAATTGCGTGTTCTTGTTGCCAAATGACCTGGCACTTTGTATCTTTTGATAATGCACTTCCCTCTGTGTGGGAATGCTGCTGATTCCTCTGGTGCTACCAGGTGAGCAGAACTCCTCAGTGCTGTGTAAGTATTCAGAGTTGTGCTTTCCCTTGTGGGATGTGGAGTCAGTCTGGGTGGCTGAATGTTTTATTCTGCCAAAGCCAGAAGGAAACACCTGGATGGGGCTGGTGCTTGCATTGTGGAATGGTGGCATTTGGCTTTCTCAGCTGGCAGGGATGAGTTTGTCCTTTTGGCTCACTCTCAGCTGCTATTGCCCTACCCTCTCCCTACACCCTGTCCTCTGCCAGCCCTTTCCAAGGGGGCCAGGAGCCAATTACCTGCAGAGGCTCCGAGTCAAGCAAGCATGTAAGCACATGCCTGAATCCCATTGACGTCAGTGAGACTGCAGCATGTTTTTGAAGTTAAACATAAGCTTAAGGGGTGTGCTGAAGTGTGGCTTAGATGAAGACTCTGTCTGCCAGATGTGCTTTTGGAAGACTTGGAAGTCTCGCTGGTGTTGTCACATTTACAAGCTAATATCAGCAGGAAGCCTACTGGACATATGTAGTAGGTCCTTCTGTATTCAGAGGGAAGGCACTACAGGGAGAAGTGATGCAAAATACCCAACTGCTGTGTAAATGCCACCAGATCCTTGCTAGAAATAGGCATTTTTGCTGAAAGAGACTTGCATGGGCATAAATTCTTCACCTTCCCAACTCTTCTCACTGCCCTTTATGATGTGAAAAATATGTATGACCTTTGTTGCTATTTGAAACTTTTTTTTTCTTTTTTTTTTTTTTTTTTTTTGTATTTTAATCCCTTGTGCTTGGAATTGGTTAATAGGCTTTTTAAAAAAGGTTTTGTCTCACTCACTTGCTTCCTACCTGCATATTCATGTACATGGTAAGCTGCATGCAGATGTGGAGCTGAAACCCACATAAAATTAATCACTGGAATTTTTACTGTTTGGAGTTTACAGTAGTATAGTTGAAATCAGAGTCTCTCTGACTCTAGGTGAATACTAAAATATTGTTGCTCTCTTATCAAATAGGATACCAGAAGCATTTAAGTTTAAAAATTTATTTTTTTTTAGTGAGCTGTGATAAATGTGCAAGCTTTTCTTTCTGAGTGTGTCTGAAAACATTTACTAGCTGTATTTGGAATAGTTGGAAAGCAAAATCCTGAGTGGCCTGTGTCCAAATAGTTATAGTTGGTGGATTTTTTTAGCTAAAGTGACTTGCTCATGAATGTTGTTAAATTGATTACAAGTGATGTGGGCTCTCTGTAAGTCCACTTCATTGTTTGTGGAAAGCTTGCTGGTAGCTGTGTTTCAGCACTGGGAAAGCCGACGTCAAAAGCTGCAGTGCCAAGAAGTGAATTCCTTTAGAGGAGACCTCCTGGGAGCTCCTGGCTTCATCCACTGCAGCAGTTCAGGGCTGTGGTACTGAAGCATGGCATTTGGGTTTCCTTTAAGTACTTGAGTCCTTCTCCTTTCCCAACAAAATCACATAGTGTTTCCTTCTAAGCTAGTACTGGCTTACATGGGAAGATATTAACTTTCATGCTTCTCATGTGTGAAATTAAAGAGCAATTTGCAAAGAAATAGCTGGAAGTGGGAAAACAAGCATTCTGTTCTGTATGGGTATTCACTCTCAGATCTTTCAGTATGAAGTTTCATTAATATTGACCACACTGTGGATTGCTCTTCCTTTTAGAATATGTTTTAGTATCCAAATTAAATGCTAAGAAAGATAGAGCACTTTGACAGCTTTTCTTCTGCAAATAGGGCATGGATACAGAAGCAGGCAACGTCTCAGGTTTGTTTCACCATCCTGTCTCTACCTTGCCTGCATGCAATGTTTGTGCTACATGAAGCATCTGAGATCATGTTCACTGTTGGGTTTGCTTCAGAGGATGCCAAGAGCCAAGTTGGATGAGTTTAGTTATTTCCTGTCTGTACAAGTATCTTGTGGCTATTTGTGTTTCAGGGAGGTAGCTGTCAGCACAAGTGGAAGGGGATTGATAGTGGTGTGTCTGTGATGCTAAGACTGTAGGTCTTGGCAGAAGGGTTTGTAGGTGGGGATGGATCTCTTCTGGTCATTATTCAGTGCTGCTGTCTTAAAGATCAAACCTTCTGGGAAAATATTTTGTAGTCCACACAGAAATTCTCATCCTACAATGATATAAACTTCTCAGTGCTCCTGAGTTATAAACATGCGTTATAAACAATAGTTCATTACAAATAATGAAACCTGCCTTCTTTTGAGGCTTTGGTAGAACTACATCTGTCCAGGGTTTGCCTTACTTAAACAAAAATCCTCAAGTTTGATGCCATGACAAAATGTGGAAGAGGGGAATGAGCTGAATCCAGCTGCTGTGGCTTCACTCTGAGTGATTGGATACCCATGGTTTGATTTACTTGCTTGTTTTGTGGATTGCCTAGGACAATCTGGTACTGGTTTCAAAGGATCAGTTTCAGACAAACATGAACAGTTCATTTTAGGAGGAAGTAGAGACCTGGTGTGAGGCATCTGAGCTTCTCACACAATCAGGAAGTGGGGGGCTGCATTAAAAGGCTGCATTAATGCTCCTAGGCTCACAGTTAGGGACTGTCTGGCCTGGTTGGGAGATGCTAAGCAAGAGGATTTGTCAGTGCTTCTTTCTTAGAAGGGTGTTGGGTTTTAGTCTGTCCACTGAGGCACCTCTGTCCACTCAGGATTCACCCTTAAAAGTAAGCCCTGAGAAGAGACAAGCAAAAGCATCCTCAGTCTTTTGTAGTGAAATTAGAACATGGGGAGCAAAGAGTGTGTGATTATGGCCAGGAAGAGTACAACCAAAGGGAAACGTCATTTTGTTGCCTGGCAATTAACACAGGCACTTGAAAAAAGAAAACCTGCCTTCCCATCCTGTTTTTCTTATCCAATTATTGCAGAATGTAAAATGAGTGAACTCTCATGGGAGGAGAGACCAGAATCAGGTCTTTCCTCTTTCAGATAGCTGTCCTTCCCACCAGGGAAGAGTGTGAAAGTTGTGGATTTGGCTTCTGTCAGGCTAAGAGTGGACTGAATTTGGAATATCCCTTGTCATGTGTGACAGTTTTATGTTTGTGGGCTTGTTGCAACAAGTGGGTGCTACCACTGTTTCCACTTGTTCTTCCTCCCATGCCTTGCTGTGATCCCAGTGGTTCCTTAATGGGTTAGATGTGCCAAGAGCACAACTGCCTTGTCAGGCACATCCTGAAACCCATTTGTGTCTTGTAGCCTGGGTTTAATTACAGTATGGTTTAGCTGGACACATCTGACATCTGTGTCGTCACGGGAATCTCATCTTGGGTGACACCCAAGCACTCTTCAGGTGAGATGTGTACTAAAAGGTGCCACAGTGTCATTCATGTTTAAAAAGATAAATTTTGTATTAAGTCTAATCTGTCTTCTCACTTCTGCAAGGATGGGGTGTCTGTCTATCCTGGGTGACAGAGGACTCATTGAAACAAACCACACTTTGACACAGTTATATTAGGCAGGATGGGCTTCTTGCCACCAGCTGGAATAAAAATATCAGTGGTGGGGAAGAATGTGAATTCTTGAAGTCAATCACGTCTCAGTAGAGTCTGCAGATCTGTTAATGAACATCCCTAAACATTTCCTGGCAGTCATTTCTAGCACACACTGGTGATTTTGGCTGTGATGTGTGACCTCATTGATGTAAGGTTGTGCTCTGTTTTCATTTCAGGTCGTCAGAGCTGCTGAAGAAGCTGCTTCCACCCTGGCAAGTTCCATCCATCCTGAGCAATGCATCAAGGTCCTTTGTCCCATCATTCAGACTGCAGATTATCCAATTAATTTAGCTGCCATCAAAATGCAGACAAAAGTTATTGAGAGGATTTCCAAGGAATCGTTGCACCAGCTCCTTCCTGATATCATTCCTGGATTGTTACAGGTACGGAATCCCATGTCAGAAATGGTCTTGAGCACAAACCCCTGCTGAGTTACTCAGATTGTGAGGTCTGTGACCTAAGAGAATAATGGACCCTCTGGGGCCAGATTTTGGTAAATTAAAGTTTTAATGCCTCTACATTCTTATATTTGAGCTTTGGTGTTTTTAATGTTAATAGAAAAATCTGTTATTCGGTTTAATTGCCGGGCCAGTGTCAAACCGTGACAGGAGAAAATCCAGATTCCTTTATGTGAGTTCCACAATAAGATGCATTTGTCTGAATCCTAAGTATGCCAGTAGCAGCCATGTAATAAATTTGAGAGGAGGAGTTATACTGTCTCAGTACATCCCAAGCAATGCCTCTTGTAGTCTCCTTTAACTCTGCTGAGCTGTTTGGCACTTTGATTATACTTCACACTTGAATTTGAGTCCCAGCAGGCAGGCTACTCCTTTCCTCTTTCATCTCTGAAATCAGGACCAAACTGCTTGCTGACTTAAAATCATAGAATCATTTGGCTGGAGAAGACCTTTAAGATCAAGTCCAACCATTAACCCAGCACTGCCAAGTCCACCACTAAACCATGTCCCTAAGCACCACATCTACATGGCTTTTAAATGCCTACAGGGCTGGTGACTTCATTCAACCTCTTCCATAACCCTCTCAGCCTGGGTGGGGAGCTGTGTTTGTGCTAGTGCTGAGGCTTGGTCTTACACTGTGAATTTGGCTTTCAGCTCTGGCAGTAGCAGTGTTGTCTTCTGTCTGCAGTGCCAGCAGCTGGGATGAGACTGCAAGCAAGAAGGAAATAAGGGGTGAATAAGAAATAAGAATAAAATAAGAATGTCTGTGTGTTTACTGGGGAGGGATTGAGACAGGAACAAATTGGTTAATGTGAAAGTGAAGACATTTTTGAGAGGGGGTAAAGCTTCAGTGGAGAACTGGGACAAAGAAGCCTCCTATTGGTGATCATAAACAGTTGGAACGACAGGAGTAAAGTCAGTAATTCCCCTAGCACTTATCCCAGCTTTGTAGTGTCAGCTCTTTCAATTATTTTCTTAAAGCTCAACTTCTGGGAATCAGACAATTCTGTATTGATTTTAACTTTTGTTATAAAAAGTTTTTAGCCATAATTTGTTGGAGACAACACTCTGAACAGTGCAACTTCATTGCACAAGAAAATTTGGGAGTAGCATGCCTTCAAAAACATTGTCATATTTGTTTTATTAAATTCCTTCCGTATCTTGAAACAGCCATTTTTCATCTTGGAGACAGTCATATTTCCTCACCTTAGAAACTCATAGTGATCAAAGCAATTTTCTCCTCAGATTTGGGAAGTATTCCGAGATCCTTCTGGCTGAATGGACTGTGTGCAGAGGGAATCCCTTCTGTGCTTGTTTCCCCTGGTGAGGGGACTGGCAGTGGTGAGGAGCATCAGACAGCTGCAGTGTAGGCACAAGTGTGCAGCTCAGCAGCCTGGAATGAGATCCCCATGACCCTCATGAGAAGATGGGGTTCCTCATGCAAGAGCAGGGCTTGGCTAGGCAGGGACACATCCCCCTAGACCAGGTTGCTCCAAGCCCCATCCAGCCTGACCTTGACCACTTTCAAGGAGGGGGCAGCCACAACTTCTCCAGGCAACAAAGTTCAGGAGCCTTTGGGCTGGAACCCTTGGAGAGCCCTGTGTCACAGCTGTCCTCCCAGCAGTGGGTTGGGTTTCCGTGCATTTTCATCTGCTGTGGGTGGGCCTTTTTTCCACCTTGGTCCTCAATAGCTTGATGTTTCTCTGAGCTCACCTATGTCTCCTGTCATCTCAGACTGCATTTTGGCCCTGCAGCTGGAACAGCCCCAGCTGGGCTGCATCCCTCCTCCTGGCATTCCCTGCAGAGGTCACCCTGTGCCCAGAGGAGCCGGTGTCTCTCTGGGCATGTGATGTCCGTGTTTCTCATGGGCTGGCTGCTTAGTGATGAACCTCTCTCTGCCCAGGTACAGGACTGATGTCACCAGCTCCTTAGTGACCTGGTACCTAGTTTGAGTTCTCCTGAAGCTGCCAGAGATCTGGAACACCCACAGGGGCCTTTCGACTTGTTCTTCTCTGTGGTATTTCTTCCCTGATAATTAACTAGAAAGCTCCTGGTTGCAGAGGCAGTTCATCTAATGGACTAGCACACGTGTAGCACTGTTATACACAGCATTTAAGCACAGAACTTTTAAAGAGTTGTAGAACATCCATGATAACTCTGATTTTTGCAGCTCCTAATACCTGGGTCAAGCTATTCTGTCCAAAAAGATATTTGGGTAGAATATTTCTTCACAAAACAGGATTGTGGCCTTTATTATGTCCTGCATGATATAAGTTACTTTGTAGCTACTTTGCTGCAAGATTCATCTCCATCTGTAACTTCACTCTCAGGAGCAGAATTGGTTTCCTCTGGGTTAAATTAATGTTAGGATAGAATTTTCTGAAGACAAGCTGGGAGCACAAGGGCTCCCTTCCAAGAAGTCCTGACCATCCAGGATAGCATATGGTCATCTGAACTGGACACAGGAACATGTGGATTTGATAGAGTCCTCAGTTCATGTTGGGAAACTGCATGTTGTTACTTAGAGATATAACATGATAGTAACTAATCATATAAGGAACAAATAAGGTGGACTAGGGCGATTGTATTCTTTTGCTCTTTGAGTATTTTGGTTGCAAACTGTTCCTTTCTATTGATCTGTTAGGTCAGCCACATCAGCAAAATGTTCATCAGTTTTTTATTATATTGCTCAGGAAGGGTGTTGGTGAGTGCTGTTTGACTTACGACCTTTTTTCTTGTTTCCTAGGGTTATGACAATACAGAGAGCAGCGTCCGTAAAGCTAGTGTCTTTTGCCTAGTGGCAATCTATTCAGTAATTGGAGAAGAACTGAAACCTCATCTTGCACAACTCACAGGAAGCAAGGTACAAAAGTAATGTGTCTCTGGTGTTGTCACAACAGCCAGCTGAGTGGCTTGCACTACTAGAAGCAGGACCAGTGGCCTCATGCTAGCTCTGGGTCAAGTTTCCTGTTCTCTGTTAAATCCTGTCTCACCCTGCCAAACAGCACAGCACTTGCTCAGCAGTGTGAACATTTGACATCCCACTAAGCAAGTTTTTATGGGGCTCAGGGATCAGTTTCATTGTGCAGCTCATCCTGTGTATCCACAAGATGTCACCAAGCAGGTCCATCCTGCAGCTGTGTTCCTCTTGTCCCTTCAGCGCTGCATCCAGGGAGGACTGTCAAGTGAATCAGATCAGCTGGCTACTCTGGTGGAAAACCAGGTTTGCCAAACAAATTAATTAGCTTTCAGTTTGTTCTGTGGCTGCAGAGGTAATCTAGAGCAAAGAGAGTGGTGGGAATGCGTGGCTGGGATGGTTGGTAGAGCAAGTCCTCTCAGCAGCAGGTTGTGACCAGGGCTGGTAGGAATGCAAGTAAAGCTTCACCCTTAAGCGTGGCAGATCTGTCCCTTTCCTTCTGGGACACCAGCAAGCTCAGGTGACTCTTCAAGTTATTTTGTGCCTTAGAGTCAGGTTAGGAACAAAGCTCAAATTCTGGCCTGATGCTGTAAGTGAAACCAAGTTGTAATTCAGCTCTGTCCTTCAGGCAAGAGCTGGTGTTTTGTTCTGAAGCAAGGGGTGCTTAATTGCTCTTCAGGGCTGCTCAGGAAGCTGTCACAAGGTTTATTCTTCTGTGTGACATCATCATACCCAAGATTTCTCTGCAATTTTAAGATTAATCCTGTATTTTTGTTTCTGAAATAGATCTCTACATGTGAGCAGCTACTTAGTTCAGAGGGCTTTATTCTGTTATTTTTGAAGCACTGGTTTCTTTCATGGATAGGAATTGGGGTTTAGAACAAAACAACCTGAGACTGAGGACACTTGGATTTCCTTCTGAACTGAGTAGCCTTCTCCTTAAACAAATTAACTTGTGCCTCCAAATTCCTCTGGAAAGAGACAACTGTGGGTGCTGCAGCTTACCTCATTATATTTGGGCAGTTAGGAAGTCTTCCTAGGAAGTGTTAAAGAGACTTTATTATCCCAGTATCATAGATACCACAGGTGTACCCTACCACGTAACTCTCTGTAAACATGTAAGCAGTTCTTCTGGATTTATGCAGACTGCCTGCATGTTTAAAGTTAAACTTGTGCATGAGTCACTGCAGGATCTGGAGCTAAGGTGGTAAAGGCAGAAAAAGAAAAAAAACCAAAATGCATCTAAGGGCAGTGCATAGTCCTAACAGCTGCAGTTTCACTAGATGGACCTAGTTATTGAAGATATTTAAATGTTGTTGAAAATTAACATTTCACATAACATGAAGAGTTCAGGGTGTTTCCCAGGAGCAACTGTGGCTGTCAGATGGATGGTGTGCCTGCAGCCTCACTGACCTCTGTGGGAACCCTGCTTGCTCAGAGCAGCTGCAGGATGGAGGTCTGTGATCTGGTGGCTGCTGCAGGGAAATGCAAGAGGTTTTTCTAAATCCCATTAAATCTGCCTGTAACTTCAGTGGGACTAGGCATACCCTCCTGCCTCTGTCTGTTCTGAAAGGCACTCAACTTTGCTTCTGCTTTTCTTGCAGAGAACTCAGTATCAGCTCACTGAAAACTGAGTTCACTGCAGAATCCAAGTGTTAAGGTTTGCAGTTGACTTCTGACTGCCTGTTTTTCTTGGCACCTTCTCCTGATGTTTGTTTTTTTCTTTCAGATGAAGCTACTAAACTTGTACATAAAGAGGGCCCAGACCACCAACAGCAACAGCAGTTCCTCTTCAGATGTTTCAACGCACAGTTAATGGAGATGTGTGGACATATGTGTAGACTTAGAAGCAATCAATGGTGCCTCTCAGAGACCTTTCTGCTACTTTTCACTGGCGTGCTCCATCAGCTCAAGGAGGCCATGCAGATATTTATTGCAATCAGTATTTTAGTCCCTTATAAGCTTTTATGTAGAATCTTACTGGTATTGAATGTAAAGGAAGCAAGGTCTGTGTTGCAGTCTTCATTAAAAGTGAACAACAGAAAGCCATACTTAAACATATTTGTATATCCTGCTGAAATCTTGGAAATATGTTTAGGTTAGCGTTCCAAAACTGAGTCCAAGAACCTGGACATGCATAAAGGTCAAACAAATCTTGGTTTAGTTCATACCCAGTTTTGGTTTCTGTATGGTATTTAACTGCTCTCTCCCTATGGCTGCAGCTGTTCTGCCTAGGTTCTCCTCTTGTTACAAATCTTGTGATCCTGTTTTGTACTCCCTGTTGCAGCTTGCCTAACATGCAGGGCTCTCCATGGGGAGATCTTTGCAAAGGTGGCTGTGATTCCAGCCTCAGATGCTTTAATACTGAGAGATACCAAGTGAGTAATGAAAAAGTAGGTTCTTTTTAAACATCTGAGTTTTTGTACATAGTTCTTCTGACAGACCTCTGGTGGGCTGATTTTGTTCTTAACTTCTCTCCAACCAGCTGTGCTGTGCAAAACAGCTGGGCTCTTGCTCCTTTCACTGACTGTGTAAATATTTCTCCCTTCCCAACCCATTTGGCTCTTTCATACATTCAAAAGACTCTCTGAGTTACTTGTTACACCCCAAAGAGAACCTGAGACCCAATTCTGGGACTGATGCCTGCGATGGGACACTGGAGTTGGGCAGGTGGGTGTTGGATCAGGCTCTCAGCGTGTCGGTGGGCAGGCAGTAGGAGCTGGCAGGGCTGCATGGCAGTGCTGCCTTGTGAGGCTACCTGCATCTTTCTTGATGTCTGTAGCATCAAAGGGCTCATCTGCTGCTCTGACCTGACCCACTGGTGTTGGGTGGCGGATGGCTTTTTCCCTCAACTCCTTTGTGCTTTGGACAAAATGTTCATCCCGGAGGACAGAAAGGGCACCTGAAACTGAACAAAAGGCCCCATGGAAGCACCTGCTGAGCCAGCTGGGACAGTGGTCATCGCCTGCCACAGCTCCCCTACTGTGCCTGAAGAGCCTGCAGTGCTGTTAGCTGCCTTCAGAAACCTTCCTGGCTTTCCCCCCCATGCACAGCCCTGCTGGGTGCTCTGCATTTTGGAGGGGTGTGGAGGGCCCTCACTGGGCACTGCTGTTAGCAGGGTGCTGTGGGTGAGGGTGCAGTGGGACAAATCTGATGACACAGACCGGGTCAGAACCAAACCAACAGCACTCTTCCCCAAAGAGAGACCCTTCTGTTTGCAGAGGTTGAGCTCCCCACCACCTCTGCCTGTCACCAGGGGAAGCAGGAGGATGCTTGTGCTGTTTTTGGCCCTGTGGTGGATCCTGGCTGATGGGCATGCAGAACCCAAACCTGCAATGGATCAAAACTGGGCTTTGCCCCTTGCCAGTGACGTAAGAGGATGGTGGAACTGCATCTGTGGTGGTGGATGTGTGTTCCCAGGCTGCTCTCAGTGCCTTGGTCTCTCTCCAGCCCCTTTCATTTCCCCTTTATGGAGCTGAAGGGACACTTTGGTAGCTTACTGAGAACATGACAGTTTCCAGTACTGCAGCAGGGAAGGTAAAGCTGTGTTGTCCTCCCTTTCCACCAGTACATCCCTGTGTGTCTCAGCCCCAGCCCAAAGAGGCTACACTGGGGGGTGATGTTAGGTGCCAGCTCCTCTCCCAGTCCCTGGCTCAGGAGGGGCTGGGGCCCATGGGGACTGTGCTGGAGTGGGCTGCAAAGCTTGTTGGTCCCTTTCCCTGCTGACATGAGTGCAGAGAAGGTGACCTGCTCCTGAGTTTGTCAGGATGTGTACAGGCTTTTGTTGGCTGCAGGGCTAGTTCCCTCATTCTTCCCAAGGAGTAATGCCACGGCAGGAAAGGGATTCCCCCAGGGTCTTTCCACAGGCTCAGAAAAATGATCCTTGCTGGAGGGAGGATTGGCTGCTCCATGGTTCATGTCTCCCTTTCTGTGGACCATTCCTTTTCAACATCTTTCAGTATGCTTAGAATATTTTTTCTTCTTCTTTTTTTTTTTTTTAGTTATCAAAATTATTTTAGTTTCACACATTTATTTTCCCTTTTGAGGAAATATTCAGCTGACTTGTTGGCAGCAGTTAGCTGTCTTGTTTGAATTTTTAGTAATGGGCTTGGGTTTTTTGTTGCTGTTTTTTGTTGGTGGTATGTTTTTCTTAATTTGTGTTCTGACTGCATAGTATTTATGCCTCTCTCTCTTCCTATCTCAGCTCAGCATCTTCTGTCCAGTGTTGGGGTTCAGAAGGTCAGCATAGCTGACCAGATGGCATTTAGTCTCTCCGAGCTGCGATGGAGCTCGGTCCATCACTGTTTTCTGTTTATTTTATTTTTTTGAATGGCACACTGTAGCAAATCTCCGGGAATTTAATTCCTTCTCAAATGATTTTATATATTTTATAAAATCCTGTTAGTATGCACTGAGAGTGAACGCACTGTAACGTCCCTGAGCTGACCCTGGCTTTGACATGATGGTAGGAGTTAACAGCTCATCCTTCAAAAGATTCCTGCAACCTGCTGTGGCTCCAGCAAGGAGCCTGTGCTTTCCAGTACTGTTGGCACACTTGGGGCTGCAAGTGGTAGAACCAGGCCTTACTTTCTGAATCAGTTTCTGTTCTGTTTGTCAACAGATGCTCATTAACGTGCTACTTAATTTCATTACGTGAGTCAGTCGAGGACTGTTCATCCTTTGAGTACTCTTGAAGTATGTTATACCTGGATACAGTAGAGAGCTTTCTACTTAGGTATTTATAAATCATTGCGTATAATGTACATAGTAAGGTTGTTTAGTATGTTGAACATGACCTGATTTTTTGTTTGTTTGTTTGTTTTTTGGGGTTTTGAGGTGTTTTTTTTTTGTTTTGTTTCCTTTGAAGTACTCAAAGGGCTAGCTTTGAATGTCACCTCTCTGATCTCTAGTGTTCTGACTTCAACAAGCTGTACAATCTTTTGGTTTTTTGTTTTTTTCAGCAAGCATAAAGGTCTCTCTGGCTACAAATCACAGTGTCCATGCACACTTGCAGAGAAAGGTCTGCATGCTGGCAGTGCCTCACCACAACGGTGAAGCTTGTGTTTGCATTCTCCTGGCAGTAGCCACCTGCTGCAGCTGCCTTTTTTTTTTTTTTTTTTTCCTCTAGCTGCCCATTATGCAGGCCTTCAATTTTTCATACCTGTAAAAATGGGCAAAAAAAGAAATTAAAAAAAGAAAAAAAAAAGAAAAAAGTTTTAAAAAAGAAAAGTTAAAAAAAAAAAAATTAAAAAAGTGTATTTTCTTTGCCCACCATGCTTTAAAAGTCTGAATGGGAGAAAACTCTCAGCAGACAGCGGCTCCTGGCTGCAAGGTTGCCGAAATCTCAGATGTGGATGTTTTTTCTGCCATTGGCTGCACCAGTGCTCCGTGGGCATGGGCAAGTACTGGATCCATCCGCCCCACAGGTCTACGTACTGTAGTTCTCATGTAGTGCAGAAATATCGAGGCATGTGGCTTTCTTAAGGTACACTATGTGTGCTTGCCTGGATTACAATACGAGACTGTCTTTTTTATTGCTTATTACTAGCTTACCAATAACCTGTATAAGTAACGTAACTCGCATCTTTGTCATCAAAACCTTTTCTCCCCACCCCTTTATTTATCAAGCATAATATTACATATTAAGGGAAAGAAAAATAGACCTTTGTAGAATACAGCAGGACGTTGCTAACAATGTTTTAAATGGGAAGTAAAAACTGCTCTGAAAAATGCCAGCCATGAGAAATTACTTTGTTGGCACCGTGTTCATGCGCATGTATTTTTTTTCTATTTTTCCGCTTTTGTCATGTTACATCCATATCTGTATTTATATCTTATTTGTTTCACTTTTGAGTGTATCATGGCAATTGTACAGATGTTTTTTGTTAACATTTATGTGATAGAATTTGCTAAAAAAAAAATAATAATAAAATAAAACCTTTTGAGTTTGCCCTAGTGTAAGTGGAATTTGGATTTCTTTTTGAGGGAGAAATATTAAAGTAGATGAATTATCCAACAGAGGTGCTCATCCAGCAGCCTTAGCTCATAAAGGGTTTGTTCTTATTCCTGCCCTGGTTTCTGTTTTTTCATGTATTAGATGGTGCACAGTGGTTTAGCTGTTCCCTACAGGCATTGATCTTTGAGTGGGCAGCTGATCTTTTGGGTTGCTGGTCTTTTGCTGTCAGCTTTTAAAAGATTTTGGGAAGTCACAATTTTAGGGGATTCTTGTGGTGTTACAAATGGAGAACCATATGCTTTTTGAAAGCTTGTGGTCCTGTGCAAAGTCACATTATTCAAGGAGCAAGGGCTTCAAAAGCTGTCTATGCTATGAGGCTCATTAAGAGAACACCAGTGGTTTTAAAATACATGGCAGTATAATTTTGAGTGGTGGAGTGTTTGGGGAGGTCAAGGGGTGCTGGGAATGGCACAGATCTTTGTGCCTGGTACCAAACAATGAAGAATTTGAATTTGAAGTGGTTGGGGAGCATGAGTGCTCAAGTGTTTCTGTGTTCTGCTGGGGAATAATAGCTCATCACAATTTAAGAGCCTGTAGTAAAATTGTGCTCTGCACTAGGGAAAGGGATTCCAGAAGGTGTGACTTTACCCTGACACTGTTGCTTTCGTCCTCAAATACCTTGTGGTGGGTGCAAGGGAGTTAGAAGAGCACAGGACATTCAGATTCCCTATGGGAGGCTTTTGGTGTGACTATTTCCATACTGAGGGGCACATAGAGAGTGTTCCAGAGCATGAGCACCAGTGTTTAGGACACTGTGGCTCTGGCCCTCCTGGGCACTGTTACCCTTCTCTCTTTCTCTCTCCTGCAAGAGGATTATTTTATCTGTCCTTTTTACTCTCCAGCAAGTTGCTGAGCAAGTTTGTCAATACTTTTGGGAAGTATTCAAGTATATCATTGGTGTCTCCTTTGTCCAGACACTGGGGGCTGCCACTGAGCCAGGCCCATGCCAGACCCTCTGCATCAAGGTTCAGGGACCCACCTGGGAGTGAGGAGCAGTGATTGCTTTCCCTGCTGCAGATGGAACCTCTCAATGCCTGTGTTGACAGAGTCACTTTTGACTCTGCTGTGTGTCAGAGCAGTGTGAGGTAAGGTCCACCCTTGCCCAGCGACCCTGACTTCTTCTCAGAGCACTTCCCATGTTTTGTTTCTTGAGCGGTGGTTATAAGAAAAGGAAGAGAGAATGCATAGAGCACTGTCTCATCCATGCATTGTATAACTCCAGATGCTGGCTTAAATTAGCCTTAGAGCCATGAGGAATTTCAAAAAGCTCTGAAATCTGAAGCATTGCAAATGTGGTATTAGACAACCCAAGCTGGGGAGCTGGATTTCACTGGCACGTGCTTAAAATGGTCAGTCCTTGCAAAACCCCTCATGGGGGCTGAGGAGAGGGACATCCTGCAAATGCAGAAATTGGTCATTCTGGCAGTTTGTGCAAGACTGAAGCAGAGGGCTGTCTTCATGGCTTGAGGTCTGCTCTCCCTCCAGAGCACCAGGCAGCAAGGGTTGGGCCAGAGGAAGCTGGGCATTTCCCTGCTCTGTCTCCAGGGAGCAGCTCTCCATACCCTGTGACTGGCTTTTACCCAACCCTTGGGCTGTTGCTCAGGTTCTAAGAAGGAAGGCCAAGATGGAGCCACAGCTGCAGGCTCATGGCCAACCATCTCCAGATTCAGAGAGCTCTTCCCAGAGAAGTTGTCTTCTCCCAGCAGTAGCTTGTGCATCCAGGCATTCACTGTCCAGGTCCTTCTGCTGATCTTGTAAGAAAATACACAAACACAGGCCTCAGTGCTGAGGCTTGCACCTTGGGGGGTGCCACCACAGCCCACCCCTCTTTCCTGCAGGAGTCGTTTTGTGGGATGCAACCACAGCAAGTGAAAAGCTTGACAGGAGCACCCCAGAGCAGTTACTCCAGATGAAATAACAGGAGCAGAAGAAAACAATCATCCTTGCTTAGTCTCCTGGCTCCTTCTCTGATGGTGTGTCCTTTAGGGCTGAAACTGCAGTGTGTTGACAAGGGGGTGTTTGTTTATTGGGCCACCTCAAAGTGTCTGTCCCTTGTAGCTACTTTGTCATGAAGTCCCCTGTTGTCCTAAGCCACATGATTGCTTCACAGATGGAGAAGGAATGGCTGCAATTGCTGGCTTAGATGATTTTGCTGGACTGTCCCCTACTGTAGAGAATTCAGTACCAGCAATTAAAGGTAGTTAGCAGATTCCTGGCAAGGGTGAAGGCTTGCTCTAAGCACTTGCAGCCCATGCTGCATCCATTTCTTTGTCCTGGAGGGTCTGAACTGCAGCTGATTTTTGCAATCCCCCCAAATTATTTTGTGACCTCTTCCCTCCTGCTGAGGGATGCCCCAAGCAGTGGCTCAGTGTGTCAGCAGAGTTGCACTTCTGGACCAGGTGCCTTATCTTAATTGGCTCAGGTTAAAAAATAAGATGTTTTGGCTTAAAATCCCTGAGAAAGTGCAGCTCAGCTGGTCAGTGGTGACTTGTTAAGTTAAATAACTCCATGGCTTCTGATTGTGCAACCCGATTGCTTGCTTGTGCAACCCTTGTTTACCCTCCCCAAGCAAATATCACACACCCCTCTTCCCTGTACCACCCCGACACATTTTTCCTGCTTTGCCTTTTCATATGCATCCATGGAGCAGGGAAAGGGCCCTCCCTGGCGAGCACACCTCAAGCCCTGCAGGAGCCTGCTGGGAGGGGACTCAGCACTGAACCACATGTAATACTGACCTCGGGGAGGAGAGGACAGACAATAATCTCCATCCCTTGCTGTGACTGGGGAAAAAAAAAAAAGTGTTGCAAGGTTTTTGGGAAGCTGCTGGGACAACATCGGCATGGAAATCAAACTAAGCATTAGGATGGGATGGAGGGGGTCTCTTGCCAGCGAATACTGGGAACAAACTGGTTTAGGTCCAGAGAAAAACACATGACTTGTGATTTCCAATCATGGATCTATGTGTGGGGAATATGGAATTTTAGCTAATATGTCCCTGTAGAATGGGCTCAAGATACTTGTTTCAGGAGTAGTGTCTCTTGAATGCAAACCACTTTTGGCTGTCCCCTGCCAGGGAATTGTGGGTGGGAGGAGGACTGCAGCCGCTCTGTTCCCGGGGACTGCTACAGCACGGGAGATACTTAAACATTTCAGGTTCTCCCTGGGGATCTGTCTGCAGTCAAAGGCTCAGGAAATACTGTCCTGTTAAGCCCCAACCAACATTACTCCACTCTCCATGCTGTTTTGTTGTAATTTGGCAGGTACCAAAACAGGCCAAGCAAAGCCAGTGCTTTCAAAAGAAAAAGGCTGTTTACGCCCAAACTCCCGTGCCAACCCATTAACCAGCAGCCAGCAACTCTTGCTGCCTGGTGTGGGAGTGGGTGCTTGTCCCCTGGGGCAGGCACAATATGTGGGGGATGATGGTTGAGGGGCTTCAACCCACCGAGGGAGCAGGGGGCTGCGGGGGCTGAGCAGGAAACAGCGCCTGGGGCGGAGGTGAGCGCTGGCTGGGGAGCAGCCGAGGGGAAAGCAAAGGCAGTGTAAACCAGCCCGAGCTAACACGGGGCTGGGGGGATTACAGGGTGCCAGGGAAGCTGCTCACAAACACATCAGGGACAAAGCAGCCCTCCAGAGCTGAGGGGTAATGAGTAATTAATGAGGAGAGGGATGAAATTCATAATGACTCAAAAATGTCTGAGATAATGAACTCCTTCGCTTTAAATCCACCTTTAACAAGAAAGCTAAGGGAAAGGATTTAGATCAATTAAGAAGTAAAGAAAAGCAATCTTGTAAAAATAGCTGTTGACACAAGCAAGCTGGAGAGTCTCGGTGCAGAGGCAGAAAATGGCTGAGGCCTATGGCTGAGGGGGCTGGAAGGGGGAGGTTTGGTTCTTAAATGATGGAGAAGTGCAATGCAACCTGCCTGCACCCATCCCAGTTTGTGCAAGGGAGTAGGACTTACCCCAGACCTGCTGGCCTCAAGGACCTGCTCAGCTTCTGGTGCTGCAGGAGGTGAAATGGACTCAAAAATACTCCCCCCCTACCTGCATGCTGCTGCTGCAGGAGCTGCAGGTGGTGGCATGGGACAGCCCGTGCATGTCCAGTACATGGCAGCTTCTTGGTCAGCTGTCTCCTTTATGGGCAGCAGCTGCTGGCAAGGTACTAAACCCCAAGTCTTGGCTCAGCAGCTATGACACCTTTTTTCACAGAATCGTTTGGGTCAGAAGGGACCTTTACAGATTGTCTGGTCCCTCCCCTGCTGTGGGCAGGGACACCTTTCAATAGACCAGGTTGTTCAAAGCCCAACCACCCTGAATTGGAACATTTCCAGGGATGAGGTACCCACAACTCCTCTGGACAACCTGTTCCAGTGTCTCACCACCCTCATCATAAAAAGAAATCCTTCCTCAAGTCCAGTTCTGCTTTCAATTTTGCAGCCATTTCCCTTCTCCTGCAGATAAACTGGTTTATGCTTAAGTGTAGCACAGCATGGCAGAGCTAAACAGCTCTTTTATTCTACTTAGGGTGCCCCAAGGGCAAACACTGGGATTTTTTTTTATTTTTTTTTTTTAAATGAAGCTCACCCTTCCCACATGTGTCTCTGCTTGCCACCACTTCTGGTGAAATGCAGACCTGGGAAAGCAGGAAGCTGAGTAAGTAACACCCAATTTCTGTATTTAATGACTGTGTATGGCATAAAGGCACCCATATGTGACAGCAGGTAGAGTAGCTGCCAAAGAGCAGCCTCAGGAAGATAGCATCAGTGTGCTCCTGGGACCTCTGGATGTGCTGACTGCTTCTTGCCAGGACTCACCCCATGGTCTGCTCCCTCGTGGTCCCAGTTCTTGGCCATACAGAGCACTGGTAATGTGAACTCTTATGTTTTTTCATGTTTACATGACCTGTCCTTGGATACTAGATTTGGATGGTGGGACTCGATCTTAGAGGTATTTTCCAATCTTCATCATTCCATGATTCTATAATTTAACACATTACTGTGAATTTGTCTGGGAGCTGGTGATGGTGCCTGGCTATCCTCTTGCTGACAAGCTCTGGGGTGACCATGGTGGGAAGCAGCACAGGGGTAGGGACCACACTCCACTCCTGCGGGATGGAGCAGCCCCTCAGGAGCATCAGCAGCCACTCCTGGACTACAGGTATGCAGTGTTCCTCAAGGCACCATCCATCTTGGTGCCACCCCTAGACTCCCCCCTCCAGTCCCCACTGTAGTCACTCAGGAGTGATCCCTTCAAGGTCCCACCATGTCTGGTCCTGCCCCCTCTGCACCATGGGGTGCCCCAGTGTGGGGTCTCCTGCTTCCCCTGTGCAGAAATGCTCCCTTGCCCTTTGCAGCTGGTTCTCTGGGCTGAAAGGGTTAAATGGATGGGCCTGTCGCAGGGGCTGCTGCTCTATAAATAGGAGCTGGGTTTCTAATCTGCTTGCTACTCCTTTCCACTCCCTGCCAGTTTTTTCCTGCTTTTTCCTGCAGGGAGGTGTCCACAGCTGAGATGCTCTGCAGCCCCGCAGCCGAGGGGCTGAGCCCTGCCTGGCCAGGCCCACGTCCCTCAGTCCTTCTGTCACCCAGACTGATTCAAAACAAGAAAAAAGAAAGGAAAAAACAGAGGGGACAGAAACAAAACCCTCCTCTGGCAGGGGCTCCACAACTCTGCTCTGTGCTGTGAGTCCCCAGCCCAGTTTTACCCCCAGCCTTGCTCCCCCTGAGCCACACCAGAGCCATCCCCTGTTCTGGGACAGGTGAAACCCTGGTCCAAGCACCATGAGCTGATGTTGAAGACCCGACTCTGCTCCCTGTGTACAAACGCCATGGCTGGAGGGGGAGCAGGGGATGGCAGCATTTTTGGGCTCCTGTGAAGTGTCCTGTCTTCTGGCTCTCCCCATGCCTGCATCCCCTGCCCTATCTCCTCCATCTCCCTGACAGCACTAACAACTCCATCCCTGCCGAGCCACAGCCATAAATCCTTGTGAAGGGCATGAGGGCCCGCTGGAAGATGAGGTTTGCAGACAAGGGCTGTGGAGAAAGGCTGGCTTCAAGCTGGGCCAAGGAGGACATGGGCAAGTTGGAGGGTGGCCAGAGATCAGTGAGGACGTGATGAGTCCCACCAAGCTTGACCTTGGGTTGGATAACAGGCAACAGAAGAGGCCCAGGGAGACATGAGAACAGCCCTCAAATATGTGAGAGGGTAATGCAGGGAGGGGGGGTGATATCTTCTCTTTGGATAAGGAAAGAAGTCTTGGGCTTAGGCAGAAAAATTTAGATGAAGAAAACCTGTTGAAAGTTGGAGTAACAAAGCTGACTTGTCTATAGGCCTAATTTGACAAAATTATTATCTGATCAAACATACAAAGGGGAAATTAACTCTTGAAGAGCGAATGAGCCATGGGGTGTATCCTTCTGTTGTCTTGGCCTGATATATGTTGCTACACTTAGCCTGAAAACCCAGCTTGGACAAGCTCTTCTGTTGATGGACAAGGAATAGACCTGAGGGGACTCAGCCAACACCAGGGCAGGTTGTTGTGTGGCTCCTTCTGGGCACAGTGTCTGTGCTGCTGGGTCTGGGCCAGCACAGGTATGTGTCCCAGGGGACTTCCCTCACACACCCACCTCAAGTTTCCCTGCTGCCCACAAGTGCTTTCCAAAGCTGCTGAATCACCAAATGGAAATGTCTTGCCAAAAATGTTGTTTGATAAAATTGCTAATGGGGCCCTTCTGGCTTCCCTGACAGCTTGGCTCTGTGCTTCCATTTGGATTGGTTGCTCCAAGGGAAGCAACCTTGTTGCTGCTCCGAGGGAAGGAGGTTGTTCTTTGCAGCTGAAGAGGCATGGTGCTCCTGGATCCCAGGGCACCAGCTCTGCTGTGGCTCTGGATAAGCGGTACCAAGCCCATCCTGCCTGCACCACGGGCATCCTGCTGGCATTTGCAGCCCTGTGACCACCAGCACCCCACCTTGCAGCTGCCCCCTCTAGTGCTTGTTGTGCCATGGGCTGGCTTTTAGGGAACACAGCTTGTTTCAGACACTGAACTAACCTTTCCTCCTCAAAATCTTGAATTTTTTTATTTTTTTTTAATGTTATTCTTTGTGCGTGTGAAAATTCAGGCTTCTGGCCAGCTTCATTTCTGCCTCACAGGATTGGCCTGAGCTAAGGATGCTGTGCTGGAGGCAGTTCAATAGGATGCTCCAATGTGCACCGCAGCTCCTCTTGCCTGAGAGACAGCTACCTGGACGGACAGTGGCAGCAGTCGGGGGTCTTGCAACAAGAAAGCTCTTCTGGATACCAAGAGGAAATAAATGGAGGGTTTTTGGTTTTTTTTTTTGCTTTGTAGAGCTAACCCAGATAAGCAGAAAGCCTCAGTTACTTCTGCATCTTGTTGACCCTGGAACAGCAGCTCAGCTCCTGGCAATCTCAGTCTGCATGGGTCTGAACCCTCGTGGTCACTCAGGGCTGGGACTGAAGGTTTGGCCACTCTCTGCCTTGCTCAGCTGTGCCCTCTCAGCACTGCAATGGGTGCTCCTGGGACCATAAAGGGCCCCTAGAGCCTGTTTCACCCCAAACCTCTCCTGAATGCAGAGATTTTTCCTTTCGATTATTTGTGTTAACAAATGAAAAAATATTCTCAGTTATTGAATATGTGTATGACTGGGCTGCCCTTCGTGGAGGACATGGACTGGCCAGTGTACAACTGCAAGGATACCTGGTTCTCTCCTTCATGCAGGGTTTAGCCTTGCAGCTGCCTGTTCCCATTGAAATATGAACTGCAAAAGCCAGGTCTGTGCTTCCTTGTGTTTCCAGATGGTTTCCCATGGTCAGTGAGCATCCGTCTGCTCCTGTGGGCTCAGAGGGAAGCACTAGCCCAGGATGGGGGCAGCAGGAGCTGCACTGAAGGGTTGTCTGAGCCTTCAGGCTGTTCTTGCCCAGGACACTCCAGATCAGGCTGTTCAGTTGTGGATGGACCCAGGGCAGTGTCTGGCTCTGCCTCTGCCAAGATTTTGATATTCTCCAACCCCCCTTGCGGACAGCTTCAGCATCTGCTTCAGTCAGGACCTTTGCCCTGGGGGGACCCCTTTGCTCAGGTGGGTACTGATGCTGCTGCCATGACTTGGGGCTGTCAGTCTCTGCTCCCAGCTTTAGTGAAGGAGAAGACTGTCTCCTCCTCGGATTCTGCTACATGCTCCTGCCAACCTGTGCTGCTGTGCTTTCCTGGCCATCACCCTGCAGCCTGGGCAAATACTGGTGTCACACTTTAGGAGTGTTTGCAAGAGTTTTGCTGTTGGTTTTTGGTGGTTCCTGTCCTCCAGTTCCCATCACTTCATATTTCCAGCTCCCTGGTTGGTACCTACAGAATCTGCAGTGAAGGACCATGGTGGGATCTGTCTCTGGGAGTTCAGTGCAGGTTGGGAAGTCCCTGGATGTTTTCCTTTCCACTGAACTTCTTCATCATGCTGGTGAGCCAAAGCCCATCAGTCCCATCAGCTGAGGACTGGGAGCCAGGAGGAGATATCTGCAATAGGCTTAGCAAAGTGAAATCTCTGTGTGTCTCTTGGCTGTCACTGTGCAGTGTGGGAGCCAGATCCCCTCACTCTTTTTCTGGAACATTGCTGTAGATGGGAGCATTCCTTTGAGATGTTCAAGTGCTTCTGGGATGTGGGGATGTCCTCTCAGTAGCATTTTGCCCAGTGATCACTACTGGTATGTGATTTCTCACTCCATTTCCTTTGGCAATCTCTGTCTTTTGGGTGAGTGCTAAACATTAACAGTTTGTACTTAATAACTCCACGGTGGGTTTGGAGCCCAGTACACAGGAAGGGGGATGCATTCAGCCCCCTTCCCCCAACCTTGTTAAAGGTTTAGGGATACCAAGGCAAGAGAGATGCAGACTGGGCACCAGCATTCACTGAGCACACCCCTCTGCTTGGCTGAGGACATCCCCAGCTACCCAGTGAGTGCTGTTTTCAGAAACCTTTGATTTCCTTGATTAGCATGGCTAGGAGGTCCTTGCTGATTTGAAAGCAGAGTGAAAAACCTTCTCAGCAGAAATCAAAGCCCTGGAGGGGACCGGTATGTACAGGAATGGCATTAACAACTAATCCCCTCTAATCCAAGACGACATCCTTATCGCATAAGGGCATAAAATGTAATTAGACTTATATAGTGCTATCTCCAGAGCACTAAGCAAATATTAACCAATTCATCTTCCCAATGCACCTGTGGGACAGCCCAGTTGCCCTGGCTGTGCAGGTGGGATAACTGAGGCAGAGGATGGTGCACTAGCAAGGTCCCTTTCTGGAGAAGGCCACACAAACCTTGCATCCAAGGAACCAAAATTAGAAAATAATTTATTGCCACCGTGAGGTCTCTTGTGGGGTGCAGCTTGTCTTCCTTCAAGGCCCCTCTAATCAAGGGGATGGCAAGTCACTCCTGTTTCCCTGCATGTCCAGGATCCCTCCACAGCTATTACCTGTCTACAGGGAGATAAAACATATATTTGGACACAAGTTACTTCTATTGTTTAAATATGTTTAAATTGTATCCAACCATCCCTTCAGCTGTTTACATTAGTTTGTTTTCTAACCTTGCATATGCACCAGATTCACCCTATCTCACAACTGCTGCAGATGCAGCAGATGCTCATGGACACATCCTTTGCTGGGCATTCTTGCTGTCCTCCCCTCAGCTCTCTGAATTGACTCCAAGGTGGGTCATGTAGCTGATGGTCCCTGCCTGCATTGCCACTGCTCCTGGGACTGAAGTTGCCATGCAGACTTTACAGACTGAACTGAGGTCTCCCTTGTCCCTTAGCACTGAGGATTACCTTGAGATGGGCAGGGAGCTCTGTCTCAGACACTACCTGCATGATGCCTTTCACCAGGCTGTGGTAGTTTTCTTTTATTTAACAAAATGCAGGGCCTGGTGCACTTTGAGCAGTAGGACCATTTGCAGCAGTGGGGGATGTGGTCCTCTTATCACTGCTGGTTAGCATTGGCTGCCCTTGACCAAGAGCTGATTTTGACAAAGGAAAGCACACAACAGACACTGAATTTTTCAAGGTCTTGAGATAAGTTTATATTTCTTGGGCTGGTGATGTCCTCTTCTTTCAAACCAGTTGGATGCATTTGAATGTGAGGTATAAATACCTGGGCTCTACTGAGCTCTGATATCAGACACCTACAAAAGGGCTACTGGCATTTGAGGGACAGAAAGTTTAATGGTCTCCTCTTTGGTGGGGATACAGTGGTGTCACTCCCTTGACTGGAGGACATTGGCCTTGAAGAGCTGTCACAAGACACATTTATCAGAGGGCCTGGGAAGAGCTATACAGTGCAGGGTGAAGAGGGACAGTCACAGGGTTCCCTGGGTGCTCCCCAACTCTAGGCCACCTCTCCCCACTGCACCTTCCTGCACCCTGTGGGAACCAGTCAGTGAACATTTTATTTTCTTTACCATTGGGAGTGAATGAAACAAAGCAGAGAAGGTTACTGCTCGTGGGTTTGTTTGCTTTATTAATAAAGTTCCAGATTTTCTGGAATGGAAGACACTGTCTGCAGAAAGCTTCAGCAAACTTTTCCAGGCCCAAGGAGGGAAGGAATACCATCGAGGCTGAGATCTGATGAAGTGGTTCATGGAAAGCTGTTTTGCCACTGGTTTCTTTGGAGCCAGGAAACAGGACCCCAGGTTACACCTTCAGTGGTTCTCATACCTCACTGGAGTGAGGGCAGGACCTGTCCCCAGAGCTCCCCTGGATTCTTCCTCCTTGCACCCTTTGCTGTGCCAGCATCACTGGGGCAAGGCCAGGCTCAGATCAGATCCAGGAACTGACCCAGCTGAGAAACAATCTGGAAACCAAATAAAAGTAGGTTTTTTTCCTATGGAGAAAGCCTATTTCCCAGATGGAGCTGCTCACATGGTGCAGGTGCAGATGAGGGCAGGGGTGGGATGTGTCCTGTGGTGGGAGGACAGAGCTCAGGAGGAGAAATTGCTGCTGCCTGGCCAGGGCTGTGCCTGCTGTGGGACACCTCAGCTGATGAGAAATCAGTGCCACAGCAGGTTTCTGCCTGCTGAGGAGCTGCTGCTCACTCTGTGCCTGGGATGGCCACTAAAAACACTGTGCTTATGAGGATGCCTTCTGATCAGGCATCAGTTAAAACACACAGATGCCCAAACCATAGCACATTGCAGAGTAGGGAACAATTTTTGCCCTTTTAGTCAGCTCACCTGATGCTGCTTTTCTAGCTTTATAATGCTGCCAATGAACTGCTGCAACATGTGTGACTTGGCCAACGCATCCTCTAAAAGCCATTGAAAATGTTCCCTTTCCTTGCCTGAGGGGCCCTGGCTCCAGAGTCACTGGGTTTCCTCCCTCTGCTTCTGGAGCCCAGGCTGCCCAGATTAAATCGTGTATTGAAAAATTCCATAACAACTTCCGACCTCAATGAATAGCGTATTCAAGGCCACTGGAAGGCTCTTTCATGATGTACTTCAATGGTTTTGAACCTTTTTTTATTGATTTCCAGTAGAGATAGGAATCTTTAAAAAGCCCTATCTATAGCCAGCTGGCTAGCTTGGTACAGTCACTTTCCCTCAGGAGCAACCTGGTCCCTCGCAGGATCTCTGGGTTGCTGGCTGAAGTCTGCTGTAGTCTGACCTCCCATCTAGGAGAAGCCATAGGGTTGCATCTGCAGTTGCTGGCATCTCAGTCACCATAGGTGACCCTGCAGAGAGAAACCTCTCACATTTACCCATGCAAAGCTGGGCTGTGCTGGAGCTGGCAGTGGTACCTACCTCTTCAGAGTAGATCAGACAAAAGAGGGATGGCCAGCAGCAGAGGACAACCTACATCCAGGCTGAAACAAACCTCAGCTCATCCAAGGGGTAGGAGAAGTGAGTCAGAAACCCCACACAGGAGAGGTGAGACATGTCAAAGGCCACAGTTGCTGTCAGCTCCAGAGATGAAAAAGCATATCCCGAAGCTGTGAGAGGTCACCATCCATGGAAGGAGCCAGGATGAGGACCACAGAGACGTGTCCCTTGCATTCTGCACCTCCATGAATGATCCTGAACAGACCCTGGGCACGTGTGTCTTGGTGCCTGGATGATGGACAAATGCTGTTTTTTTCTGGTTGTGAGTATCTGGGTACTAGGATGTGAGAGAAAATTGATTTGTTTGTAAATTAAAATCCCCTTCCCCTCCTCCAAAGTCTCATCGTGAAACTTGCTCTGCCATCATCTGCCAACAGCTGGATATTTCCTCCCATCTCCTGGGCAGATTGTCTCCTGTGAGTAAGACTGATGCTCTCTGTCCCTACCCATGTAATGTGCTCCTGCTTGGCTGTATAAAACACCTTTTTGTGGCATTTCTCATATCTTCCTCAGTGTGTATCACCCAGGCAATATGTGTGGTTTATATATAGCTAATTAGAATCTAGGTTTTTCCCAGTGCTACTAGAGAGAGCTCTGCTGGTAAAATTATTAATATTTGAGAGGACTGGCTAGGAGGTTACCTTTACTAAAACCACTTTTTTTGACTAAAAGGGCGACAATCTGTGATTGTTCCCAACTCTCCACTGATGAGCTGGGATTACATCTGGTGTGGCACTCTGACTGGCCCCACCAAGAGCCATCTCCTCATAATGTTATGCTATTTACTGTTTGATTCCATAGATGTGGGCAGCTAGGAAGCTACTTACAGACTCCATCCCTCCCGTTTTGTGAATATTATCACAATATGGGTATTCTTCTGAAATTCTCCATGGATTCCAGGTCACGCCGAATGTTGGCACCACTAGCACAGATGGTTCTTCAGTGTGGTTTCTGTTTGTATTTGCTGAACTAAACCCATGGAATTTTAGGCACTGCTACAGTTAGAAACAAGGAACCTGCAGGTAGGAGAATGCAAGAATAATTTTTTATGCATTTGAAGGAAAAAAAGCACAGGTGTTGTGTACAATGACTATTGGAAAGCAGCTATGAAAGTTAAATATAAACCTGACTGCTTGACACTGCCAACTAGATTATGTCATTTTGGGTTTATTCATGATAAAAATAACATTGTTGTCTCACATTATAGTCTCAGTGATTGCTCCTGCCCGTGCCAGGCGTTAGGAGCTGGGCCCTACTGGTCAGGGTCAGCTTCCCACTCAGTGCTACTGCCTCTCTGCTGCTAGTGTTACAAAAAGTCCCTTCCCAAGAGAGGTTTATAAACTATGATCAAGTTTCTCAACCTTGTTTTGCTAAATGAAAGCAGATGTTTGGCAGGATTCATCTGATTCATCTCCAGTGTTTACAGGCAGGAGAATCTCTCTGGCAGAGTCCAGGGAGCTTAGGACAATGCATCCTATCCTAAACAGACCTTTACCTTAAGTCACACAAGCAAGGCGGACCCACACCTTGCAACACCTTAAGCTACAACAACCTTATCCTCCTCGTATGTATACTTCTGCCACCTTTAATCCATCTGGAATAACCTGTCTTCAAGACTGAAAATATATTTTATGATGGGCAACTTGAATCTATAGCACATAGCTCTCGATTTAACTATTCTGTGGTAATACAGTAGTTTTGCTGATGTCTTATAAACTGACACTCAGGAGACACTTATTCTGTTCCCTTGTCAGGAGCAGCCTGGAACAAGTCCACATTGTGTTTTAGTGTCAGGGGAACCCATGTCCTGGGATGAACCAGCAAAATTGGTTTATAGACAGAGTAATATTGCATTTATATGAACATAAGCAGAGGTCCAGTAGTAATTTTGTGTCATCCTGGCTCTAGAGATGGGAATAAAGAGGGCTGTAGAGAAGATGACTTGTGTTTCAGACTTTTTAATCTCAGTTAATTGATTGCAAATTTATCTGGGGTGGTTTGGAGAAGCTGATGGCATGTCCATCACAGGACATAATTATTCCTGTCATTTATTATGTGAGCTGAAACTAAATGTTGGTTAATTGGCAGTGATTGATTGAAGCAGAACAAAGGAAAAAATCTTCTGAAAGTCTGAGGCTTGTCCTTACTAGGAAATATGAGAGGGATTCTACTGAGATAAAATCCTACTGAAGTGTTTCTGTTTGGCACCCTGAGCCTCTATATCCTCAGTGTCTGTGGTGTCTCCAATCCCAGATGCTGTACTGCAACCAAAGGAGACAAGAAGTAGGTAGTGTTTGCTGGTGATACTAAATACCCTGCATCTGAACTGCTGCTGACCTTGCCTAACTACATCATGGGAAAAGTTAAAGTGATGGTCCCCGAGAGGGCTTTGCAGTGAGGTTAGTTATTTCACTGTGAAAACAAACCAGTGAGCCTTGGTTTGGGAGTGAGGATGCAGCAGTTCTGCACTTTGGTCACTGGGATTGTCTTATCTGAGGATATTCATTTTGGTTCATGGCCTCAGACTGCCATCCCATGCTGCCCTGGGAAGTTTTTATGAATGCCACAGGATACTTCAGCAGTCTGGTGACTTGTGTATTAAAGAGAGATGAAATTCCTGCTTCTTTGAAACAACAGTGTCTTAAACCACTGTGAGTGCAGCTGCACTGGTTTGTGTGGGAATGAGCTAAAGTTGTCAGATTTCTAGTGATCTTACCAAGGTTCTTGTATACAGAGGTCATGGTATCCCACTGTTGCTAGAGAAAGATGAATAGTCTGACCTTCCACTAACATCACATTTATATTTGAGTAACTCCACTAGTTTTTGTCAAACAATTCCTAAGTTTATCCCCATATGCATAAGAAGAAAGCAAAGTCACAGACTTCAGTATAGCACGTCCCACCTTGACAGAGCTGACCTCTCCCTGCTCCAACTCCATGGCTGCTACAGACCACTGGGCTATACAGGCTGAGACAGCTGACCCTGGGCTTTGTTCACAGATCTGTCACTCTCCTGGTGATGGGAAATCAGTTTGCCTTTTGGTTTCCTCCCCTGTGAGGTTAGGCTCCTTGCTCATTACCAAATGCTGGTAGTATATTTTAAGTTAATACAAATGTATTAACTTGCCCCATGGGACTCACAGACACAAGTAGGTGACAGCTTGTACAAGCAGCAAATATGGCATATTGAGGGGAGAAAGGAATACTCAGGAAATAAATGAGGCTCTACTCACCTCACCTCACCTTACCTTACCTTGCAGGAGACTTTGTTATTAGACTCAGAAATTGCTGTGCAAACACAAAGGAGAGTCTTCAATTTGGCTTTTAAAAATTAAGGGAATAACATATTATTAGAATAATTGTACAAATTACTGTCATTGCAAAAGTGCTTTTATGTATGGATATACCAGTTGGGAATAATTGCAGGCAGGTTATATGTAGCTAATACAGGAAAACCACACTCCTTTTTCCAGTTTATCTTCTTCTTGGTTATGAATTCATTGTGTGAATCATCTAATTACAAAATTTCTGTAAGAAAATCCTCATTTGGTGAAAGAGAGCTTTGAAGCAAAGCCCAAATATTGCACTAATAATGCCAACTGTTTTCTCATATTTTGAGTTTTTTTACAAGTCATGGTATTTGTGGTCTTGTAAGTTATAAACTGTGATTTGCTAAGGTACAGAGTTCTCTCTGAGGGACAAATGAAAGGCATTTTGAGTACATGAAGGGTCTTAAAATGTCTTCCTTTCAAGGAATTTTAAACTGTCTCTGAAGTGTTTAAGGGGAGATGACAGGCTCTGTAATGTACTTCTCCATGCTTTGTGCTGTCCTACAACAGATAAATGCCCTGGGGTGGAGCATTTCAGATCTTTCTACATGCTCAACTGTGTCTAATCAGAATCATTTCACATTTGAGGAGTTTACATCTCAGAGGATATGTTACCTGTCACTGTTGCTTTTCAGATGTTTTTTTGTTTGTTTTTTTTGTCTTAGAATTCTGTCTCAACAGGCTGGAGAGCACAAGCAGTAAAGCAATATATAGACCTTTTACCATGAGTCTCTTCAGAAGCTGGGAAGCTGTGGACCTCTCACATGAGCTTGGGCACTACCTGGACATTGTTTTAGTCAGGAAAGGGACTGTGGAACATACACCAATACCTGTATCAGGACCATAGTATCCCTTGCAGCTGGATTTCATAGTCTCATTGAAACGCTGGTGGGAAGAGACCTCTGGATGTCTCTAACCTAACCTCTACCTCAAAACAGGGCTGGAGCCTATACTGGACTGAGTCACCCACGTCTCTGTTTGATTGAATCTTGATGGATGGAGGTGCCACAACCTGTCTGGTGTTCCAGTGTTCAAGTCCTCTAATGAAAAAGGTTTTCCTAGTGTTCAGTCTAACCCCCAACTCACAGCTTGAGGTTGTTACTTCGATTTCTGCTGCTACTAAGAAGGATCTGGTTCCATCATCTTTTTAACAGCCTTTGCACAGTTTGTAGGCTGCTATTAGGACCTAAAGCACTTGTCCTGTGCGGATAGTTTGAGGGCACCAGGCTTACTGAGTAATGATAATGAAGTTAAGACAGGACCTGAGTGCTTTAGGAGTTCACTTGCTAGACCCTGTCCAGCTTGTCTACATCACTCTTGAACAGGAGGCTAAAACAGGTGCAGTCTCACCAGCACCAACTAGAAGGGATGATAACTTTTCTTGATCTCCTGCACTATAAGGAGTAGTTTGATTCATTTGTGGTGAGGGAATTGCTGCCTCCTGTTTAAGCTGGCTGTCAAGATAACCCATGTGGCCTTATCAGCAGGGCTGCTCTTCAACCAGTTGGTTCCTGATGCAGACTGGCACACGGGGGGTTGTTCCACCTTGATGCAGTGCTTCACATGTCTCTGCTAAACTTCATGATGGTTTTTTTTGCTGGCCTCAAGTTTCCCATGGTCCTTCTGGATGGAATCACTGGTGCTCCACATGCTTAACCCTCCCCTAATTCAGTTTTGTTCTGCAAATGGGCAGAGAATGCCTTCTGCCTCTTGTTCAGTCTTTTCAGACTTCCTTTTCATGAGGAGAGAGGAAACAACCCTGGTCTGTGGGATCTATGGACTAGACAATTTCTGGCACCTCTTTCTGGTGCTTTCACACTCGTGCCTCTGGGGCACAGCTGGTTTAAGCAGCCCCTGCTGCAGCCTGGTCCCTGGCTGCTCCATCCTTCCCTTTCTGCTGCCTGCCCTCCCTGACACCAGTGCTGGGGCCAGGGTGGCAAACCAGACTGGTGGAGGGATGTGGGATGCACACAGCCATCACAGGTATTTTTTTTTGTCCCATCTACAATTTTTTTTGCTGTGAGGCAAAGCTTCTTCAGACCATGGAGCTGCAAGCAGAGTTGCTCTGGTTTTGGCTCTGAGTAAGCATGCTTCACCTCCCACTTGCTGCACCCCACAAAGCTCCAGGTGGTGAGGTCCCCCTTGCTCTGCTGGCCTGCTGTGTGCCAGGATGTGCTGCTCCATCCAGGAGGATGTGAGGAGCTGGCAGCACACAGAGCCACAGCCAACTCTGCATGATGAACTCAGGCAGAGGGGCTGTAACTTATCTCCAAGACATGTACTGGCACAGCTGTTTTTTTTGCTGGCCAAAAAGCATGTTTTTTTTTTTTTTTTTTTTTTTTTTTTCTTTTTTTTTTTAAAAAAAAGTCATGTGGTGCTTTCCTACTCGCAGCAATGTAAACACAGCTACTGTGTGTGCTCCACCAGAGACAGTGCCATCCCCACAACTGCAGTCTGTAGCTCACAATGAGCAGGCCAATGCCAATAAATGTATAATAGGCACTTAAAAAACACTTATTTTGTCATTCAATCATCAATCATCTTCATTGTGTAAATCTTTTTTTGTTTCCGCAATGAAATTACTTTAAATGTTCACCAGGAAGTAAAAAAAACATAGAAGTGATTCTGCTGATAAAATCAGGACAGTCAGAATGATTAATATGACATTGGGAAAAGTTCACAAATGAGGCTTAATTTCTGTGGCAGAAAGACCTCGTGGATTCACCAGTGCTTCGTTGTGCCTGGAAATTCAGTGGCAGCTGGAAATTTGATGGTGACCTCTGATAAGCAAGAAAATTATGAGGTTTTTAATGAATGACTTGACTAACAAATCAACTTAGCCAGTCTGTGAGGTATTCTTCATGATATTTGTTTTGCTATTAAGTTCAGTTAGTGTGATTCTCATGGTTATGACTGTGTTGACACCACATCATGACATATAAACATTGCTGGTTATTTGGCCTCTGTGGAAGGGGATACATCACCTGAGACACACAGGGTAGAGCAGGGAGGTGACTATAATAGGAAAACATTTGGAAGCCTTTGGTGAGGCAACGTCAGAGATTGTAAAGATAGAAAGAATCTGTGAGCATCTTTGTTCTCCTTGGTCAAACTGGCCACAGGATCTGAATTCATTATTTTCTGTTTAACAATTATTTTTTTAGGAGAAGAAATTAGTCTTTATTTACATCTACAAAATTGGAAACGGGGGCTTTAACACAAACTGGGAAAGCTGCACTCGTGGTTGATGACTTTCCTTGCTAAACTGCAGTCTGTTCTTAGCCTTGGTTTATTATCCTGCAGTGTTTATTCCCTGACTCTTGTATCTTTGCTGTGAGGTTTAGGATCATTTGTTATGAAATGTTGATTTCCCATGTGAGTATTTATAGCCTACGTTTGAGGCACCTGTTAATCTTCCTCTGGGTAAAACCAACCTAAGCTCCTTGTTTCTTTCACTATTAGGCACACTTTCAAGACCTTATTCTCAGGTTTTGCAGTTCAGCGTCCCCTTTCTCAGTTGTGACCCCAAGACTACATTCATACTCCTGGTGGTAACAACGGCACTGGCAGCTGCCCCAAACCCAGGAAAAGGCTCAGCAATGGTTTTCTAGCTTTTAGACCAATAAGGGTTGTATAAAACCTGTTTCTTCCTTCATTCAGAACATCACAGTTGATGAAAACCTTGGTTGTAAGGTTTTCAGTCCTTTTTAGTTTCTGGTGCCTTCAGTGTTTTCCACGGAAAGTACAACAAATTAACAAGTCACAGTTCAGTCACTTTTCTTGGATATCTTGTAAAGCCTACTTGAACATAATTCCTCCAAGGATCCCCAAGTCAGAGGCCAGTAACCTGTGAGGCAACACAAAAGGCAGCATGCTCATTTCTTCTGTTGAAGCATGTTCAGTGCTTGGGTGACCATCCCAGAAAGTCTTTCCAAGTCTCTGAAGCTCATTGCACAGGCTACAAATCTATGGCCCATGTATCAAGAGAGAGTTGGGAGTAATCCCTGAATAACCTTGACTAATGCCATAATGAGTTAATGGCAGGTTTTAGAAGCCCTTCAATGCAGCATAATGTTCAACTGTAATCCTTTAACTAAGTTTATTTTGGGCTTCATTACCACAAAATTGCTTACCTGACGTAGAAGCCCTTGTTAGAGCTTTCAGAAGCAATTCAGATGTTTGTGGTGGGATTCATAAAGGTATATAGATGCTTTGTTTCCTTTGAATTTGGTGAGAGTTAAGTGCTTAATTACTTTTACTGATCTGAGCTTTTATTTAGCCATCTCTGCAGTGTTATAATGCTCACATCCTTTCAGCCCCTTGGCTAATGGAAACACCTTTGGGTTTTTTGCAGATGAGAAAGGGAACAGAATTTGTGACTGTATCTCAGTCACTTCAGTGCCAAGTCTACTAGCTTGACTCTAAGTGCCAAGAAATGGATCTGAACCTCTTGAATCTCCATCAAAGCAGAGGAAGGGCATGCATGTTTTCCACTCTGTGCTCCATGAAAGTGATTGTAATGACCAGAGAAACAGCAGAAACAAAATTCTGGGGCAATAACACCTGAAACTGAAAATGGAGATATTAATGCTTGAAGGTTTTGTGCTTGGGTTTGTGTGTGTGTTGCTTAGTTGTTTGCTTTTTTTTTTTTTAATCAAAAGGACTTACATACTTATAAACATTGTTCCTCTTTGTGCCAGCTTGAACCTCAAGTACAAAAATATGCCAAAAAATATATTCAACCCAATCCCTTTTAATCTTAGGAGCAAAGCATTTTCCCATGGCCAGTTGAACAAGCATCTAAAGAGAGATGAAGAGCAATGACTCTCACCTGGAATGTGAATGACTTTCACCTGGGAAGGAGTAGGGAGCAAAGGGAGAACTGGGTGAGAATGCTGTGGTGGAGAGGATTTCTTCACTGAGAGTCTGTGTTGGGGAAAGAGGAAGAAGAGATGCTGGGTGATCAAGGGAGCCCCAGAGGGGAGCAGTGAAGGGCTTGGTCTGTATAATGTGGTGGATTTTGAAGATCTGGAGAGGGTATATGTTGCTGTGATGTAAACTTCTGTGCTGGGGCAAGAGCAGGAGTTAGACCAGAAGAATGCTGAGATTTATTTCAGGAGATGTAGACAAAGAACAAAGATGCATTTTTTCCCCTTCAGATTTGGCTAAGAAAGGGATTGGAGGCACAGGAACATTCAGAAGACAGACCTGCTGGCAAAGTCTGTGTGAAATTAATTAGCAGATCATACCTTATTTTCTACAGTCAGGAAAAGGCCAGAAAGGAGTGGGATTATTATAAAGTATTTTTTCTTTCAACATAGTTACTTTTTAGAAAGATAGTAAAGAAAATATCAACATGCCAGACTTTGATGGGATCCTTTGCTTCTTGTGGTGTGGTCATTTACTATGTATTTCTCCCATCAACATAGAAAAATTCTGGAACTGTGGAATGATTTTTACTGCTAGAGAAGTCCTTGGACACCTCAGCAAACTTTGTTTTGTTTCTCTGTCCAAGAGCTATATATAGACTTTGCTCAACCAAGGTCTGAGCAGCTGCTGCTGCTCAGATGCTGTGTGAGCAGAGCTAAATATTTTGAAGAGGATAAAAAAGTGACAAGATAATTCCAGACGTTTGCTTTGAAAGAATCAGGAGTTTATCTAACTGTGTAGTAACAGAGGAAAGAGAAGCTACCTTTAAGGTGTATTTAGCTATGTTGGTTTTTAGTCTGAATCTGACAGAGACTGGCAGATAGAAACAACACATCTCAAATTTAAGACTCGTAACACCCCTGTGAAGGTACTTAGTTACCTTTCAGGTTACCTCAATGCACCAGAATATAACTGCCAATGCCTATGGTTATATTGCATCTGACTCTCTAGGGTTTGACCTAATGATGGTTCACAGGTGATATGGCAATATAACTATTCTATAATCATAACAGGATAATAAAAATTTAAGCTGACAGTGAAATGCCGCTCTCTTGGCTGTGAAATATGGCAGTACATAATAATATCTGACAACAAGAGTGTGATAACTGCCTTTTTCTCAGTTGAAATATGACCAGGAAGTTTGCAGGTAGGAAGGCTTCTCCTGCAAAAACAATTGGAAGATTTTTAATGACTGAGAGTAATTAAGAGTCTGTTTCAGTTTCTGCTGGTTGAGATACAATAGCACCAAAGGGAGGGAGGGAACCCCCTCCACGCTTTTGCTCCCCTCCCCAAACTATCAAACATGAGGAGGATTGCTGGGATGGGAAGGTGCACAGAGACCAGGGGGGTGGGAAAATGGTGGGTTTGAACAGCCTTGTAGGTGAAGATGAGAATCTGCAAATTGAAATTGTAAAGAAACAGGTATCTCCTTATGTAGGGAGCTGGCTTAGGAGAGAGGGGTTTTGGGGCATACTGTCATACGGCTAATGGGTTAGGGGTGAGATTAGACCCTGACACTGTCCTCTTGTTCCTCCGTGTCCTCTAGTAAATCACTTTTCCACCTGGATAATACCCCCTGACATAAAATTCTCATTGACATAAGCACAGCCTAGACAGTCAGCATGAAGTTAAAATGATTAGCTGTTGTAAACTGAGAAAAAAACAGACTTCAGAGGAACCTGAGTCCTGAGTGATTTTCACACTCATCCCTTCTGCTGTCAGCTGAAGCTGCCAGGGCATCCCCACAGCCCTGCTTGAGGGGGTTTGTTTTTAAAACACATGGGTAACAATGAGGGGCAGATGGCAAATCCTAGCAGAAGTGGTCCAGAGCTGTGGATCTCTCTGGGCTCTGCTGGAGCTGTGTTGCTCCTTGAGGGGTGCTGGCTGCCTGGGGCAGGGTTTGCTGCTTACATCCGGAACTTGGGGGCCAGATGGACAAGTGTAGGAGCGATTGTCCCCTGTGCTTGACACTGGTGAGGCTGCATCTTAAGTCCTGTGCTCAGTTTTGGGTCCCTTGGAGATTGCAGCCAGGTGGATGTTGGTCTCCTCTCCTAAGTAACAAGCAACAGAACAAGAGGAAACGGCCTCAGTGCCAGGGGAGGTTTAGGTTGGGTATTAGGAAAAAATTCTTCACTGAAAGGATTGTCAGACCCTGGAACAAGCTGTCCAGGGAAACGGTAGGATCACCAAATACCTTAGGAGGTATTTAAAAGCCGTGTAGATGTGATGCTTGGTGACATGGTCTAGCGGTGGCCGTGGCAGTGCTGGGTTAGCGGATGAACTCGACGATCTCAAAAGTCTTTTCCAACCAGACGACTCTCTGAACCCCGTTCTCCCCAACACCGCTCCGGGCACCGCTCCCCCCGCCGAGGGGCTGCCCCGGCCCCGGCCTGCCCCGAGGGGAGGAGCGAGGCGGGTCGGGGGCGGGCCGGGGGAGGGCTGGGCCGGCTCCGGCACTCCGGTCCGGCCAACCCGCGGCTGCCTGGGCTGAGCCATNACTGGACTGAGTCACCCACGTCTCTGTTTGATTGAATCTTGATGGATGGAGGTGCCACAACCTGTCTGGTGTTCCAGTGTTCAAGTCCTCGAAGGAAAAAGGTTTTCCTCCATCCCCAAAGCCACCCTCTGCCTCCATCCCCAAAGCCACCCTCCGCCTCCATCCCCGAAGCCACCTGGCTCGGCATCGCCCGGGGTTAGCGCCGCTAACTCTTTCTGAGACGTATAGGCGCTTTTCGATTTTTTTCCCCCCTTATTTTTTTTATTTATTTTATTTATTATTAACGCCTAGTTAAACAACTGTCTGCTGGTTCGTTTCATCCCCTTTCCGGCTTCCCTCTTCTCCAGGGTTTAGGTTGGGCGTTTCTAAGGTAGAAGGTGCGAGGGTTGCGAAGCGCTTTCAAAAGTCTCTGGAAAACGTCTGCTGGCAAACTGAGAGGGCATCCAGTTTACTCAGGACAGGATTTCTTTCTCTTCTTGGCTTTTTTTTTTTTTTTTAGGACGATGGGTAAAAAGCTCAGAATTTTGCTTTCTGAACTTGTCTAAACCAGCTTTTTCCTGCCTCCACACAGTCGCGTTTAATTAAATGTGCCTAATTTAAGCACAAGGGCTGCTAAACAATAGCCTGTAACATGTGTAGCACAAACCCGTATTTCCTCCCACCAAAAGACAACAAAGCAAACAACTTAGGGAGTTTCCTTTCCGTTGGGTGCTTATGAATTATTATTAATTTTTTTTTTTTTCTGAATAAGTAAAACTGAGCTCTCAGCTGGTGTCAATTGCTGCCGCACTGGAGTGTGATTTTGTTGAATCTCAGCAGTGAAAACCTGGCTGTGGCTCAAGGGCCTTACTATAAAAATGTACCCCCAAATAACCACTGTTGAGAAAACATTGAGTTTGTCTAGCAAAGCACTTCAAACACAGATAATACTTCCCTTTCAAGGAGACACCCGATCTTAACTGTTCCTGCTCCTTATCAGTGTATTTGCAAAGGAATATTTTGGGCTGAATAATAATTCCCCATTACCAACTGATACAATACTGTGAGATTCTTGGTTTCTGGCAGCTTCCCTGTTTCTTCATACAAAGTGCTTTATCTCCTTCCTCTATTCCAGTAAGTCTGTTTTAACAACATGTATGTGGCAGAAGTCTTGCTCTCCCTTGCTTTGTGCTTGCAAACCTGTTTTGTTGAGGACTCTGAGAATGGTAGCAGTAAATGAGCCGTGGCATTGGTACTTGGTGTGTATGGTCTGTGTGCTAGAGAGCATTTTGGTGCTCAGGTTGTTTCATTATACCATGGATTTGTAGCACCAGAGTGCTACATGATCATCAAGTCTGGACCAGGTTTGAGACAAGATTCAAATCTGTTGCAACTGGCTGGAAAACATTAGACTATTTCTCCTGACTTGAATACTGGCCCAGAGCTGAAGGCTACCTGATCTGGTAGGAAGGTTGCTAATGTGCAGATAACCTGTCAGTGTTTTAGAAGAAACTTCAGCTTTAGTGAGTATCTGCCACTGTGACCACGGTGGTTTTGATCTGGGACTAAAAGTCCTAAAACCAGTTTCGTGGCAGCAATGGCCTCAGGTGCTTCAGGGAAGGTCAGTTGAATAAAACCCTTTTTTTTTTTTTTTTTTTTTTTTTTTTTTTTTTTTTTTTTTTTGATTCTTCTGCTGAGCTGTGCCTTTCTGAAGGCTCTCCATACCCACTTGCAGCACCTTTGCAGAGGAAGATGAAATACTACAAACCTTGAAGTAACTGCAGGAAAAGTTTGTATCAGTTCTATTTTGTGGAGATCAAAAGCTTTGTGGATATCTGAGACACTTGTGTAAATTCTGACATACTTCAGTGGTATTTGTAGTTATAGCAAGAAATTCTACAGAAAAATCCCCATAAATCTTCATTCATTTTTATAGAAACCCTGTACTTATTTTCCTTATGTTCTGCCAGATGGCTGAACTGTCTCAAATAACTTTCTCCTGTCCCAGGTAAGTGGACTAGCCCCTGGTTAAGACCAGAACTGTAAAGCTTTATCATAAAGGTGGAACTTGGAAGAGTTTTAAGGGTTTCCACTATTTATTTATTTATTTATTTACTTATTTATTATTTATTTTTAAAGGATGGGAACTGTTTTAAAAGTCTACTTTTTCGAAAAATTGATTTGCAACTCTTGAGTGAAGGGAGGTGAAAAAATCTTGTTATGTTTTATATAGCTATAGCTAAGAAATTGTTTTAAGCTTTGATCTGTTGTTTGCACCAAGTTCCAAACATTTCTAGTAAGGTGAAATATCTTAGAAGAACTTCATTCAAAGCCACAGAGTCACCGTTAGTTCAAAAGCTATAGGAATAAAAATATTATTGTGTGGCTTCATAAGCATTTTAATATGGCAAAGGTTTCCAGAAAGCAAACCAGGGATTCTTCTGTGCTTATAGTCTTCATCAACCACACAGCTGTTTCAGTAAGTGTCGGGGTGTTAAGAGCCTGATGTGAAACATAGTATTTGAATTTTGGCTTCCCTTTGCCTAAAGTTCTTGACTGTTTTAGCTGAATAGGTGCGCAAATTCCTCACCTTCCACTGTTAAACCTGGGACAGATTTTATGCACTGTTTTTGTGCAGAACTGCGGAAGCTTTTGGGTTCTGAGTGTTTGATCTGTTCTCATCTGCAAAGCAACACGTGCTCTGATAGCATTGTGCAGACGAGTGTTAGGAGCAAATGTTGGCATCTGGGGTGAGTGAGCTGACTGTGGAGCAGTATCAGATCCTCTGTGTGTGTGTAGCAATGCTGTCTATTTCAGAAATCTGCTGCAGGCATTTCTGTCACTTCATTACTGTAGTAAATCATCATCACTAAAGGAAAAAAAACCCAACAAAAAACACCAAACCACTCTATGGCTGCAGAAAGGCAAGAACTGGGGTTATGTCAGTAATGCCAGTAAGTGGGGCAGGGTGACTTTGAGTTGGTAGTAAAATGGAGGGGGTGAGGTTGGAAGAGAGGATGGAAAGAGCAAAGTGTTTCTTTTCTCTTGTCTAAATGTGAAATGGCACAGTTTGGTCTCTAACTTCGTTTTGCCATAAATAGGAGTAGGGGTGTGTGAACCAGGTTCTTCAGCAGTTTGCTATGAACTGATGCACTGTTTCACTGATGACCTGGGTAGCCTTCAAGGTTGTGGGTGCTGTGAACGAATGCAGGGTAGATCATTAACGGAACAGGCAAGGAAAAAATTCTTAATGCCCTTTCCAGAGGGTGCATGCCTGTACATGCTGGCATGTTGCTGAACAGTTTTTCTTACAGCTTTTTGTGTATACAATTACTGAAAAGGAACAGAATTGAAGCCTCTGTAATGGGAATCGCAAGTCTTCATGCATCTGGAGGAAATGGAGGAGAAAAAGAAATAATCACTTCTTGTTCTGAACTGTCTCTGTGTTCAGCATAATCCTTCTAATTTGAAAGGATATTAACGTCTTAAGTAGGTGGACACAGTGATCAGAAATGTTAGTGACATGGGAAAGGCTAATGTGTTTCTTCAGTATCAGACATGCTAAGATAAGGATGCTTATTCCTGACATCTCAGTTTGCACTAATCATTCTGTTATGCTCTCAGCTTTGTTAATACCTGTTCTGCTTGGGGATTAGTGCAGGTTGGGGTCAGTTTGGCTGTAAATCAGCGGGCAGGTCAGCATGAACATCTTGTAAAGGAGCCAAAACTGGGACTGTGCACAGGTCCTAGTGAAGCAGCTCCTGACCACACACAGGTGTGTGTGCATTTGTGAGGTAGCTCCATGTTCTCTTAAGAGCTATGTGAGTCCTTGGGACCAGGTTTATTGGAGTGCAAGGAGATGTTCTGAGTCAATTACTCCAGCAGTTCATGCCATCATTTACTGGAATGTGTCCTTTATACACCAGAGCTTTGTCTGCGCCTCACCCTAGTCTGCTACTTATAGGCATTTTACTAATTTGACATTCAGCTATCAAAAAAGTGCCTTTTCTTGGCCTTTTTTTAAAAAAAATGTATTTATATTTTTAAATTTTTGTTCTGAAAAGCTTTTGTTCAAGAGCCCAGGAACTCTTAAACAAATGTTTTTCCACAAGGATGAAGAATCTGGTTTTGAAGTATTTTTTCTTCATCAAGTTGACTGCTTAATGGAAAAGTGAATCTGATTTATGCTTTAAAAATATAAATTACTTATCAGAAATATTCTGTTTTGCTAATGCTGTGACCTCTTGTCTAGTACTGACATCCTAGAGGCAGAAATTGCTTTCTTACATTATACAGACCAATTTTTTTTTCTTTTTTAGCTGTCATAACTCAGTGTTTCTCTGGAGACCATTGCCATTATCTCAGGCATGAGAATCAAATGCAGATTGAGGTCAGAATATTCTGTGAAGTCTTTGCAACTAAACGTGGGTGAATTGTGTTGCAGAGATGTCCTTGCATTACCGATCTTCAAGCAGGAAGAACCGCAGCTGTCTCCTGAGAATGATGCCAAACTGCCTCCCTTTCAGTATGTCCTCTGCACAGCCACATCACCTGCTGTGAAACTGCACGAAGAAACCCTGACCTACCTCAATCAAGGTATGGTTTGTACAACACTGAAGGAAGGCATATTTCCTGGGAACAATTAATGAGATTGAATCTCATGCTTGTGCCTTACTGGGAGGGCAGTGGGACTGGAAAGAGAAGGGGAGGAGGGTGGAGGAAAGAAGAAATATTTAATTTTTCACATTTTTATACTAGATTTTCAACTCATGTAAAATAATAAAATATCATTGATTTAACTCTTGACTTAAAGCAGCATTATATCATGTACAATTCCCTGTGCCCAGGTACTGATTCTGATCCCAGACAATTTAAACTGCACCTTCTTGCCTTCATCTTAACAGGCCGGATTAATTAAGCAGATTCACAAGCTTTGGGTTGGGAAGGGATCTTAACATTACAAGTCTTCAATGGGCATTGCCAGGGCATGAGTTCACATGTATCCAAGGGCTCCTTGGTGGTCTGGGCAGTGTGGCATTGCTCACATGGGGAGGGTGGTGTGATTCTGCTCAGTCACTACCCTGACAAGTTGCTGGGGTTCAGCACAGGTCTGTCATAACTGACCTGTAAGCTAATTTTTACTCCTGGCTAAACAAGCACTGTGTGTTTCTCAAGGCTTTTCTCTCCTGACAGCCCCCCCCCCAACCTTTGGCAGAATTTCTGCAAACACATCTGTGGTTGGAGTTTGGCTGTTGCTTTGCAGCACCTCCTGCATGTTGGGTCCTGGAAGGATCAGACTTCTCCAGGCATGGATTATGCTGAAACTTACTATGCTTATTTTCTGCCAGGTTGTAAACAAGGGTATTAGCGTAGCAACAAGCTGAAGGCTGTCTGCTCTGTGTAACCAAGATCCTCTCCTGCTTCAGGACACTGCTCCAGCTCTTCCAGCTTTGTGCACTGAGCATGGAGCTCAATCAGATGCTGCTCTGGCTACCTTTCTTTTGATGTTTGTACAAATCAGGGCTTTGACCTCAGGTGGGTCTGGCTGCTGGGTCTGTGTTATTAGCTGGTAGACCCTTGGAGCCCCCCTAGGAAGATCAGCCAAGTGCTGCAGGCTCTGTGTAGCCAGATGTTCCCTGTCACATAAGCTGGCACTGTGATGTTTGCAGATCAGAATATTCTTGAGAATCTGGAACTGTCTTCTCGGTTAGTTCATCCAAATTCAGGAGACCCCAGGAGGTAATATGGGGTATATGTGGAGATATATTATTCTGTGAAACACTAAATTCTTTCCTGTTTCCGAGTAAACAATTTTCTGTTGTGAAAAGCAGCTGATGGCCAAATATTATAGCATACATGAGGCAGTGTCTGCTTCTTTACCTCAACAGGGCACAACTTCGTCAACTCTTTTCACAACACCATGAGCTGTAAAAACTCTGTGACTAGAGCAGTCTAGGTTTTCCTGTGTAAAGTAAGATTGTTTCTGCCTTTGCAGATAGACCATGCTATGTTAGGCTTTCTTCTGTTTACTATTGCAAGGAGTTTCTACTGCTTCATCGTGACGCAGTACTGACCCTTTTCCTTGGCAGACCACCAGTTCTTGTATATCTGCTACATTTGTCTTTCATCCCTCAAGGGAGGAAGGTGGAATGTGTCCTGGCAGAACACATCCTGGAGAGCATGGGGTTGGACAGGAGCAAAGCATGGATGAGGCTGGTTGGATCTCTGTGGTGGGGCAGAGTTGGGAAGGGGCTGGGGAAGAAGTGAGCACTCCTTAGTGCTGCTTGGCTTTTCACAGCAGGTGGAAATAGCATCTTTTCCTAGAGGGTCTTTGGGGTGATTAATGGTAAAAGGTAGTGCATCTCCTGATAGTTGAATGACTCACTGCTTTCCCTTCCTTTTGTCAGGAGCTTTGCATCTGCCTGCCATCTTCTCAGGAGCATCCTCACCTCATTTATTTAAGCTCCCAAGAAATTTGTCTTCCTTCATACACTGAGATACTCCTACTTTCTTGAAAAAACTCTTAAAATTCAAGGCTCTATGTATGTAGATGTTTTGGATTTTTTTTTTTCTTGATGTTGCAGTGTACCTAATTTAAAAACCATTCTGCTCAACTCCGGCAAGTTGCTTTAGAGTCTGTTGCATTGGCTGCATTCTTGCTTCCAGCATTGACCCTTTCCAGTGCCATGGGCAGGCCTTGACTGTAAATTTGTCTGACATGTAGTCTTCCTTGAGACTAAGTCCTGTAGACCAAAATCCTGCCCCAGTGCTGGTTAAGAAAAAGTGACTGGAGTCTGCTCCTATGTGGATATGAGCTGCTGTGAGAAGCTTGTGTATTTGTTGAAGTTAACTAAAGATACGGGGAGAAGAGGATGCTGGACACATCTTCCAGACAGCTGTGGTCAGAGCTGAGGTCTCCAATTTCTGTTGGTGGGATGTATCAGTGAGGACATTGCCTGGGGTTAAAAAGAGATGAGAATTTGTCTTGCAATTCCACACCAACAAATTAATTTGCATTTGCAGGTAACGTCCCATTTCTCTTAGAAGTTTCTGGTTAGGAACTTCAACATATAAAATATTTGGTCATCTTCATGACGTCTGTGTCAAAAGCATGTTCCTCATGCATTGACCTTCACTTTTGATTCTTGACCTGCAGAGTTTCCCATCATACACCTGCTGTGTAGGTGTTTTCCCATCTCTTCTCCGAAACCAGAGGAGGGCGCTGCAGCTCTTTACTTTGACCCGCTCAACATAAACCAGGGAATACCATGCTTTTCTCAGTTGTCTGAGAAAACATTGCCTGACCTAGGGCTATGTGCAAGCTAAATACTCTGACAGAAAATGAGTCTCATTAACAGAATCATGTTGTATGAGCCATAGGAGGTATGTGAAGGGGACCTTGAGGCAGCCCAGCTCTCGGGAGCTTTAGTCAAGGTAAAGTGACTAACTCCAAAGCCCTGTGACCCAGCTGCAGTGCCACAGCCATCTCCTGAATCAATTTAGACCATTCTCTATACCTTATCACCTTACGCTGACTGTAAGCAAAGGGACACCTCTTGCACCTTACCCTCTTTTTGTGCTTATCATGGTCTGGCCAAACACTGTCACACAAAGCTTCCCGTCTTTGTATGCCTGAGTTTCATGATGGATTACTTTTGCAAATGGGTAACTACATTAGTGGATGTCTCTCTACCTTCTTTACACTGGTGAGAGCTTCAGTCATAGCGGGTTCCTAGTACAGCTGATACAAAGGTCCAGTGGCTGTCCCAGCTTCAACAGTGGTTCTCACACAGTGTGATACTTACCCAAGTCATGAGGACAGCTTTTGGGGTTTTCTGCTTGCTGGGTGAGTCTTACCACTGTCCAAATGTTCCTTTCTGGCTTGAGCTCTTCACCACTCAGTCACTGACCTTTTGTCACTGTGAAGCAGCTCTGCTCCCTGCCCTGAAACACTTACTGCACGTGTGACTCTTTCAATGGTGTTTGGTGAGTGGACCAGCCCGGGAGGCAGTCATGTGCCGAGCTGGATAGAAGCAGCTTGACAGAGCTGGGGAAAGCTGGAAGAACTGGGTAGCAAATTGAAGGCCAAGTTACATAGCAGGGATTGAAGAGGAAACACTGGAGAGATTCAGGTGAGATCACTTTTCCTATGGGCAAGGAAGAAGGGTTGTCCAGTGGCTGTTTCTTTATAGATGGGAGTGGGCTCCAGGCTTGTGGAGCTTTGCTGCTTGCTGGATAGACCCAGAGGGATGATCATTGTCATTGAGGGGGAAGAGACCTTTGGCCTCAGCTCTCCACAAGGGTGAAAGAGGCAGCTGAAGGGACTCCTGAGCTGGAGGCCAATGTTTTCAGCAAGGGCAGGAGGAGCATTTGTGAGGGTGCATAAGGGAGTGAGCTTTGCTGTTGTGTTAAGTTGACTCAGGGACATTCAGGAGTGGCAGGCTCCCAAGCTTGTCTGTTCCAGTTTGAAACCATGAGTGCTCGCTGGCTGTGCTCTAGAACCAGCCTGTAAATGAAGTAACTAGAGTCAAAGCCTCAGCTTGGTTTCCAAAGACTGACTCATTACACTTGTCCTTCCCGATCTCATACCCCCCCTGCCTTCCCACATTCCTTGGGTAACTGGAGCCAGAGCCTTGTTAGACCAAGCTGAACATGATCTTGGTCTTGTTAATCCTTAGGGCAGTTCCTACATTAAGAGGTCTTTACTGGCCCTCAGGAGGATTGCTTATCTGATGGGACAAAGAAGAGACTTACTAGTATGATGTTTAAATGCCATTCCACCTTCAGCCCACAAAACTAGTAGAGGTGCTGTGTCCTCGCATCAGGAGCTGCTGCTGGCATTGCTCCTTTGGTCAGGGATCACATTTGTCAAGAAAGCTTCACTGTCCAGAAGTCTGCAGCACAAACATCACTTAATGTTTTTGGAACTTGCCTGCCTTTTAGCACTATTTCAGTGTCTCTTGTGGATAGGAATTTTTCAGACAAACAATCAACCAGCAACCATATTACAAACCACTGCTCTAGCAAGAGGGCTTGATGCAGTTGCATATTCCATGATCTGCAGTCATATGGGGTGTGGTTTGACTATGGCTGGTTGAAACCAGTTTTAAACATGGACAGAAATGGGAGCAATGAAGGTGGTTCCAGAAATTGCACCAGGAGGAACGCAGAGGAAGCAAGCACTGTACAGCAGATCTGAATGCTAATAAATGTGCGGAAATAAAACCATTCCTTAAATAAAAAAACAAAAAACACACAACAAAAAGCCAAGAAACACAAAAACCTGAAAGTCATTGCCCAAGGGAATTGGCTTGTAGTGCCAGAACCACATGTGGACTGTGAGCTATTCAAGTAATGATTTTGTTTCATGACCAGCATTCGTTTGGCTCAGAGCCTCAGATCTAAATTACTCCAAGTAGAGGGTGGTTAAGGTTGATGGCAGGGGGTCACTGAGAGCAGGCTGTGTGACAAATCCAGCCCTGTCCCCCAGTGGCACTTCAGAGGAGCTGGCCATCACCTGCCTGTTAGGTTTTCCTGGTCTCTGTTCAGCTCTCCAGAGCTGTAGTATGTGACTTGTGGTTCTTGGCCATGTGTGGATTTTAGTATGCAGCTGGTTAGGGTTAGGAAGGCTGGCCACGTCTGTGTTACACTGTCTTCCAGGAGTCATCTTTATTGCCAGTCCTAGACAGCTCAGAAAACAAACCAAAACCCCAAACCATGAGGGAAAACCACTAACATTGGAGAAGACCTGTGATGATACTGGGAGCATTGCTGGAGAGGTGCATAAGCAACAGATGCTTCATGAAGCTAAAGGGGGATTTAGTTTGAGTCTGGGCTGCACCTAAATGAAAGCCCAAAATTTCAGCCCTCGGGTGCAGAGGTGTGTATCCAACTTCAAGACCTTCTCCTGCCTCTGCTCACTGCAAACATATCCTGGCTTCTCCTCCAAAGAAAGGTTCAGAAACCACTGGGCAATGTGCAACTGAAGGGGACGTCTTGAAGCTAATTGCTTGGATAGGAGATTAAATTGCTTGCAACAGAAGGCAAAATAAAACCTTTGCCTCCCTTAAAAAGTCTAAAGTTCAGATTTGGTTGTCTGATCTTCTACAGCCAGAGAACCCAGTTTTAAAGACTGAGATTTACAGTAAATGAAAAAAGCTGTTTTGTATTGACGTTAACTCATACGTAATTGAGTTTTTATGGGGTCACAACTGTCTGAATGTTTGTAGTTTTCCTGGAACAATTCTTTATTTGCCTAAATGAAGTGTAGAGAAGTCTGAGTGACCAGCTCTGCCTGGGTGTGCTTCTGGTTTAATTATAGCTCTGTTTGTGGGGATATATTTGCTTTGTTCCACTCTAAGAACTGCCTCTTTTCCAAACAAACATTACTGACCAGGCCCTGAGTATTTCCAGGGGCTCCACTGCTGGTGGCCCCTCCTCTGTGGATGTACACTTCACCCTTGCCTAAGATCATATGCACAACCCTGACTTTCAGTCCTGGAGCCTGTGCACCCCAGTGGCTGCCCACCTAAGCATTCTTGATCCCTGATCAGTCTGGGGTGCTGTACTGCTCCTTGACCCCTTTTTCCTGGGTTTGAATGGTTTAAAAAATGGCTAACAAAGCTAGCTTGTCTTTCCCGTTTCTTCAACGGGCTACTTGGTATTTTTGGTTCTTGTGGTGCACCTCTTTGTCTTTGGAGAAGGAATTTGTCTCCTGCCTGACTTTGAAGACAGCTCTGAGTAGGTTTTGGTGTCTCCGCTGAAGCCATTAATTGTGCTAGCAGCAATTTCCCCATATGTTTGGCAGCTCTGTCTTCACTTGGCAGCCTATGATAAACAACACTGTCTCCAAACCACACCATCCCTAAGCTCACTATGAATCTTGCTTCAGATGACAGGGCACCTCTGCATAAGCAGAACATCTGACTTCTGTTGTCCCTAGGAAGCTAGAATCTCAGTTGTCTTTTACCAAGAGGCTGTTTTCTGTTCTTTATGTAATCACTTCTTCTGTTGTTAACATCTGGATGAAATTCAAATGGGATTGTGAACTTGCTGGATTGTAGCCAATGCACAAATCCTACTGGAAGCCCCTAGACTATATTTTGTACTCCTGTAAATCTTCGATATCTGTGAAGGAAGGAAGTTCTCAGAAGTTCCTCTGAGAGTAGTGAGAAGCAAGAGAGAATATGTAAGATTTTTTTCCTTATATTCCATGTCACTTTTTTACTTTTTTCCATTATCCATAACTACTTTGAGATTCTCATAATTATGACAGTGAAATTTTTGCCTGTGTTTTTGCAGCCCTTGCAGTCTGCATTGGCGTACCTATCTATCCAAGCAGATGTGGAAATTTTCAACTAGCTTTCCCTAACTTGCCATGTCCCAAAAGTTCACGTTTTAGGTAGTTTATGTGCATAAACTGGTATGCTTTAAATTGTGCTGTGTTTAAAGTCTGGTGGGTGTTGGGAAGCACGGTGGGTTTGACATGATTATCATACATTACACCAATAAAAACAGATGCCTCCTTTCTAAAGAGGCTGGGAAAAAACGGCCCTTTTTTCCCTTTGCTCCCTACCAACCATTTATTATGTGTTCCTGAAACCAGACAGCATGTGCCTTAGCAGTGAGATTCCTCTTGTGTGAGCTTGGAGCCACATTTGTGACCTGTGTTGAAGGTTCAGTCTGCTTTGATGGGACAGTTTTCAATTGCATCTTTGGCCCTGCTGTGTCGCAGATACTGAGTAGCCAGGTGTGGGACTGGGACTTGCTTTCTCCCAGTTTCTTACTGCAGAAATGTGGTGCAGGAAATGTCTTCCCTGAGGGCATCTGAGGGAGTGGCTTGATGGGGTCAGGTGTCATGCTCAGCCCTTTTGCATCCCTTTTCAGCACCCTCACCCCTGACCATTTTTCTGAGTTATCTGCAACTCAAGTAAATATTACACACAAAACTACTCTTACAGAGCTATAAAACCTGTTGTCCAAATTGACTTAGAACAGGTTGAAACCAGCAAAAGCCTGTATTTTTTACTTACACAGGGGGAGGCTGAGATTTTCTGAGCTGGACAGATGTGACAAAGATAGTCCTGGGTGTTCCGAGTACATGCTAGAAAAGTGGAAATACAGGAAGAAATTATTTTCACAGGGCAGATGCTCTTTCAGATTTCCACCAGAAGTCTGTAATTTCTTCATTGATTCATTTGTATTAAAAATCAAGGTTTAAACCATGGCTTCAATCAGGTGGCATCCAACAAAGTGGGTGAGATCTATGCAAGAAAAGCCCAAGTGCACACAGTGAACTTAGCAGCTGGGAGTGTTTCTGTGTCTACTGGCTAGTTCTGTGTCCTTGATTCAAAGTTAGACTTTAGTCTTGGAGGAATTAAATATACATCCCTCTCTTCAGAGTGGAAACCACTGTAAATAAGAAGTGTTTCTGTTAGTGCCTGTCAGCTATGAAGTGTCACCACTGCAAAACAGACCATCTTCAAAAGTCTGGGAATAGTATGGCTCAGCCAAATGTTCGTATAGTAAATGAGCACTGGATTTTTCCTCCAGCAGACTTGGCTCTCAAGCATGTGTTTGGCTTTCCCACAAGAAAGGGGTAGAAAAAGAGAAAGAACGGGGAGAAGGAAACCCCCTCGAGTTGGGGGAAAGATTGTAAAAGGAGGAAAAACATAGGAAGGAGACTTGATGACAGTGTAGCTCTGTGGTGTGGTAGAAGTTGAATTGGTCTGCTGTGTTCCTGTAGCCTGCTTACACTGGTGGTAGTGGCGAGTAGGGTGGGTAGCCCAGTGGTGGACTCAGATGGGTCCCAGCTCTCAGTGGAGCAAAGGGAGCTTTTGCTGCAAAGGGAAACACTCAGGAGGCAGGTGAAGGGCAAAGCTGGAAATTGTAAAGCAAGTGGTGTATAAGTTGTGGTTCTTATTGCCACAGTATAAGTAACTTCAGAAGGAGATCATACAAAAGAGGAGTGTGTGAGCTTTGGTCATGACTGGGCAGCTTGATATGGACATGATCTGGAAACTGTGAAGTTATGGCCAGGAAAAGGCTGGCTGTATCCACTGTGCTCCATCCCTGGCCACTTATAACTGTGCTGTGTTGAAGATGAGATGTGGGGCAAGATGGACTACTGTTCCAGGATGACTCTTTCACTGGTTCTGCATTTCCTGGACCACAGTTGGTTCTCCTTTGCAGGATTTTCATGTCTCTAGCTTAGTGGGAGCTTTCAGGGTGGCCTATTGTGTAGCTGGCGAATTTGTAATATCCACTGGATAAACATCTACAGCATCTTGTCAAATGAGGCTGCAGTAAGCAACTGCAGAATATCCACTGGCATTTGTGGCCTGGGGAGGGAGGATTCTGGCCTAGCTCCTTGTCCTGCACAGTAATCGCACACAGGACACCTCAGCAAGAATTATGCTGTTTTATTTTTGCTTTTGTCTGGCTAAAAATGTGTGGGCAATCAATCAAGCAAGTTCAGATGCCAGCTCTGTTGCTCTTGCCTGTTTGCCCTGTGGGTTCATTGATTGTTTTTGTGAGACGAATCTCTGTATGTGCCCAATGCCCTGAAGAGATGCATTTGGCAGTTCCAAAGGTGATCCTCCTGCCTGTTGGATGTGCTTTGGTTCAGAAGGATAAATGCCTCTTTCCACCCCCTTTCTCCTCCTTCTGCATGCTGCATTCAACTGTCAGCATTCCTTTGCCTTTATCTGTGCGCTGTTTAGGATGTCCATATAAAGTTGCTAAATGGAATTTTTATTGGCCAGCTTGGCTTAATAATCAAACAGTTTCCAGGCTGGTTCTGTCTAGTGCTGTGTGGATCCATTCTGAGAATTAGGGCTCACAGTTGTTGTTTTTTTTCTTTCCACCAACTTTTGTTGTGGATATTGCTTAGTATAAGATTAGAATTTAATTAATTGCTGGAAAGGCAAGCGTACTGTACTGCTTGCCTTGATTAAGTAAGGCCTGAGTCATGGTCTGGAACATCAACATCCTAATTAGAAATTAGTGTATTGTATTGGTGTATCGTGCAGGAAACCACAAAAAGTGTAGTGCAAGTGGCCCTTGAAATGTAACACCAAAACAAACAGAAAAAAAGCAAGCAAGATAATTGTGGTTGTGTAGCAGATAATCTTTAAACAAAATGCAACTTTGAGTTGAAATAAATATAATCTTCTATAATCAGAAGTTGCCCAGAATTCCTGATGGCTGACTCATTCCAGCAATGGACATCGGTTAAACTATTATAGATTGTACCTTCTGAGTGTGTGAAAGTGTTCCCATGTTGAACTAGATTATTTTTCATCTGTAGCAAATTGTTGCCTTTCAATTCTTTTTTTCCCCAAACTAGGTGGTCATGCCTGGGTTTAATGTGCATTAATTACCAAAGACAATAAAAGTTAAAAAAAGTAAACAGTCTGTAAATCCTCTTTAAAATAGATTCAATGGCTTTATGAATCACCGAGCAGGAACTCTCTGGACCTGGGTGGTTACTACTTTGCTGGATACTACTCTTGTTTGTAAAACAGAATTGCTCAAATTCTAGCCTAGGAGGAGGTTGCATAAATTTGCTGTTGCTCAGGGAATGTCTGTTCAAAATAAAAATTACAGTGTATCATCACCCACCCAGGTTTTTATTGGTACCCCTGAAGCCTTCAGTGAAGCTGAGAGACAAATTGCATCTCAGGACTTTATTGTGGTTTTCCAAATATTTATTACCATTCTGTTCCCTACCCGAGGTAGGGAAGAGCTGTGGCAAGCTCTGGGTGAGGGGAGCACCAGTTCATGCAGGAGGCTGCTCTGACCTCAGCTCTGCTGGGGCTTTGCTTGCAGAACCCATTTTTCATTTCAAGTAGTGAGAGAGATGTATTAGATGCCCTTGTATGTACGTGTCTAATAGTAAGCATGACGAGACCAGGGTGGTCACCATCTCTGAAGATGTTCTTAAACCTGTGTTGCCTGTGGTGGTAGAGCTCTGGCCAGAGTTGGGATCATGAAAGAAAAAGGGTTTCAGCAAGTTGTTGGCCTTGAGCACTGTGTTTAAGACTGGGTCAGTGATGCTGAATATCAGTCTGATAAAGGGGGACTACTGTGGAATTGCCACCACTGCTCTCCCTTGCTTCAGGCTCTTCCTCCCATCTGAGCCCAGTAGATGGCTGGTTAGGATCAGACACTGGCCTGCTCAAGGTCAGACCATTTGATCAAATCATTGCAGTCTTAGCATCGGTACCCTCTGTCTCCGGATTTACCATCAAGTATTGACTTGGGCAGATGTAGTCTAACCTGGATTAATCTGTATTTCTATCTGAGACAGAAGGAAAAACTCAGTATAAGGGAACTCTCTTGTAGGTTTTGGGCTTAGAAAGTTACAGTCTATGTCGGGAACTGCACTTGCAGCCATGTTTCTTTACAGATGTGGGTACCTGAGTAAGAATGATCTGTTACTGATTTAGTTTTAGTAGAAAACTGCAGCCTTTACCTGCTAGGGCTGGTGAGTCAGTGGTGCAGAATTTATAGATGATCTGTGTACCAGACCCTTGAGTGACTTCTTTGCTCTCTTCGATGCCAAGGGGAATTCATCTTTCTTCAGATTAGGTTGCTATTATTAGTTCTATTTTACAAAAAGATCCTGTTTTCCAGCAGACAAGTACTGATTCACAGAATTACAGAATTGCCTTGGCTGGAAAGATCTTCAAGGTCATTGAGTCCAAATGTCAACCTAACACTGAATAGTTTGGTTTTGTTTTGTGTTTTTTTTTCCTGCCATTCCCAAAATGGCAGAGTTGAGATTGTTAATCACAATTAGAGGAGTTTTGCTACTAGTGATAGTGGAAAACATAGAGTAAACAAAGTTTGGAAGGTATTTTATAAAGGAAAAAAATATAATCCAAAAAGTTTGGTGCTATAAAATTACAAGTATCTGAACCCTGTCTGTGCCATACCAATGAATTATTACCATTGGCCAAGAAGCAATGTGTTTGCTCGAGTAAGCTGTAGGGAGAATCAGTTTTTAAAAATCAATACCAAAGCATTTGTATATAAAGAAATAGTGAGGAATTGGGTATGAATTCTCACTGATAGTGTTCCAAACTGCATGCTTATGATGTTGAGCTGGGAATGGTCTTGTTTTGATAACACCTCTGTGTAGTAACTGCAGTTAAACATTCATACGTCAAGGGGAAAGCAGCTAGCATAAAATATTTTAATTGAGGTTATTCATGGCACAAACGGAGTTCCAGGGCTTACATCAGATGACCCATATATCTTTAATGAAAGCATTTCATCTCCTCTTTGGCTTTCCATTTAATATGAACTTTGTGTCCACTGCAGTTTCTTTTTTACCTAGTGTGCAGAATCTGTTTCTAACTCCATCCAAACCGAATCACTCCTGTCAGGAGGTTGTTTGGTGCCCACTGCCATGCCACAGTGTTGCTCCCATCTCATGCAAATGGTTAGAAGGTACATGCTGCAGAGCTTTTGAATGCTTGGTGCGAGTTTGAAGGCAACATGGCTGATGTTCTTATGCCCATTATTTTCTTTTGTCTTATTGAAACCACAAATAAGTAAATCTGTATATCAGTGCATAAATGTTTCCCAAAACCCTGCTAATTTCTGAGATAGTTGTTAATTGCTGGTGATGCTTTTGGTTCTACCATTGCCTTCCTCTATAGTACAACTCATGCCACTTAATTTTTCTGTCTGAATATCTGAGTACATATTATCCCATCTGAGTAAAATGATAGATGTATTTTACTATCTATTGAATGCTCATTGTCTCAAATACTAAATTAATTATCTCTGATTAATTACCCTCATACTTGCATGGGAATGAACTGTAGGTGCAAAAGTGTCTTGGCTGTGTGAATTTGTTTGAGGCAGTGAACTGTATCACTCTGTAGCTGATGAAATCTGTCCTCAAACTGAGCCATTAAGCAGCCACGTGCCTCATACAACAAAGATACACACATGTATAAACAGTTCAACAGAGAAAACCAGTTTTGTAAACATGAGCCTGATCTTTTTTATGCTAATGCAAAAGTATTGATTATATGCTGAGAAAGGTAATCTCTCTAAAAATTGTCAAGTACACAACACTGAAGTGTATCACTGGGAACATTAAACAGTCTCTTGAGTTTAAGCAGGAAAGATCTCTGTTTCAGGACTGTGGGTTACAAAAGCCACTTTTGCTGTTCAGCAACCTTCAGAGAAAGATCACTCTCGTTACACTGGTTTGCACATGCAGAAAGATATGTGTTAAGATCTATGCATGCTTACAGTGCTTATTTTCGTACATCCTATGGTTTATTCCCTCCTCTCCCCATACCCAAAGCCACTTGCTGCATTCAAGGGTCATTTCCTGTTTGCAGAACTCCTATTGACATCAGTAGCAGTGTTGTGCAAACATTTGGGCCTTCAATACAGCCTCTCTTGTCCTTTTTTTTTTTTCCTGCTGGCCAGCTGAACAAGCACAATTATCCCTGTGCTCCAGTGATATGGTCTGTACTCACATGGGCAACCAGAAGATCTGGTGCTCCTAAGGGGGAATTTGCCTGAAATGTGGTGGTGGCCATCTGTCAAATCATAAGTGTGTCATAAGTCTTCTGTTTCTAGATCTAGATCCTGAAATATAGCAACTTCTTGGAGGGAGATATATGTGGTTTTCAGTTTTCTTCATGGCCAGTTCTGGGGTGGTACTGCTTGAGCCAGAAACCCCAAACAGATCTCTTCTTGGTGCCTGCCTTCTCTTGTGCATTTTTTGAGATAAAGGATGGATAGCAAGACAAACAAGAAAAACTAGCTATAAGGTATACTTATGGTCCATTAATCATGCCTGAGTACTGGCTGTAGGTTTATTGTACAGAGTTGGTCCTATACAATAATCTTCTGTGTTGTCTTAGCCATTTGTGCTTAAGATTTGGGACACTGCAACTTCAATCTCCTTTTTGCTGTCTGCTGTCTTAGAGGGAGATGTTATTTCATAAACCAGTTAACTCTACTGAAGTAGCTAAAATCCTTATGCTGAGAGTGATGGTGGTGGTGGTATCTTGGAGTATGAATTCTCTTCCCAGAACTGGTCCTTGAACATCTTGTAATACCCATTGCTGCTTCCACACGTGTGTTTGAAGGACTATTTATCCCCTGAGCAGCCACGTTTGAGGCCTTATGGAACAAATCTTGTATTTCTGGTTCTCTGAAATACCTTACAGACCTGCCTGCTCTCTGAAGAAGGTGAGGTTTCACCCAAGTTGCTATCCCCTGCAGAATTGTGCCTTGACCTGTTGTGCCAGCAGCTCTGCAACACACCCTTTGCTTCAGCAGAAGGGACAGACAAAGGCAGAGCTATTGCAGCCTCTTGACACAGGGGCACAACTGGCTTGATCACCTTCATGACTCTCAGAAGGGTGATCAGAAAACTAGCAGCCCTGGGAGATGGACTATGATCAATACCCTAAGTGTTAGAGCTTTTAGTTGCCAAAAGACAAACCTTCCCCTCAGATTTCTGTTGTGCTTTAGTGCCTACTCAATTACTGGGGACAAATGCATTATGTTACCAAAAATGAGCTTTCCCTGATCAAACGTATGCTTTATTAGCCACATAAATGCCAGCATGACTCTCTCGTTGCTACAACATATTAAACACCTTGGAAATGTTTCCTTAAACTCTAGGTCAGTCTTATGAAATCCGTCTACTTGAGAATAGGAAATTGGGAGAGTTTCAAGATTTAAACACAAAATATGTAAAGGTAAGGAGAAATATAGATTTCTTTTCTTCCTGCTACTACATACAGCCTGTAATGAAGGTCCTGACCTTGCTCACACTGAGACAATGGAAAATACTTTGCCAATGGAAGCAGGGCTGATGGAGTGGTTGAGTGTTAGTTTCATGGGACTATGCAGCTTGGCTTTATAGGGCTTCAGGGGAACCTTTATTATGTTCATGATCGTGACCCCTGAGTTTCACTGTGAATACTGGGTTCTAGGGAATCCCAACGTTTAGAGCTGAACGTGGTCAAAACTGCTAAGGGTAAGACTTGTCTCCATTTGTAACCCCAGCAACACATCTGGGTTGTACCTGTCAAATGGAGAACCCCGGTGTTTGCATCATTCTGCCATGCAGATTCTGTATAGCTCCAGTTTACTTTGGCAGTGGACACAATTATGAACATACAAAACTTGGTTGTTTGGGTCGGGGGATTTTTTTAATGTGGTTTCCCAGCTTCCCAAGCAGCTCAAATTCAGGAGCTTGGGTTCTTAGTTCTGGATCCAACCTTTAAGCCTTTCTCTCCCAAATTCTTGGCTGTTCTGCCTCAGGATTTTTTTTTTTTTTTTTTTTTTTTTTTTTCAAGTTGCAAAATTTGGATTCCAATCTGGATGTCAAATATTGTTCAAGTTTAATCAGTTCCCTGTTTGCCTCTTGGCCCATTTCAGGAAGCACATGGATTGGGATTCCAATTTTGCAGGGGTTGTGACTGTGGTTTGCTTGCTTCTTAGAGATTGATTTGGGCATTTCTCAGGTTCATTGGCAAAAAATGCTCACTCCCATTTGATACAGAAGTCCCCAGCAAGAGCATGGACTTGAGAAACTGAGAATTAAGGAGTCATTGACTCATGCTATCATAGCATTCTCAATAAACAAAAGGAAATATTAAGTTAAGAGTACTTTGTACTTGTCTGCCCTGGGGATTGCTCTTATTCCAGACCTTTTGTCTTCAGTTATTTATGTGCCTGGAGATGCAAATTCTCCTGTTACGGGAGTTTTCTGCAGTTGTTTAACTGCGTAGTGGGTCAGTTTACCAGCATACTAGGGCAAATCCAGTGCCAATGATTGGCTGTTTACGGCTGGAATCAAGTTTAATTCCCACTGGAAAGGTGGCTGGGCATGTCAGCTCCACCACTGCAGGGACAGGAGAGCTGGCCTTCACATTTGTGAGTCAGAGTGGGATATACTGGGGTTGGGGCATGGTACAGGCACATTAAATATGACCCCTGTGTGAGCCATTTTGGGTGTGGAGGCAGTCTAATGATGTTTACATGGCATGACACCTAAGATTTAGGTGGACATGGCTATAGTGCTTCCAGACTGAATCCCAGAAAGCTGTACAGAGCTGCATGACAAAGTGCAGACATGCAGGGGGAAGTGTGTTGCACTCTCACTCAGGGGTCCCATAGGATTTTGATAAACATGGTGATGGGTCTCCTAGGTGGACCCTCTGCTCTCCTCAGGAATGGGGGTGAGAAACATAACAGATCAACTTTTGCCCTGCGCTGGAAAATGAGAGTCATCTCAAGAGGAGGACTTCTGGAGCACATTGCTCATCTTCCCATCTTTTCTTAACAGAGCATAATTCGTGTAGTTTTCCATGATCGACGCCTGCAGTACACAGAGCACCAGCAGCTCGAGGGCTGGAGGTGGAGTCGGCCCGGTGACCGTATCCTTGATATAGGTGAGACTATTTCATTATGGTTCTTCTGCACTGTTTGGAAGCGAGGTGCCAGTGTTTGTCTGTATGTTTAGTTTTTTAATATTCTGCTCTCTTAGGCATCCTGTATGTCTGGGTGGGAAGGAGTTCTAGCATTATAGGACCCAAAGAGGTGTATCGTTGGTGGCTTAGCTGTTCGCATGCATCTTGTAATTGTATGGAACTGCTTTCCCTTCTTCAATTTAATATTTTTAAAATTTTAGGGGTTTTCTTCTACAGATATTCCACTGTCAGTTGGTATCTTGGATCCCAGGGCCAGCCCAACCCAGTTGAATACTGTTGAATTTCTGTGGGATCCATCAAAGAGAGCCTCAGCATTCATTCAGGTAAGAGAGAAGTGAGATTCCTCTGGTAGATACAGTGGTGAGATATCTTGCAAAAACCTGGAGAGTTAAGATGGCCAGGACACGAAGAAGAGAGAAAGATGCTCTCTAATATAGTCACTAATATAGTCTCTAATATAGTGACAATCATGTATAATTAATTTGTAGGATACTTGCTAAATTATCTTGCTATGTACTTTCTAGCTTTGGAGTACTATCCACTACACCCGGGATTTTCTTGTTTAAAAACATAAAAATAATAATTTTAAAAATATTGCTTTCTAAGCATGGGTTTTGTCTAGAGGAAACTGTTCACATTGTGTCCTTTTTTGCTTGTTTTCCTGTTTCGTGAGTGTTTCTTACCTCAAACACCAACTACTTTTAATGTGTATGTGGGATTTACTTAAATCAAAGGATGCTTTTCCTGATGCCCTGTTTCTCTACAGGCTCCTTGTTCTTCTAATTATTTTTGTCCTGAGAAACAGAAATGAAAATATTTTGAACTCTTCTGTCTCTCTTAGTTTCCCAGGAGGTGCCCAAACCTCATGTTCAGGAACCCTGCAAGTCAGGGAATCTGAAATTCAGATTTTCACGGCTTTCGACTGGTTCCAGAGATGAGCACAGCTTTTGTTTTGCCAGGTACATTGCATCAGCACAGAATTTACTCCACGGAAACATGGAGGAGAGAAAGGGGTGCCCTTTCGGGTGCAAATCGACACCTTTAAGCAGAATGAAAATGGTGAATACACAGAACACTTGCATTCTGCAAGCTGCCAGATCAAAGTGTTCAAGGTATGAGGTAGTTTTGGCTTTGTCATCAACTGGATTAGATGAAGAACACAGGAATGTGTGTTTTTAAAAATTGTGTAGGAGTGTGATGCTAATGGTGGGGTAAATAACAGACTTTTAACTGGGTGTGCTTGGGGTCTTAAACAGGACATGAAGTGATATAAGCCCTGAGCTGCTGCACAGAATTCTAGTTAAATTCAAATGACCCTGGTTTCACACCAAGTCATGTGCCAGTCCATTGTGCCTTAAACACATATGCTTGAGTTCTGTCCTGTGTGGATGTAATAGTAAACATAAATTGCCCAACTACTCAAACCCTGACTGGTTGGAATGAAAACCCAGTGTAGAGGCATCAGTGTGCAAAATAAATTTATGTTAGAGACAAGTGATCTCTAGAAGGCATTGCCCCGTCATTAGTTTGTGTCCTGAAAGTGATGTGTATTGCAAACACTGCAAAGTATGGTTCAGTTTCTTGGGCATATCAAGGCTGCTGGTTTAAGTCAGTTTGAATCATCATATTATATTGATGATGTTCAGAGTACCCACTGTATTTTGTTGCTGCAGGCAATCAAGACAGTAATGGGCATCTCCAGTTTCTTTGATTCATTCCTCTACGAACAGTGAGATGTAACATGGAGATCTTTACTTCCCTTTGCTGGTTGCAGGAGACTTCCTCTCCATGCTCCCTAGATGAGGGAAAGATAATGCTGTTCATTTCTGACATCCTAATTTGGGTATGGCAGACCTATAGCCACTTAACGACAAGCTTTTCATAGCCCTGTTTTCTCAAAGGATCTGCTACTCCAATCTTGCTCATATGAGCAATGTTCTTCCTGTTCCTGGAGAGATGGTATGAATACCAGTCAAAGTACATAACTGTTGGAGCTCATGGCCCAAATAGTTGGTATCAAATCTCAGGACTTTGGTCAGCCTACTTTGGAATTGCAATGCATTAATGGGGGATTGTTATAGAAACATCAAAAATGTTTGACTATTTTTTGTCCAGAAAATTCAGAACTCATCTTGTTCTGTATATAGAGTCCTCATAAATCTTAAGGAGACTTTTGTGAACAGATTAGAAAAGAAATCTGTTGGCCTCTGTCTCCAAACTTCAAATACTTGGTGTAAGGGAAAGCTTGTGCTTGTGCTTATAGCCTAAAGGAGCAGACAGAAAACAGAAGACTGACAGGGAAAAAATGGAGAAGAAGACCACCCAAGAGAAGGAGAAGTATCAGCCTTCCTATGAGACAACCATTCTTACAGAGGTAAAGTGTTTTAGACATATGTTGGACTGCTTCAGTATGTTGGGAGATAGATTTGAGGAAAAAAATGAAGTCGGAGACTTGGAGATTGTCTTGTGGAGACATGTAAGCCCAGATCTGACTGAAATTGAGACCCGAGGAAAATCATGAAATGTGTCTCACTGTTGAAGATTATAAAAGATGCCAAGTTTCTTAAGTTTCAGAGTGTAAACCAACCCTTAATAGCCTGGTTTTAAAACTTTTCATGGTCTTCTGCCATGCTCCTGGGCACTTGTTGTGGCACTTTGATGCTGCTTGTATGAGGTAGTTTCTTCAAAGCTGTCTCCAACAAAGCTCATGTTGGAGATGCAGCACTTGAATAGATTAATAGCCTGTCTTATTAAATTATTAATCTCTCCTTCTGTGGATATGTCTATGAGGCTACTGTTACATGCCACATCTCAGAAGATTTTGTCTTGTACCCCTAGGAATATCTTGGATATCTTATATTCTGATGCATCCAGTGCAGAGGTATCTGTGTTTCTACCCCTCCCCACCATTACTGAGATGTATATATATAAGCTTACCCCAGGCTGCAGAATTACTAAGCAACAGGATTCAAGGCAGTGGCTTGAAAGTGCTGTTCTGTCTCCTTGTGGGAATATTTTGTTGTTTGAATTAGGTTTTGTTGTTGGGTGTCTCTTTTTGTTTGTTTTTTTGGTGTTTTTTTTTTTGTTTTTGAAGTGGCTTGCTGGACTTCTAAAAATTGGGAGTTTTTCTTAATATAAATAACTTTCCTGTTTGTGAGATCCAGTCCCTCCCACTCAATTTTCCTCAAGTTGCCAGGAGCAACCAGCGTTTTTTCCTTATGCAATGTGGTTGTTGTTAACAAGGCTCTTGTGTACACAGACCCAATTCTACTGAGTTGGCAGATCCCAAGCCCTTCCTATGAGCTCTGATGCACTTTGACATATTACATGGGGAAATACAGGTTGCCAAAGAGTTAAATATTTGCTAGTGCTTGTGGAGATGATAAAACTCCAAAGCTATGCTTGTCTTCTTTTTGTCATTGCAAACAAGGATACTGAAGAGCATTTTCTTGAGCTCTTGATGGCAAGGGGTTCCACAGGGCTAGATTTTTCCCGCTGATTACAGTGGCTTAAATTCAGAACAGTCATCAATTCTAGCTGGGTTACTCTGGTTTTACACTACTGTAGTGGAATATGGAGTTTGACCTATATTTGAGAAGACTTTTAGTACTCTTTTGTCTGTCTACATACAATTTTCTCCCTGTGATGCTCAGTTATAACTTGAGCTCTTCAACTAATAGCCAGAGGATTTAACAGACTGGTTCAAATTCTGCTCTTTCACTGGTATAAATCTGAAGCAATGCCACTGGAGCGTATTTGTCACCCTTGCCTGGATTTAATTAGGCATTTATAATTGAGACCAGGGGTATTTCTGTATCATTGCTGCCTTCAGTCTGAGTTGACTTACTGGCGTTGCTCTGACTTACAGCTGTGCACGCTTTGGCCCAGTGTTATTTGGGGACAGGCTTTGTGAAATGGGAGAAATGTGGAATGCACAACTGGAATCAATCTGGCCCCCTGACAGCCCACTTGGAGAGCAGTGTAGAAAATCCATGGCCCGTCTCCTCCTCCCAGCAGGAGTGATGAGCTGAAGTTAGTGGCGTGGCAACAGCATGAACGTGGTATGAGAGGAGAATCGAATCCTTTATTTCCATCCTTATGAAAGTATCCCTGATGCCTTTCTTCCAACAGTGCTCTCCCTGGCCTGATGTGCCTTATCAAATGAACAATGCTCCATCTCCAAGCTACAACAGTTCTCCCAACAGCTTCAACCTTGGAGATGGGTATGTAACAAATAAATGCTTTATCTTTCCTGTTGACATGATAGCCTTTAGGTGCCTCTGTTTTGTGTGACAGTGCAGTGCATTTCGTACCCTGAAAGAGGTCAAAGACCACCCTTCCTAGAAAGGGGAAAATATTTACCACAAAGCCTTTTAAAGACCTTCCATCTGGGAATTCCCTGTAATGCATGTCTGCTGCTTATGCAGTGCCTGGGAGGTGAGCATCAGAGAGCCACCAGGGCCATTCCTTCCATGAATTTGCTCTCTTACTCTTCTCTGGGGGTCAGAGAACACACCATGCCCTGTGCCTGCAATTGCCAGTATCATCTGACAAGAGTCTAAAAGGTTTTCAACCTTCAGCTCATCTTCAGAGATGGTATTGCTTCCTTCCTTTCTATCCTGAGATGATTTGGGGTGCTGAATTTCCAGTCAAATGGGATGTAAAGAAATCCTGTCTGGGACAAAACAGCCTGCGTTTTGAGAGGCTGTTTCAGAGCACAAGACTAACAGAAGACATGGGTAATTCATTAATACAGCCATCATAAAGGGCTATAAGAACAGTTTTAGAGGTCCTCACACACCTAATGTGACAGCTGATAACAGAAAAGTACATCAGGGTCCCTCAGTACTTCTGAGTCCCCCCTACAACACACTTTCCCCCCGGAATTTGGCATAGGCCTTTCTTTATCTCCTATGGGACTTTGCAGACTTCTTGGCTTGTTGCACAGCTTGTTAATGAATAAGTACTGTAGCACAAATTTTCAGTGAGCAATGTCAACCTATGAAGAAGTTCAAAGACTGAAATGACAAAAATTGGTGTTAACAGAGAGATATATTGAGCATTTTCTTCCAGTGATAGATTTATTAATATCTTGGGAAATCTTTGACATGTTGAAGTTTCATCTGTGTTTTTAGTAGAAATGTGTGTTTGGGTAATATAGTTGAATTGCCATTTACTATGTTTAAGATAACATTCAGGTTGAATTATAAGGTCCTTTATTCAATTTTTGTGAAGAATCATTATCATCATTGTTTCTGGATGATAGAAATTTCGAGTTTAGCCACCCATTAGCTCACAACTTTTTTGCTTAGCTGGTCTCACATTTGTGAGCCACCTAGATGGAAAAGCTTGAAATGAGGTCAGTAAACTGGGTTTTTCTGTCAGTGTTGAGAAGGGCCTCGAGTGACCAACAGAAGGCTCAAGTAGAAATTTCTTTTTTTTTTGGTCCAGATTTTGGGCACCATTTGTGTAACTTGTGACAGTTGAGGCAAATGGAGGAGGGGGAAGAAAATGAACATTGCAATGTAAAATTTAAAATAATGTTTTTTTTCTCTTCCAACTTTATATAATTTTTTTTAGCAACAGTTCTCCAACCCACCAAGTGGAGCTCCTGCCTCCCAGCAATGATGTAAGTACTTGAGATCATGTTAATGTGGTGCTTTTCTTTTTTTAGGACACTGGTGAACAGTTCATTTCAAGACCTTCTTATTCTTTTTGCAATGTAGCATCTCCTTCCTTCTGCTTCTATTCAAGATGCCCAGCAGTGGCTTCATCGTAATAGGTTCTCTCCATTCTGTAGACTCTTCTCAAGTTTTTCGGGTGAGTTTAAACAGTGCAATTATTTTGTCTTTGTTCTCTTTTGTAAGTGCAGCTCATGCTTCATATCAACAGTATCTGCTGCTGGCCACTGTTGATGGGATCACGGGGCTGATCCAGAATGGTTATTCTTTTGTTCTTAGATTAGCTAGCATTTGCCAAAACAGTTTGTCAAAATATAGAATAAGTAAAGATGGAAGATAGTAAGTTAAGATGAAAGGGATTCCTTGAGTTTATTAGGTGCAATCCCTTGCTTGAAATAAGTCCAGGTTCTGGTGAAGTTGTGCTTGAGTGTCTGCAAGGCTGGAAATTCCAGTCTCTCTAAGCAAACTCCTGTTGCAGTGAAAAAGCTTTTCCTTATACCTAATCAGTATTTCCCATCTTCTGCCTGCTGCCTCTCATCCTGTGCTTGTGCACCTTTGAGAAGAGTCTGGCTCCCTCTTCACTGTGCCCTCCCATTGGGTGGTTTTACACAGCAGTAAGATGGTGGAGGGGGAAATTGTTAGAGATGTTGAAACCTTGAGGAGCCTCTATTTGACTTGCAACTTGATTTAATAACCAGGTGAACATGGTAGTTAGAGAAAACTGGGCCGTTTAATGGCCAGTGTTAAATATCTAACTTGCCTTTGGTTGGCTAGAATATCTTCCAGGGCAGCCTTGCTCTTTTTGTAGCTACTAGCTCTGTTTCACAGTTGTTAATTTTGCTCTCTGAATTTGCAGCTTCTCTAGGAAAGTCTGTCTGATTTAGCTTTGTGGATTCTCTCCCCTTGCCCTTCCCTGCTGCCCATACATACAATTTGGAAGCTAAGATTTGCTTAACTTCTGAAAACAAATCAATTTGAAATATGTAGGTGCTGACTTACTGAAGATGTCCAAAGAAGATTTTGTTCAAATCTGTGGGCCTGCTGATGGAATTCGGCTCTTTAATGCAATCAAAGGAAGGTTTGTACTTCTTCCTTCCTATTTTTTGTTATGGCAGCATCCCTTGGTAATATCAATGTTAACCAGAAGTTAATCCTGGAGCTGTAGCATTTAGACTTCCTTTTAATGCTTCAGAGAGGTTATCTTAGAGGCTGGAGATCACAATGGCATTAAAATCCAATCACAGCTCAGAAATGTTGCTGAAATGAGGCAACATAATGTGTATCTCCAGTGTATCTTCACATGAGACACAGACTACAACACCCTGTGCTTAATCTGCATCACAGGTAACAAGCAGCAAACCAAACAAACAACCCCTGGAGCCTCTAATGACTCTTAAACTTACTTTTATTACTTATCGCATCATAAATTCTACAGCTGGGCAGGATTCAGATCTGTAAAGGCAGGTATGATGAGCTGCTTGGCAAATGCTGTAAACTGCTTGTTTTTTTCTGATCCTGAAGGGATTAAGGTGCTCTGCCCTGTACCACCACCTCCCAGGGGGCTCTTCCTAGACCTCCTAAGGCACCTAGCCACCAGCATCCAGACTATCCCTTATCTGGTTACTTATCCACAGCCTGCATCATTCCATATCTCACTGTTTGGTAGGTGACTGGAACAATTTTAGATCTTCTAAATAACTCATACTGTTTTTTTAATAATCCATAGAAATGTAAGGCCCAAGATGACAATTTATGTCTGTCAAGAACCAGAGCAAAACAGGTCCCATCTCCACCAAAAAAGAGAAAATGGAGATGGCAGTCTTTGTGGTAAGTTTTTATGTATACATTTTGTTAAACACTTACCTGGGGAGAATGCTGTTTTCTGCTCGAGCTCCTATGTGAGGCATCTTGGTGTCCTGAGAGTTTAAAGAGATCCTGTTTATCCTAGTTCTGCCACTTTGGTTCTTTTTGGGGCTATGGATTCCAACTGGTACCATCTGGCTGGGGAACAAACCCAACCCAAAACCTATTTGTAGAAGGCCACACCAAAACCTTGATTCAGTTCTTTATAGGGCCATAGCACCAAAACCTAATTTCCCATCCCAGTGTGCTTTAGATTATGGCTTGTTTGAAAATATTTTGGGAAATGGAAGGGCGGTATGGCTTGAAGTGAGGTTTTAATTCTTGGAAGTTCAAAGCTTTTGAGGACTCACTGCTCTTAACTGACCCTCAAGACATGATGGACAATCAAATGAGAACAGCAATTGTCCTTAGTTCTTGTACATGGTATTTACCAGTCACAGCTTTGCCTGCCTGGTTGTTTCTGCCATTTGGTCTGGATTTGGAAAATAATACTGTCATCTGCAGTTTTGATGCACTGTAGTCTTTACTTTGTACACTACTTTTATCTACCATGGGATTTACTATTTAATTTGATCTATTTTAAAATGTCAAATCTGTAAGAGGAGATCATCCTTAAATATTAACATCTTTATGACAGGGATTTTAGTACATGCTGTCACTGCCTTTCTCTGTGCAAAAATTACTCGAGCTTTATATGTCTGCTGCATCCAAATACTGGATATTTTCCTACAAATCATCAAGCTGGAGGTTTGGGAGTTGCTTCAAAGATACTAAGTTTGCTTCTGTCAAGATCTGAACCCATTTGGTTGTTGTTACTGAGCATCTTGGTATTATCTGCAGTTGCTATTTTATAATTACTCTGTAATTCTGTTATTACTTTGAACTTGTTGCAGTATATCATGCAATCTTCTTGGAAGAATTGACTACTCTGGAATTAATTGAGAAGATTGCCAACTTGTACAGCATTTCTCCACAGCAGATAAATCGAATCTATCGTCAGGGACCCACAGGGATCCATGTATTAGTGAGCAATGAGGTAAGGGGTTAATGAAAACTGACATGGCTCTAAGAGCTGTCTGACTTCTTGGAGTCAGAATGGCCCTTTAGATAAAGAAATGAATCTTCAAGGAAGCTTTGCAAGGTTACTAATACACACAAGTTAAAGCATTTACTTACAGCAAATAATTAGTGAGTACCATTGTTTTTGGTGTGGATTTAAGATGGATGATTTGTAAAAGAAAGTTTTTTGGGTCGTTTTTTAAGTGTGTTTCTTTATTTTGAAACAAAGCAAAACACACTTTAGAATGGTCATTTCCTTTTCATCTTGGCTGCTGAAACAAATTCTGATGTGAGGATCTAAATTGAGAACCTTTACAATTGAATAGGAAAGTTTCCTGCAGAAAGCAAGTTTGAAAACTTTTAGGACAATTAGTCTTACAACTTGGCTAGTGATGACAGCCATTGGGTCAGGATCAGTGCTGTGTAAGTGCACACTATAATTTCATAGACCTCTGCTAGCTGTTTGTGTCGTGTTAGATGATGGCTTAATTTAGTCCATTCCATTAACTTGCAGTGAGTTGCCCTTCTTCCTCTTTTCCCCTGCTGAATTACTTAGTCATTCATGCACCAGAATCACTTAAGGAGCTTCATTTATAAGAAACATTTTTAAAACAAATGAAGCAGAGCATAGGTCTCAACTGGAGCCTAAATTGAAGTCTGTAATGCTTATTCCTAAAGTCTCCTTGCTATTTCAGCCTGATTAAATCTGAACCTAGATGCTTTATGGATGTAAAGTGCTTGGAGGCAACTCTTGGTAGGGGAATTGCCTGAACCAGCTTGGGTATAAGACTTTAAGTATTTATTTAAGTCAATTATTAACAATGTCTATTGCTTTTTTAATAATTTTTTTTCTTGTTCTAGTACTATAGTGGCAAGAGTGAGGCACTCTATGAATGTACTTCATGCATGATTAGGTACAGACACACAGACTGACCACTGAAGCTTGATGTGTGGGAGCAGGGGTTGGATGTTAAACCCAAGAGAGAATAGAGAGATTAGTCTAACGTGGAAAGGATTAATGGTGTGAGAATTTACATCAGGAAAGCTCCTACTTGAATGATATTCAATAGCTAGGAGAAGGCATTTGCTTAAAGATGGATTTTTCTGAGCTGAGCAGAGAGGTTCTGGCCACCTCCCCTCTGCAGTTAGGTGTTCAGCATCTGTTCTAACTGCATAAGGTGCCTCCTGAAGGTAATTTGCCTCCTGTCTCCCACACAGCTAATCTACATCTTAGAAGGATTTAGAAGGAATGACTGAGAATTAAGATTAAATGAGCATTTCAGATTGTCTCTCAAGCCAGCTAAATCTCTAACTCACCTCTCTAAAGCACCTCTAGTGAGGGACCTCACTAGAACCTGCATGTGTTCTGAAAATCTGGTTGTTTCTCATGAATAACTCAAATAGCTTTAGATACTGATCTTGCTTCCCATGATCTGCCTTGCCTCTTGTAGCAGTTTCATTAAGATTCCTGTGCCTTGACAAAATACAAACAGGTAAATGATTCCTGCAAGCACAGCATCTCTGCTAATGTGTGGTTGAAACAACCACGTGGGTGCTGCTGAGATGTTTTTTATTGTAAAATATTCCTTTGTTCAGCAAGGAGGTTTTTTTCTTATGACTGATCATCTCTAGATACTATCCCAGATGTTCACGGACGGTCAGCATGTGAGCAGCTGCAAGGACTTAATCAGTTATGTACTTCAATGTACTTATGGGCAGGGTTACTCAAGACTGTCTAGGACTACACACAAAATGTTGTTTGATAACTCTCCTCAATTCTATACTGACAGTGAAAGAAAATTGAATTAAATTGCTAAAAATACTTTGTTTTGGCTTTTTTTCTTCTGCCTTTCAGATGGTGCAAAACTTCCAAGATGAATCTTGTTTTGTTATCAGCACATTAAAAGGTATGTATTGCTGACACTATTATTATTATTACCTAAAGATAATTTCTACTTTCAGCTGCACTAAATGTTATCACAAACTTGGTGCTGCTATCCTGAAAAGATAAGGAATCTAATTGAGAGTAAGTCAAGATGTTGCATCCATTTACAGTATGACAGACTGCTCAATCTATGCTTTCCTCTCAGTTACACTGTTAAAAATCTTTCATAAATCCATTAATACCACTGACATAAATGAGCAGAAATCCTTCTAGCAAAATTATAAATTATGACAGTTAGTATATTGTAGTTTTTATATAAATGCTTTTACCTAGATGTTCAACATTCGATTTTTGTGAATGGGTTGTGGAACAAGAACTCCAACTCTAGCAAACTACCTAAGAAGAGAATATGGAGTTCTGTACCTGTGCTGTTTTCTAAAAACAATGAAAAAATGCTTTGCATTTCTTTGTTGCAGCTGAAAGCAATGATGGCTACCACATCATTTTAAAGTGACCGTCCTGCACAGAAAGACTTTACCAGCCTAAAATTTAGTGCCTCACTGAGATTGCTACAACCTAGACTGGAAACCCGAAGAACCTTCTGGATAAAATGCTCTTGCAAACTAAGAATTACCAAACAGCTTAAGAAAAAACTTGCTTTTACAAATATACATTTTGGGTGGTGTGTGGTTTAGTTGGTGTTTGGTTTTTTTTATTTTTAAGCTGGAGCTGAGAACATCCTCAAAGCTTGTACATGTTTCTTTGTCCCTCCTTTCTTCTTCAGTCTTAAAACTTGTCAAGGTTTCTGCTTATTACTTAGGAACAACTGCCTTGTAAAGGGAAATGAAAGATAAACAAAACCTAGTTCTCTGGAGCCCTCACGGCTGGGTAAATTGATTTACTTACTGTTCTGAGTGCTCTCTTGCTTTCAACACACACCCTGTTGCTGACGGACACAGGCTCCCTGGGGCTCTTCTTTTACTCTCTGAGGTAGAAGGCTTGGGGCTAAATCTAGAAACAGGTTGGGCAGTGCAGAGGATGGATTCAGTGCCCAATCTTTGCCCAGAATATCAACCCTGAAAGCCCCCACTTAGCTGCTTTGCACCTGCAAATGTGCTCTAAGTCCAGAGACTTCAGTCCATCCTGACAGAGCTTCTCTAATATCAATCCAGCAGAACAATTTTGCAGGGTCTGAGGGAGGACAGCCAGCCTGAAGCAAGCAGTTCAGTATCATATTATATCTTCAGTTTTAGAGTCGTCTCCTTGAATAGAGTATGTGAAGGTTTTCTGAAGAAGTGTTTTGAACCTTGAAAGTTACAGAGCTTGTGATAAATTCATACTATGGATTTACTCTACTCTGCAAAGCATTGATTAACTGCTACTTTTACTGTAACTAGGAATTAGGATATGATCTTAATGATGTTTCCTCCTGTTACTCACTGAAGCAAGTTAAACTGAGTTGTGATTGAAGCAAGTTAAACTGAGTTGTGATTGAGTCCAGATAACAGATCATCTTAGTTCTGCTTCTTACATTCTTGCTGTTTCACTTTTGACTCCTTTTTCAAATATCTGCAACTGCAAAGGATCAACTCTTGCCTCCTTTGGGTATTTTGGGAAAACCACCCAGGCTCCTCTAAGGTGAAAAAGTGGCTTCCACTGATGTCAAAGGCAAACTGAATCACACACTTCTTGCATGGATGAAGCTAATTAATAAGACTGTTTTCCAAACCAAATGTCCAAATAACATCAAATTCTGATACCCGAACATTTCATTTCATCCTGAATCGAGATGGAAAGCTGAATTACCAAAAATTTTCCTGGAATGGGAATTTTTTGAAAAGTGAGAAATTCTGAGCTGGAAAAGGCTACATAAAATATTCTACCCTTTTGAAATGGAAACATTTAATTAAATCCATTTGGCCCTTAAAGCAGCATCAGTTTGAGCTACTGTTGCAGACCTCAGAAATTACCATTCAAGTGCCTTGTGTGCCATGTCTCCCTTGGGACCTGGTTCTTTGGCTGCATTACAGATCCCATGATGCTCTTACTGTGGGTTTGTCAAAGGGGAATGCGTCATGAAGGCTGGAGGGGTGCCCAGGAGCCCAGCCTTCTGGGAAAGAGGGGGACATGCAGCCTGTAAATTACAGCTCCCAGCTGACACTGGAGGAATTCGGACAGACATGGACTGATATTTTTCTGACAAACCCAATGCATTTCAAGTTTTCCCAGCAGAAATAAACAACGAAATACTGAGAAAAGCAACCTTTTTTCATTAAAAGCATTGAGTTTTGCGGAAAAAAAAAAAAAAAAAAAAAAGAGGAGCCACCCATCCTCACCAATTTTTTTACACCAAAAATAATACTAGAATTGAAAAATTGTGTTACAATGGGGAAACCTTCAGCCAACTCAGCTAATTGAGTAACATTGCCTACTTAGGCACGATCTTGCTCAACTGGCTGTCCTACATGCTCCATGAATTGTAGTGTTTCTTCAAAAAAACACAAAACGCCCAGGCTTTGGGACATGGCAATTCCTCCTTTCAAGTGAAGGAGCTTGAGTCTTCTTGGCTGAGGACCAGGTTGTGTAGGTGAGGAGGTTGTAAGTGGTCTCCTGACAGGGAGACAAGGTCAGATAGAGAGGGCAGGGGGATCTTTGGGGAAGAGATGTGGAGGGTGAGAAACACCATCTTTTTTAGAGGAAGCTGAAACCATGCCAAGCTTGACCCTGCCTTGGTGCCTGTGTGGTCTCCTTGGCTCTGCAGCCTGCTCTGCACCCCCATGCATGTGGAGGGGGCCCTGGGAGTCCCTGGACATGAGCATTCAGACATCCAGGTGGTGGCCACTCAGCTGGAGCTTCCTTCCCAAACAGGGAAAAAATTCCACCTGTGTTTGTGAGTAGGTGGGAGCATTGTGCCCCTGTATAGTTGGAGCTGTTTGGTTTATTTTGTGGGCAGTACTTAGAAGATGTATGTTGGCCATGCTTTTTCATCCTGTATTGTAATACTGGACCAGTATGTGGCATGGCTGTTGTTGGCATGCAACTCACAGAAGTGAATCTCCATTTAAACAAAACCTTAGAGCAGCCAGGAATATATCTGGTACTTCGTCCACTTACATTTGATAGCTCTGTAATTCAGGGGATGCAGCAATGCTGAAGTACAGCAGTCTGAAAAGAGGATAGCAGCAGCTTTGCTCCCAGACTAAGGGACTGCAAACTGTTCGCCTATTAAAAGAAAACCAAAAACTTATTCCCAATTATTTTAAAAAACAAATCTTACCCATAAGGAATTATATGAAAAGCTCCTCATAGTGTTTCAGTAGCACTTGCTTAATTGATTTTGAGCAACTCTCTATTAGGGCATTGTTATATTTTGCTTATTTTTAAACAATAATTAAAAAAATAATGTTATACTAACACAAGGGTGAATTTTACAATATAGCTTGCTCTCCTTTTCGTGCTGTTAAGAAGGCATAGCAGAGTAAGCAATCACACAGTTTATAAATACTGTCGCACTAGATGGGCTGTACTGTTGTATCTAGGTTAGCCTGTTTGTAAAACTGTCTAGCTTTAATGAGTGTGTAAGGCCTATCCTTATCAGATAGAGAGGTTCCAATCCTTGTTGAACCTCTCTGTCCCCATCAGAAATTTGGAGGACTGTGCTCAGTAATGTTCCTGCCCATGGAGATGCAGCACAGCTAGTTTAGTGTGATTTCAAGTTGGAAGGGACCCAATAAGGACCATTGAGTTCAACTCCTTGCTACTCACAGGACTACCTAAACCAAAACCATATGACTAAGAGCATCATCCTAAGACTAAGAGCTCTTTGAACTCTGGGAGGCTTGGTGCTGTGACAACTTCCCTGGGGACTTTGTTCCAGTGACCAACCACTACTTCATGAAGAACCTTTTCATAATGTCCAATCTGAACATGCCCTAAAGCAGCTTTATTCCATTTCCTTGTGTCCTGTTGCTGGTTGCTGTGGAGAGATCAACAGCTCTCCCTCTGCTGCCCTTCTTGAGGAAAGTTGAGACTGTGATTCATGTCTGGGTGTTAGGAAAACGTTTTGCACCTTTTGCCCTTGTTTCAACCTGCTGCATAACCAACAGGTTGTTGTACACGAGCAAATTGGCCATAAAACCATCATGGGTAAGCAACCAGTGCAAGCGGTCAGAGCAGTGCTGGTGGGAGACTGGTCTGCCAACAAACCTTCCTCTCTGCCTCCCAAAAACATGAAAGAAAACTCTTGCCCTGTTGAAGCTGGTGAGTTTGTCCATCCAGGAACCAAGCAGAATCTTCAGGATTTATGTTAGTGGCTTATGTTGAAGAGTGAGAGAGAGAGAGAGAGACTTGTCTCAGCTATATAAGTGTCAGGAAATCTAGTTGATTGCTTATACTTTCTGTGTGGTTATAGAGGGTCTGGCAGAGAGATTCATTTGCCCTGTTTGAGGTTGTGACAGCCTCCAGAAGGAAGCTTTTTGCTGCCTAAATTCTGGCAGAAGCACAAATTATTGATCTGGGCTGGATGTCTAAATTCTAGACAGACAAAAGGCAAGGAGATGAGTAGCTTCCCCTTATCTAAATTTTCAAAAGAGTTTGCATTTACTTTGGTCTTACATGCCTGTTACATTTATTCTTGCTTTTCTTTTGTTTTGTTTTGTTGTTGTTGCTCCTATTTCTTTTTTTTAAAGTAACAAATGAAACCTCCTACCCAAAGTGATTTTTAAAAAAAGATTTTTTTCAGCTCTATATGTGAAATCTGTACAGCAGATCTTTTTTAAGTTCTGGGGTTCAGAAATAGTATGGCTTTCCAAAATTATCCATCTCTTAGCTGTATGTATGATGACAACCACTATGAGCAGAAGTGTGCTTGCTGGGGGTGAAAAGGCAGAACCCTTACATGATGAAAACCAGTATGACTCCAGCCAGTACTACCAAGTTCTCATCAGAACCATACTGGCTGTTTGAAATTATTTCATAACTTTCAGCATTTTTTCTGGCAACTGAAAAAATTGATACAGATCAGTTAGTATGACTCTCATGATGGTCAGAGAACTCCTAGAAATGCCCATGACACACAACTGTGGGGCAGGACAGGGGCAAATAATCTGGAGATGGAAGTTAGTGCCATCTCTGAGGAGGCAGAACTGGTACTATTAAAATTAAAGCTCCTGTTCTTTCAGCTGGCCCTTCTTGGTTAATTAGCTAAAATAGAAATAACGATTCAATCTGGAAAATATTGGAGTTCTCGTTGCCTTGGTGTGAAATTTAATGTTTTGAGACTTGGAGGTGGTAAAAGGATTCTTGTATTTGAGAAGTCCTGAGTGGCACGCTCCTTATAATGTATCATATACATATTTATGCGTATATATACACACATACATACTGTACTGTATCAACACATATCTGTGCTGAGTACTTGTGTTTTTTGGCTTTAACTGGTACTCTGCTTCATTTAATTGCAGTTCAATGTAAAAGACTCTGGTTGATCAAGCTTTGAAACCCAGCCATTTTTTGGGTAGACAAGTAAAAGTCCATAAGAGTGACTCTAGGTGATTTGGATATGATACACTTGGAGTGGTGTAAAAATGATGAATTTCTGCAATATAAATCCCAGGCCTTGGTGAAGACGAGCATATTTTTGCACTAACACTGCAGTTCTATATTGCAGCTTCAGAAAATTAGTTAGAGTAAAAGAGAAATAAATTGCCCAGCGCTTTGTAAACTAGTAAGAGCTACTCCCTAAGCTGAACAACCATATGATGACTTTCCTAGCTCAATGTTGTATTGCTTAAGCATTGGCTGTAATTCTAACAATCATCTGGTGGATGGCTGGGACAGGTTTGTTTTACTTTTTTGTTGGTTTTTTTCTGTTTGTTTTTGGCTGTTCTCAAAGAAATACTTGTATTCAGACTGTAGCTTCTCTTTCTCCTCCAGTTATGAAATGGTTTAGCTTTATGCTACTAATAGAAATATCTTCTTAAGTTTATAATCTGTTTGACAGCACAGGGTACTTGAAGTGGGGAGTGGTTTTTTGCCCTTGGTCATCACTACTATGGGTGGATATGAGCAGGAAGACTGGAGGTTTATCTTAACATCTACACCTTTGTTTAAAAAGAAAATGGGTTAAGCTGGTGCCTAATTTTTTGTGCATTTTTGATTTGTACCGGGTTTTTTTTGTTTTTTTTTCCCTCAAAAATCTTTTGCTCCCTTTATGGGACGCATTAGAGAGCAGCTGGTGTGTCCAACTGTTTTTAAGCAGCCTGCTGTTGTCCCAGTTTGCTTGAGTGAGCGTTTATCTTTCAAAGGGTGAGGGGAGTTCCCGCTCTTCACTGACAATGCAGCCATTCCAGACAGGAGGTGCTGGCCATGAAGTCAGCTTGATGGGCAAGGGCAAGTGGGGGTGGGTCTAATGGAGGCTGAGGTGTACCAGTTGTGAGTAAATACTGCCACACTCTGTCTTTTTTTTTTATTATTATTTGTACATGAATAATAATAATAAAAAGCATATTTTGCACTGGCTCTTGTACTGTTGTGCAGAAGAAATCTGTATCTAGAATCTGTGCTCCAGTCAAAATGCAAATAAACCTGTTTGTAAGAAGCATGGGTTTTGTCTCTGCTTTGCTTGGTGTGGATGGGTGCAGGAGAGCCTCGGCAGCAGCTCCTCCTCACCATGTGGCTGCAAGGTGCTGGACACCCTCTTGAAGTCAGTGGGATTGGAAGTTGCAAAGTCCTGGTGAGAACCACAGCTGTAGCCAAATGTCCTGCAGCATTTTCTTCATGTCTTCACAATATAATGCAGTGACTGGTTCATATTTGATTTAGGTCAGGGCATGAGGAGAAACGCCTGATTGTCACAGAATCAAAGAATAGTTATGGTTGGAAAGGACCTCTGAAATTACTTCAGTCAACCATAGACACACACAACAAGCAAAACCAAAACCCCTACAACCTCAGCCACTAGAGCATGGCCTGAAGTGCCACATCTACACATTTCTTAAATACCTCCAGGGATGGTGACTCAACCACCTCGCTGAGCAGGCTGTTCTAGTGCCTGACCACTCTTTTCAGTGAAGAAATTCTTAATATCTAATGTAAACCTCTCCTGCCACACAACTTCAAACCATTTCCTCTGGTCTTGTTGTTATTCACTTGGGAGAAGAGGCCAACAATCATATTCTTGCTCAAAATATTCTCTCTGAAGCTGTGATGATGGGCATATGCTATCATGAGAACACAAGCTGCATTAGATGAAAGAAACTTGAAGAAAATGCTGCAGGACATTTGGCTACAGCTGATGTTCTCACTTGGTACTCAGTGCTGGTGAGTCCACACCTCCAATACTGTTCAGTTATGGGCTGCCCACTGCAAGGGCACCGAAGTGCTGGAGTTTGTCCAAAGATGACCACCAAAGCTGGTGAAGGGTCTAGAGTGCAAGCCCTATGGGGATCAGCTGAGAGAACTGGGCTTGTTTAGCCTGGAGAAAAGGAGGCTGAGGGGAGACCGTACCACTCCGTGCAATTATCTGGAAGGAGACTGTAGCCAGGTACTTGTTGGTCTTTTTTCTGGAGGAATAAGCTCTGGAAATGGCCTTAAGTTATACAAGGGGAGGTTTAGATTGGTTATTAAGACAAATTTCTTCCCTGCAAAGGTTAACAGATGCTGGAAGAGGCTGCCTAGGAAAGTGGTGGAGTCACCATCCCTAGAAGCATTTAAAAGCTATGTAGCTGTGGTGCTTAGGGACATGGTTTAGTGGTGGCCTTGGCAGTCCTGGATTAATGGTTGGATTTGGTGACCTTAAAGGTCTTTTCAAGCCCAAACAATTCTGAATCTTCAGCTCCAAGATAGGTTCAAGTCCACTTACAGGCATCAGCAGGGGCATTAGGTGGGTTGTGCTGTGATGGCAGGATGCTGGGAGGCACCCAGGGGCCCAAAGCTGGCACTGGGGCTCTCCAGGGCTGGCTGGAGGGTGCTGAGTGTGTGAGGACACTTGCAATAAGTGCTTACTGGCTCTCTGAGCCCTGCCAGCTGCAGGGGCATTCCTGGGGCTTTCAGAAAGACAGAGGTGAGTCCCTCCCTGAGTCCCTGAGGTGTGGGGTGCCATGTGACCATCACATGCATGGGTGGTTATGCCTGAGCACCACCCAAAATTATCCCTCGTCTCCTGTGAGAGTGACCCATGCACTGCCAGGAGTTGTTAACCACACAAAGGAACACCTAGAAAGTTTTTGCCTAAAGTTACCTGATAAAAGGGATTCAAAGATAGAGAAAGGTGCAATGATGCATAATTTTGTTTCTGTGGGAAGCACTCCAGGAGAAGCTTATAAGGAGGAGACCTCCTAGGGAACATACCCAGAAGCCAGTGGCAACTGTAATCAAGACTGAACAGGAGCTGAAAAGAGTTTTTCATGAGTGAGGAGAGCCAAGGCTGAAGACTGGAGGTGCTTAGCCAAAGCATTGTCCTAATCTCATCTAAATCCTCAACAGCAAACAAATATTTTAAAATTAGTTTTCCAATTTCCAGAACAATGCTGCCTTTCTGTTAAAAGGATTAGTCACAATTGTGGAGTAGGCAGGGAAATAACATCCCTCATAGTCTTTCTGTAAAGAAGCTAAGTACTTCCAGGCTTACCTGGGTAGGAAGGATTTGACACTGCAGTATTTTGTTTTAGTATATTACAGCAGAGACTGGTTGTCCTGATCAAACTGGCATTTCAGACAAGCTCAGACAACAGAATTACAGAATGTTAGGGGTCGGAAGGGACCTTGAGGATCATTGAGTCCAACCCCCTGCCAGGGCAGGATCTCCTAGTGCAGGTCATACAGGAACGTGTCCAGGTGGATTTTGAATGTCTCCAGGGAAGGGGCTCATAACTGTAGTTGTCTTAGTTCTCACCAACATATGATAACACATGAGACTATTCACACACGCCTGATAAACATTGACCACAACAAGCAGGAGATTCAAAACCATAATAAGCATAATGCCATTTTGAATAGAATCCAGTGAATTCAGCCCAAGAGTGGTATATTTCCTCAAAAGAAGGCTGAAAATGTAATTACCAACAAAGTTTTTAATCCTTGTATGAAACACCACTGCACCGTGTACTGCACTGTATACTACTATTGCAGACCATATCACAACTACTTTTCTCAAGCAGTGCTTACCAAAAATAAGCCACATATTAACACTCATTCCAGCTGCAAAAATACATATCACATACCCTGAATACCAAAGGTACGGCACGATTGGTTTAATCTCCAACCCTGTGAAATTTCCAAAGGAAAAGGTCTGATTCCCACTCAATGAAGCCATATTGGTATTGGAGTAGGAATTCAAACTATTCAGGTAAATTAGTAAAAATTTAAATTGGACTCGAGCCAATTAGTTCGGGCCCCATGCTGGAGCCAGTAAAATCTCTCTGGGCAGCCTGTGCCAGTGCTGTCACACTCATGGTGAAAAAGCTCTTTCTTATGCTGAACCTCCTATGCTCTGATTTGCACCCGTTATCTCTTGTCCTGTCATTGGTCATCACTGATAAGATCCTCGATCCATCCTCCTGACACTTGTCCTTTATGTATTTATAAACATTATTGAGGTTGCCCCTCAGTCTTCTCCAAGATGAAGAGAACCAGGTCCCTCAGCCTCTCCTCATAAGGGAGATGTTCCACTCTCTTAACCATCTTGGGGGTTCTGTGCTGGACTCTTTCAAGCAGTTCCCTGTCCTTCTTGAGCTGAGAGGCTGAGAACTGGACACAATATTTCAGATGCAGCCTCACCAAGGCAGAGTAGAAGGGGAGGATGTCTCTGCTTCCCAGAGATGTATGGCCCAGGAAGGCAGGGCAGCTGCTGGGCTCCAGGAAGCATCAGCCTTGGTGCTTCCTTTGTCAAAACAAAATGAAGCAGTAAAAGCTGGTACACCACCATCCTGGATAGAGTTCTTTTCTTTCAGAGTTTTTTTCTTTTACTATATATTTTTTTAATTATAAGGTCTTCCATTTTTGACTGTTGGAAGCAATGTTGCAATCCATTTTGCAGCCTAGAAAAGCATCAGTTCTGATTTCAGTGGTATTAAGTCATACAAGTATGGTATAGCTAGAAAAAAATGATTAGCTGGCATCTAAAATTAGCTGGGCACGTTAGTGCACTGAAAAATAATTTTCTGTGGATGAAAATTTAAATGCTGAAATTAAGACTATGTTTTAGAGATGCAAGAAATTCTGGATAAGCTCAAGCGAATGCAACACTAGGGGAATTTATTTGTGAAAACATTTTTGCAGCTTGGCATCTCACAGAAGAAAGAGTTTCTGGATGGTTGGCACCACTTTGGAAATTAAAGTCTCTGTGACATCACCTGGTCATTTACCTTGATAGTAAAATCAAGGAAAGGTTGAGTAAAAAATGAGTGTCTGACTTTCTGTGGGAATAAAAATGTGGCTGAGGCTGTGTGGCTGGAGCAAGTGCGTGCTTCAGCACATCTGTACTGAGGATAAAGAACAGTGTCCCTGGCAAGATTCTTCCAGAACCACCCACAGTTTTCGTGTTCCAACAGATTTACCTCATTTCATGGTGGTGCCTATGTGGCCACAAAGTTTGTTTCTTGAGCAGCCATAGTTGTCTACTGTCACATGCATGGCCTGAAATAAATAAAGTCTGACTGAAAACATGGGGATAAATTTGGTGATTTTTTTAAGTAATTGGAGGGGTGAGAGGCTGTGGGAAAGGAGAGGCATTCTGCTTTGATTTTTCAAATCTGTGGCTCCTTTCTGGCTCTGCTAATCCCTGTCCATGGCTTTGCAGCATCCCCACCATATTTGCTAGCTTGCTTGTTCTCAAACAAATACATGCACAGCCACCACTCTGGTTTAAATGTGGGTCCATCTCCTGAGCACTTTACTCAGAAATGCAGCCTGCACTGTGGTGGCCAAGGCAAGGAAGCAACTTAGCTTTCACTAAAAATCCAGCATAAATCACTTCTAGCACTATGAAGACAAAGTGGTAACATGCTGTTGACCTGCTTTGAAACTCATCTGGCTGGTGGCAAATGGGTCCCTAAGCAACCTGTGAGAAAAGGAGCAGTCCTTCCCCCCCATGTTGTTTCTGAGGTAGCACTGTGCCCTCAGTGCAGCTCAGAAACCATAGGGAGATGTTTGGCTCGAGGGCTGAGGGCTGGATGTGGTCTGGTGGCCTCAACCGAGTGGGAGGGAGTGGGGACCAACATGGTCCTGCCTGGCACCCACAGCTGAGCAGGAGCTGGTGTGTCTGTCTGCACAGCAAAGAGGGTCCTGCGGGTCTGTGTGAGGGTGATGCAATTTTTTACTCTGTTTTGTTTCTCTGTCAAACAGTTTGGGATTTTCCTTCTGATTGTGGTGATTATTATGGCCACATACTGGCCAGTTACACAAGCAAAGCAATTAAGCAAATGAACAGTTTGATTCTTGGAGACTCACTTGAACAATGAAACAATATTTCCTTTCTCCTGAACATCACCAGATGGTGTTAATCTGTCACCTTTCAGGCTCTCACACCCACAGGTGATGTGTCTCTCAGTTAATAAGTCCTTGAAATCCTAGTTAAATGCACAGTCTCTGAGCTCCATCAGTCCAAAGAGGAGGATCATGAGACTGAATTAAGAACCTGGGCCAAAGAGATGAACATGTTCATCAGGTAGCTTTGGAGAAAAATGAGCCCAAATGTCCAGGTTCACCAGGCCCTTAAGGGCAAGGGTTAATCAGCAGGAGGGAAGGGCCACCCAGAGGCCCTTTTAAACTTGCTTTTAAAACATAATCATGAGATTAGAGCACTGTGGAACTCAGAATGTCCCAAACCATCAGACTGCTGATGAAGTTCTGACCAGTTGCCACTAGTCCTCGTTGAATTAATATGGGAATGTGTGTCGAGGTGAATTCAGGTAGAATAAAGTAGTAAATATAAAATGCATACATCAATAAAAGAAAGTAAGTTTTACATAGCATCCACTCAGCACTGGAAGTATCACTGTGCATCACTCAGTTAATAACTGACCTGAATATAAACATTTGTTCTGATAGTATGTTTGTTGCCTGTAATGCCTGTTTAAGGGCATATCACTAAGTGTAAGAATTTTTAACTTGAGAGATTTATAGCTGAAGCCAGGATAAGCTATTAAGTGCCAAGTGACAGCCCATCCTGGTAGGCAGTACAAGACACGAAACCCATCCCAGCAGAGCACTGATATCCCCAGGGCTCTGAGTTGAATCCCCAGGGACCTTTCTCAGCTGTATTGCCTTTCACCTTCATCAGGGTGCAAGGTGTGTTGAGGACATGGAAGCCTCTTATTAGTAAATGCTGGGGAAGAAAATGGTGGCCCTTAATTAAGCATGATATTCTTAACCCAGGCATTTGACTTTTTGGGGAGGTCTTGAAAGGAAGCCAGGAATCTCCTTTCCACCAAAGCTGGGACAATATTCCTGGGAGGTGCAAACAAACCAGAAGGTGTTTCTGAGAGTTTTAATTTCCCAGACTGGTCCGTGATGGGATCAGCATTACTACTGAAGAGACAAGGATTACTCTCTGCACCTGGTCAGGAGTCCTGGCTTTAAAAACCCACTCACTTCACTTCCTAGGTGGCTGCAGGAGGGGCAGTGCTGGGGTAGGAGCAGAGCCATCCCAGGTGAGTTGGTGATGAGGCTGAACTTGTGTGTTTCTAACTACTAGTGTGTACTACCCCCCTTGCTAGGATTTATTTGCTCTTTAACAGTCTGTCCTAGGTCTCACAGTGTGAAAATCTCAATTTGTTTCCTCTTTTCCACCCTTAGCAGTATTTCCCCCACCTCTCGGTCCTTCTCTGTCATTTCTCCAGGGGCTGGCAGTGCCTGGTCTGTGCCAGCTGTTCTACAAGGCTCTGTCATTTTAGCAACAAGTGCTTCTTCCCTAGGAAAACTTCCTTAGGAAATAAGCTGTTGGCATAGTTTAGAGAAGTTTTGTGAAGGAAACATCTGGTGAGTCTGATGGCCTTCTAGTGAGTGATGGATAATGCCCCATTTGCTCTTTCTGTCTCATTCCTTCAGCCTCTGTGTGACTTGGGGGTTTGCCTGTCATCTCATCTAAGTTGTCTAGGGGATGAAAATGGGCACACAGGCAAGGGGCTTTCAGACCCTAAAGCCAAAGTCCTGGGGTAGCCAACAGTATTCCCTGCTGCTTTTAACTGCTGGTCCCTCCCGATGCTGCTCATCTGGGTGTTTAACCTGTTACCAGGCCAGTGCTGGCTGTGTAGTGCTTGGCATCGGTGGGAGCTGCAGAAGGATGCAATTAAACTAATTACAGGCTGGTGATTTTGCAGTCAATGAGATAATTGCTCTTGAAAACTGGCATCATGGATGAAAACTTGCTCCTAACCTTAATAGCAGATTGCACTGTTTTGCCAGATTGTATGATTGATGTCAAAATGTGATTGTGGCAAAGCCTATAAACTCATATGCTCATGAAGTAATTTACAGTGCAAGGAGTCTTCAAAAGTCCTCTGGTTCAGACCTTGTTCAAAGCAGGGCCAGCAAAGGCAACTTGGTGTTGTGCAGGATCAGCAAGGGGAAGCCCATGGCCAGTGCTAGCCAGGAAATTTGACCAGAGATCATAATGCCCCATTCTTGTCTCATATAATCTATGAATACACTCACTAAGAAAAGCTTTTGTCTTTCCAGTGCTGGGTGTGAGAAAAGTAAAATAACACAGGCATGCCAAGCCATAATTATCTTTCTGTTCACCCCTTAAGAATGACTATTTAAAATTTAAATTGGGATACATTTGTTTACTTAATAATTTTTCCCAGCAAATAGAAAGAATATAACTTGGCAACCACTTTCTGCTAAGTCTGGCAGCTCTTGTGGAGTTATGTCTGCCAGCTAACCTCAGAACTTCTTACAGTGGAGCTGAACACATCAATTCCAGCCAAAGATCTAAGGTTTTACCTGCAAACAGTACTGCTTCACAGTGATAGGTGTGGTTGGCAATGCAAGAGCTCTGGTGGGCTTCAAGCTGAGGTGAAGGTGCAGTGGATGAGCTACTCCTTACAGTGTGGGTGTCCTCTTGCTCTGTGTGTGCTGTGGTGCAAGGCAGTGTGTGCATTAACTCTCCAAACCAGGATCTTGTGTAGTTGCCTGTGTATGCCCTACAATTTCCCATCTCTGCTTGCTTGTTCTGGTGTCCTGTGAAACCTAGATGTGAGGGTATACATCAACTCAAGTTTTTTATATTGTAAAAGAATATGCAATCTAGAGGAGAAATGGCTGTGGAGCTGGTGGATAACATCCTTATGCTAAGGGATTGAATTCAATGAAGGTGCAAGTTGTCTTCCTTTCAGTGCTTCGTAATTTGAAGGAAGAGGCTACAATTGGCAGGACTCTCTATTATGAAACTAAGAAGTCTTCCAAGCTGAGTCTGTCTCATTGGCTATAAGCACAAGGAGATTTAGGTGGTGCCTTCACACCTTTCCTTTGAAGGAAAGAATGATTGTCTTCCCTTCAAAACCGGGGAAATATTAGCAGATGCTCTGGCAACTTTCTGGGTGATCTGAGTGGTGTCCATGGGCTCTGTGCAGAAGAGCCCAGTCCTAAGCTTAACACTCTGATTTTTGATGAACAAGGGACAGACTATAGGAAGGCTTTGACCTTTGAAAGACCCAAAATGTGGAGGATAGCATAATCTGATGATAAGAATAAAAACAGTTTTTGTTGTTTTCCTAAATTCAAATCTTACCTGACACACTTGCTACTGTGAGTAGTCCTTGCCAACTATGCTGAGGATCTGTGTTCAGTAGTAAACACTTCTGAGGAATTTAATTTTAAACTTCATTCAAACGTCCACCTGTGCCTGAAATGGCTTTTGAGAAAGAGAAGACTTCTTTCTTTTTCAACGGCTGCTGGGAGCCTGCTACACAACCTTTTGGCTGGAGGGTATCTGGTGAGGCCAACCAGCTGATAAGGAGGCGGCACCCAGCACTGCCACGAGGGATTTAAGCAACTGCAGTGAACAGGAGCAGGCAAACAGGAACCTGGCACAGCAGTTGGCGCAGGCAGAGCAAGCAGGAGGGGCACAGCCAGCAATGGTTTCCAAAAAAGCGAAAGCTGTTGGTGTGAAGACGAAGGGTGTGTCCACACAGACGGAACCCCTTAAGAGGGACACCAAGATAGACGTTGCTGTTCAGGCCTCTGGCTGTGCAGAGTGTTTGAGCCTGGTGTTAACACCTGAGGACAGCGTGAGCGGGGTCTGTGTGCGATGCGAGCAAGTGAATGACTTGCTATGCATGGTGACAGAGCTCAAGGAGGAGGTAGAGAGACTGAGAAGTATTAGGGACAGTGAAAGGGAAATTGACTGGTGGAGTCACACCCTTTCGACCGCAAAAGAAATCCAAAAGGAGACGGTGAAGCCCTGCCCCTCCTGCCATCAGGCAGTTGATGCAAACCAGGTGGATGGGGGGGAATGGAAACAGGTCCCCCATGGGAAAGGTAAAAAAATCCCCTCCCAACCCCCACCATCCCCCCAGATGCCCTTAGAGAACAGATATGAGCCCTGGACTCAGAAAATCAGACAGAGGTCAGACAAGAGGAAGATCTGTCTGAAAGGGCTCCTGTTCAGCCCCTGGCTACCAGATGGGTTACAACTTCAGCTTCGAAGAAAAGAAGAAGGGTAGTTTTAGTTGGTGACTCCCTTTTGAGGGGAACTGAGGGCCCTATATGTCGACCTGGCCCATCCCACAGGGAGGTCTGCTGCCTTCCCGGCGCCCGGGTGAGGGATATTAGTAGGAGACTCCCTCAGCTAATTCGGCCCTCAGATTATTGTCCACTGTTGGTAGTCCAGGCTGGCAGTGATGACATTAATGGAAGAAGTACCAGGGTGATTAAAAAGGACTTCAGGGCACTGGGTCGATTAGCTGATGGGACAGGAGCACAGGTGGTGTTTGCCTCAATTCCTGCAATAGAAGACCCAAATGAGGAGAGGAGTAGGAAAACCTATCTGATCTATAGGTGGCTAAGGGATTGGTGCCACCGACAGAACTTTGGGTTTTTTGGTCATGGGCCAAATTTCAGCATATCTCGTCTCTCCAAACCAGATGGGCTTCATCTATCTAACAGGGGAAAAAGGACTCTAGCTTATAAATTGGCGGGGCTGATAAGGAGGGCTTTAAACTAGGTTTGAAGGGGGAAGGGGCTGAAACTGGGCTCTCCAGAAAAGAGCCCAAGGGTGGACTACCCAAGATAAGAGACAAATCAGCAGCCCAGCTGAAGTGCATGTACACCAATGCACGCAGCAGTGGCAAAAAACAAGATGAGGGGATTGAGTCCATCATCAGCAAATTTGCAGATGACACTAAGCTGGGGCGGAATGTGGATCAGCTGGAAGGCAGGAGGGCCCTGCAGAGGGACCTGGATAGGTTGGAGAGTTGGGCTGATTCCAACGGGATGAGGTTCAACAAGGCCAAGTGCCGGGTCCTGCACTTTGGCCACAACAACCCCATGGGGAGCTCCAGACTGGGCACAGAGTGGCTGGAGAGCAGCCAGACAGAGAGGGACCTGGGAGTTTGGATTGACAAGAAGCTGAACATAAGCCAGCAGTGTGCCCAGGTGGCCAAGAAGGCCAACGGCATCCTGGCCTGTATCAGGAACAGCGTGGCCAGCAGGTCCAGGGAGGTGATTCTTCCCCTGTACTCAGAGCTGGTGAGGCCACACTTTGAGTACTGTGTCCAGTTCTGGGCCCCTCAGTTCAGGAAGGAGATTGAGGTCCTGGAGCAGGTCCAAAGGAGGGCAACCAGGCTGGTGAAGGGACTCGAACACAAATCCTATGAGGAGAGGCTGAGGGAGCTGGGGCTGTTCAGCCTGGAGAAGAGGAGGCTGAGGGGAGACCTCATCACTCTCTACAACTACCTGAAAGGAGGTTGGTCTCTTTTCCCACCCCAGGTGGGGGTTGGTGTCTTTTCCCAGGCAACTATCAACAAGACAAGAGGGCATGGTCTTAAGTTGTGCCAGGGGAAGTTTAGGTTGGATATTAGAAAATTTCTTTACAGAGAGGGTGATCAGGCATTGGAATGGGCTGCCCTGGGAAGTAGTGGATTCTCCGTCCCTGGAGATATTTAAAAAGAGACTGGATGTGGCAGTCAGTGCCATAGTCTAGTAACCACAGTGGTAGTGGGTCAAGGGTTGGACTTGATGATCTCTGAGGTCCCTTCTAACCCAGCCAATTCTATGATTCTATGATAGCTGCTAATTTTTTAATCGAGTAATCTATATTTAGGGTGAAAATACCACTTCAGAACTGTAAGTCAGCAAGTGGCAAACCTAGGTTTTGCTGTTCAAAAGTACTTGTGCTTTACTTCCAAAATGGGATGCTTTGACACAATTCAACAGACTTTTTTTTTTTTTTCCTTGGCAAAGCATAGTTTAATTCATTGTTCACCCCAGTAAATGAGGGGCAGCAGAGCAGGGTAGGACATCAATTGCCTAAGGTACATTTTTGTTTATTAGGTTATTTAGCCTGTACGCTTTGTTCTCACTGGCTCAAGTATGCAAACTGTCTTCTGTAAAAGGCACCTGACCCAGTGACTTGGCCAAAGCACCTACTGGCATGTTGCATAAGCAGTTGTGCATGCTGCAATTCCTGGCCTAGGAAGTATGTGGTTTTGAGCAGCACGAGTGTGATATCCCTTGTGCCTCCAGCCAAAAAGGAGTGAAAACACAAACAAAACAAAACCAAGGAGAGTCATTCTTTGTGTGAGCCCTGGCCTAACTAGTTGGTCTAGCTCTTGTCCCTTGGACCCCTACATGTAGTTTATTAGCTGTTCTACTGATGGACTACTGTGTGATGTTTCCCTCATCTCCCACGTTCTTCCCAAGAGCTCTGGAGATGCTAAGAGGTTCTCTTCCTTCTTGTTCAGTGAGGTAAATAAAATCCTAAAGAGGTTTAGATTTAGAGCCTCTTAGTTACATGAGCATCTGACTCAGCTCTGTGCCATTTGGTATCTGGATGCTATTGTGGACTTGGGGAGAAAACCCAGGTCTAAACCCATGGGCTGGAGTTTGTGGCAGAGTAGAGATTTTGTCCATAGTTCCTTGATTCCAAGTGATTTCCCACATTTCAGGATAGATCTGTCTACCAGGGTCAGCAGTTCCTGATTTCCAATGCAATAGTGGCAGGTCTTGACTACTCCCTTCAATAGGCAATAGAAGTCAGTAGCACAAGATATGGATATTATAGCTATGGTGTGAGTAGAAGGGACTTCTAAAAGCCCATTCTTGGGTCAAGTTTTTAACCATTTTCATTTCAGGAGGAATGAGACATATGCAGGACTGCCCTTGTCTAACCTGGACTTTGCTGTACCTGTGCCTGGAACTGGGTAAAGTCATCCATAAGACCCATGGAAGAAAGCATTATGCTGGATAAATCTGAGCCTCCTGGCTATGATTGCAGCATCTTGGGGAACAGATCTGTTGAGATCTGTAGGGTTAATAACATTAGGTTTAAGCCCAGCCTTCACTAACAGGTCTGTGACATGATTGATTCCTTTATATATTTTTAACAGTGCCTTTGAGAGAGCTTAGGAGGACATGGTAGCAGGTGTGTGGGAATTTATTGTCAAGAATGGGTTTTCACAGTGTGTGAATCAACCATGCTTGCTGAAGATGCTTTGGTTCTTGCAAATTTGCTGGGGAAAAAAGTAGAAAAAGCTTTGTTTTTATATTATTTGGATAGAATTTTAGGGATATGCGAGGGTTTTCTAACACACCACACTCTCCTCCTCACCCCACATGAAATTTTCTGGAACTGAAGATTCTGTAGAGTGAAAAAAGCTTTGCTGTGGCACAATACCTGTGCTAGGGAGGGGTGGTTCAGCTCTTTTTACCACAGGGAGAAAGGTGTACAACATGGGATTGCTCAGTATTTGAGGTTCCCACATAGTGTAAACAAGAGCATCATCTCATTGTTGGTCACTGAAATAATACTATTACAGAATTGTTCAGGGATTGCATCCCACCACACAAAACAATATATTTGTTATGTATTCTTCAGCAAGGATTCCTGTTGCATCATGGAGCAGCTGATCACCAGTAACATTTCCCTTTGAGGGGACATCTGAACACTGATGTTCTTAAGCAGATACAAATAGGGTTCATGGGTTAATAAAATATTTATTCCAAAGTTACTATAATGGACCTATTTGACTGGTTTTGCTTAAGAGCAAAATTGGGTGAAGAATGTGTTGGCTGTTTCTGTCAGCTCCCTTGAGGGTTACTGGAACAATACTTAGAGATGCTACTGAATAGAAATTCCTGCTGCAGCAAATAGTGGGTGAAATTATTCAGGATTACTCATGCTCATGGCAATTCTGCCTTTAAATCTATTGATCTGGTTTTTGTGTGCTCTCCTTTTCCACCTAATTTGGCAGAGCTCTATTGCCACTTGGTTGCTGATATTACAATGCAGGTGTTGATAAGCATTTGCCAGCATTCAGAAACTTTCCATTCCCACACTTTACAGCCCTGGCTGTTTGTCAAACCTGCCATTTGAATCACTGAATAACAATGACAAGTAAAGGAGAAAGTGTTACTACTGATAGTTATCCAATACTCTCTTTTGGTGCAATTACAAACTGGGGAGATAAAAAGTATGGTGGACAGAGAGTGTATTTGGATGAGAGTCATGCATGAGGTTTTCTGCCATCTAAAAGGGCTGGGTCAGTACCAAGCAGGTATAGCATATCACACCATGCAGACTGAGCCCTCCACATGGGAAAATTTAGCTAGGGAGAGCCCTGGCACAAAGGGCAGGGAGCTGTGGCTACACCAGTTCCCACTGTCACCAGAGATTTAGGACTCGGAGGTGGGACATCCTGATCCAGGTAGGAGCAATATTTCATCTTGCTGGACAGGTAAAATAGGAGCCATGGGCAATCCCAGCACCTGCTGGTGACATTTCCAGCCTGAGCCTCCCACTTCTGCAGAGACGTTGTAAACTACCAAGAGGTAAAGTTGAAATGGTAAAATGAAAAGGGAAAATGTAGCCATTGTGATGCCTACTGCTTTTTATTGGTTAGCAGATGAAAGTAAACCCTTTCTTCTCCCTGGTCTTGCATGCTGCCTGGGTTAGAGTGTGGTTTGGCCAGGCAGTCCCAGTGATTGATGTGCATATCAATGACCAAGCTTGTGTACTTTCCAAAGTTTGCCATTGACACAACACCTTGCTACATGCTTATAGATAAGACAAGGAAAGATTTTCACTTGGCTTTCCCTTCCACAATATATTTTTCCAGATTTTCTTCTCCTTTTAGCTTCCCTTCATGTGATTTGCTGTACTCCTACTGTTTATCCTGCACTGCTTGCCTTGGGATGGAGATGCCTGTGGGTTGTCTGAGGACAAATTCTCAGGAAGTGTTTGGCTGCTGCAGACACCCAAGGTGTATTCCTGTCTGAATCCCACTCCTGCCTGGGCCCTGGTGTGCTGCCTGCACCCTCTGCCAGCCCATGCACACTGGCCTCAAGGCTGGAAATAAATGGTTGGTTTTGACTGGGGAGAATTTCCTGATCTGATTCATCCCATAGCTACAAATACTATTCTATTGGCTCAAGTCTGTGTGTTTGGTGGCTGGGGAAAGAAACACAGTCGAGTTCAATGGTAGCAGCCTTGAATGAAAAACGAGTATCTTGTCCTCCTGAAGACACCAACTGTGAGGTCAGCAACAAAGCTGTGCTGCACCCAGGAGAGCTGGTTTCTTTTTCCAGTGGAGTTTGAATGAGTCGCCAATTCTCCACATATCCCTTGGTCTCCAGCAGTCAACCCTGTGATGGTTTAACTTCCCCCCTTCCTCCTGCATTGCAGCAACGCTGTGACTGTGCTCCCAGTCCCCCATCTCGTTGCCCAGAGTATCTTTGTCACAGGTGGTGGTGAAGCTACGTTGTGAAAGGGGTGGGTGAACTGAACTCTTAAAGAAAATTGAGTTTTTTGTGTTATTAAGCAGGGTCAGTTGCCTGATCTGATTCTTAGTGCCTCCATCCCGGTCTGCTGGACCCCATCACCAAGAAGGGCTGGGATGTATGGTTTGGCTGTGGTCCTGACAAGGCTGCCCCATGGCAGAAGCTGCCACCAGCAGGGCAGAGAGATGCTAGGGCTGGGGACAGGATGTCTATCAGGGTGACTGTGTCAAAATGATCACAGGACTGGGCTGACCGATCTCCAAAACAGGAGCTGCAAGGGTGGAGGTGCTCCTTTTGGTGCTCTCCTGTGCTGTTGCAAGCTGATGGGCCATGACTGCCCTTGCTGTCTGCTGCACCCTTTTACCCCTGCCCTTTTCCTTCTCTGTAGGAAATCTGAGCATGGAGTCTGCAAGCTGCTTGTGGATCTGACTGAGGTCCTCAGCTAGGAATGAAGCAATTAACTATAAGGATAACTGAAAAAACCACAAGCCCATAGAGAAATGGGACAAAAGTCTCTTGAGGAAGAGGGCAGCAGCATGGATCCAGAGCTGCTTGCTGCTCTCCTGCAAATATGGTGCAGCACATTGTGTGAGGACATCCAGCCCCAGGTTCTTACCTCTTACGCTTGCTCTAAAAAGCAGTGTGAGCAGAGTTCTTACTTGCTATGAATGATTTACTCACACACTGGAGCCCCCCCCTGTTTTCATGTTTCCAGTAAGTACAGCTCCTTAGAAGACAAACAAATCTGTGCTCTCTCTTCCTTTTATTTTCCTTTGAGAGAAAGCTGAAAAACAGCCAAAGCCCCCAGTGTCTCCCAATGACTTTGTGGGAGCTCTTCAGACGTCACCCTATGTAAAGCTTCAGTGTTGCTCAAACCAGGAAAACTTGCACAAAGAGCTCTCATTTTTATCTGCAAGAGCAGACAATGTGTAATTGGTTCTTAAGAATAAAGCTGCAAAGCAGCTTGATGTGGGTTTTTCTTTTAACCAAAACCAAAGTCTTAAAGAATTCAAGATGTCATTTTACTACAATAGAGTGTGTAGATGTCTTAAGATCTACCTGCAATGACACATAAATGCCAGCACCACTAAATTTCCTGGACTTATGTCACTTATTCCATAAGGTTTGAATTGGAACTCCCATTTCAAGATGAGTTATGACTCCATAAAGTTCTAGCAAGGCAAAAAGACGGTGGAGGAGACTCAGTACATGTGCTTGTTAATCACCACAGGTAGCCCTGCTGTGACAAAACTACTTTCACATGGGATTTGGCAACATACACATATACTGGGAGATGTAGTGACTTGACAAAAGTGGGGGGGGAGAAAAAGTGCACAGACCCAATCCTTTGGAGGTGTTAACTGGAAAAAGCCCAAACCCAGGGTGCTTGTGATTCTGCAAGGCAGCATTGATCATAATTTTTATTGAATCCTGACTTCTGACTTTTTACTTGCTGTCTGTTTCATACAGCAAAATGGGAAGCCACTAGCCTGCTGGTTCCTTCAGGAGAGGGGGTGTTGTGGGGGAAGATCATTTACTTGATTATTTTGAATTCAATTCATTGCAAGTTTTCCTTAGTGTGCTGACCATTTCTGATGAGTGGATGAACCAGTTTGTTTCACCTGCTCACAGGCCTTTTAAAAGTCAAATGCTGATTGCAGGGGCAGGAAGGTCGTCCTTGCAAATTCTAACCAAAGTAAGGACAGTGTTAGAGGGAGTGTAGGTTTTCAGAAGTGGAGAAAACTGCTCATCACACCTAATTTGGGAAATTGCCTTTCAGAGCTGAAAAATTTACCTTAATCTTGTTTGTAGCATAGAAGTATTCTTTGCTGAATGTGGTGAGGAGGAGTAATGAATGAGAACTCATCAGGAACCAGCTTTTATAGAAGAGTGTCCTATATCATCAAGCTTCCTGGTAGAGAAAAAAGAGTGAGTTGAGTTATCCTGTGATAAAATTGAAGTGAAGTCAGTTCAATGATTTCTGTCTATGAAAGGAATACAGGCACATACTATGATATGTGATGTTCTTCAACATATAACTAAAGGTGTTAATATGAGCTGTGACTGTTTTTAGACCACACATCTGAATTCCCAGGGGGTCATTGCTTGAATTTTGCTCATACCCCACTTGACCTAAAGCAACTGCATTCCCTGAAGCGATGGGAAACCTTGGAGGCAGAGGGTAGGGTAGAAGTAGTCCGGGCACAGCTTGTAGGTAGAGACCACATTGTTTGTTAAACTGGCTATTATATTTGGAAAAACTATAGGTAGTATTTCTGAAAGTGTTCTTTTTTGCCTGAAAACCTATATTCTCTTTACAGACATTTATTTGCCTGCGCCCTTAGACCATTGCAACCACTGTGGTTTTTTCAAATCATTCATTCTTTTAGTTGTGGACTAAAAGGACTTTCTCAAAAGCCTCCTTGTGTTTCCCTTAATTTGCAGCTCAAAATACAAACAATATAAAATTTGGCTTGTGTTCAGTAATAATCCTGATAAGATTTTTCAGGAACCTAAACCAAACAAGTTAAAAGTAATTTCATTGACGCAGTTGAGTGGTACACCAAAATATATCAAGATGTCGTTTATGGCATACTTGTTTTTTCACTTTGACTCAGTCCAAAGGCATAAATAATTGTAATGGATTATTCATCGTGTTTTAAGAAAAAAATGTTCTAATCGTATATTTTAGGTTTCTTTCAGCATTCTGCTTTTTGCTGCAAGGTCTGGAAATAATTAAACCTACTAGACTCCAAAAGAAATGCAAACGGAAAGGAAAAATCTGGAGGTAGAAATTCAACTATCTTACATTAAATATATTAAAGAGACTGAGGGGTGAATAAATAACCTATTGAGATGAACTAACCTGGCAATGCCTGGCTTTGGGCCCTGGCCTTCTGTGGCTGATGGCTACTCACAAGTCTGATGAGCATGGGGTAACTGTGGGTATGGCTACTGATGTGAATAGTTTCTGGGAGCAATATCTGTTTAGAGAAACACCATGTAAACTCATCTTCACTGGATGATGGGACTGCCTTTTAGGCCAGCCCAGTCTGTTGTTCTTTCCATGTCTCTGCCCCATCCGTAGAGAAGAGCTTGGTTCCTTGGAGCTGCAGCCATCATTTTCACAGCATTTTTCACTTGTGGTAAATGTACCACGCTCAGCAGCATGGCAAAATTGTGCTCAGGCCTGAACCAAGTTTTTAGATTGAGATATTTCTACTTGATATCTTAAGGCCCTTTAAGAAAACTCAGGAGAAGGTGTTTTTCACTCTTTTTTTCATTCCTGGTTGTATACTTGGTTGCATGCCTGTATGATTTGAGAGCTGTAATGGATTCTCAAAGTCAGGATGGTACTTGAGTAGTGGATGAAGCAAAAATATAACTGTCATGAGAATGTTAAGGATTTTTGGATAAATTATGGGGTAAACAAGGTAGTGGCTTACATGCTATAAGAAGTTACTTCTTTTTTTTTAGTAGTGCTCAGTTATTTTTAATATATTTTTCATATACAGTTTCCTTCTGTTACAAGTCTCAACCTGATAAAAACCTGGCCTCAATATAAGCTGGTCTTTTTATTTCACAACATCTAGCTCCTAAGAAGAGAAGTACACAGTGGTGACATGTAAAATGTACAATTTTGGCTTGACAGGAGTGGGCATTTCACTTCCCCAAAATCAAATTTTATAACAAAACAATCATATTTTATGAAAATGAATGTGAGTCAGGAGCTGGCCAAGATGAGTCATAAGCTTGTAGCAACCCTCAAGCTTCTTCTCTGGCTGACTACATCCATCCAGAGAAAGCTTCTTCATCTCCAGCATCAACACACAAAAATTTTTGCAACTGCAGTGGTACGTCTTGTGCTGAGAGTGAAAAGGATGAGTGGAAGAAGGTGTTGGTGAAAGCAAGACAACCTATAATTTTATATGGTCTCAAATAGTGGAGAAGCTGCCTTGATTTTTTTTTTTTTTTTTTTAATTTTTGAAAAAAGGATTTGCAGAAGATGCCCTGCTAATGAGTTATTTATAGTTTCTTTGATGGGAAGCCCCTTTCTTTCTCTAGACACAAACCTTCTCTACCAGAACTGGCCCTTTTCCTTTGTGCTGCTGAAGTGAAGGCAGTGATGAATGGGATAAAGAAGGGTGGAGCAAAGAGCTGACCTCTGATAGTTGCTTTGGGACCTTGGTGCAAGCTTTGGTTACTAAATTTCTTCTTTCTTATTCATTGTTTTCTTTTCATATCCTGCTACACCCCCTCCATGTCAGCCCTCTCCCCCAAACTTTCTCAATGCAAATGCCAAGTGCTGGTTTGAGATAGACACTCCCATTATGTTTGCAACTCAACAAGGCATTACTGCCCAGCAGCAGTCTGCTTCAAGAGAATGTGTGAGCTACAGCCTTGATATATCCTCCTGTCTCTTTATTGAAAGATTTTTTGGGGTCTACAGTGCTGGGGAGGTAGGCAGCTGCATGCAGGGAGCCAGCCTGGCTGTCGGATATGATCCCCAGGACCAGAGATAAGCACTGTGTGGGATGGATGGGTGGATGGATGGATGATGTGGAAAGGATGGATGCATGTGAGCCAGGGAGGAAGCTGCCTGGGATGGGCTGTGAGAAGGGACAATACAGGATAACCCAAAGTCCATATTGAAAAATATTTTGTCTCACCCTACTTGCTGCCACTTGCTGCTTGGATGGAGCAGCATGGCTTATTGCCAGCGTTATCAAGAGCCGCACAAGTTGTTTGGACTGCTTGTCATCTTGGTTACATTATTCTTCCACAGCTCCAATTTTTTCAGAGGTAGCCATGGAAGCAGAGCTGATCCCTGCCTTTGTTGTGATCACACTGGGCTGTAGATGTGCTCCTGTAACTTTGGTGACTGACCATGAAGTGCAGTAAACCTGTACTTTGACTTTTCACCTAGGTTCCCATCTGCAGCTGCTCTATGTGAAAGGGTCTCTCCACTCTGCAGCAACCCTTAGAGTCCTTGTGGTCTGAGCTTGAAAAGTAGCAGAGGTGCAAAAGGAACCAACCAACCTGTTGCAGAGAAGTGATGAAGTGCTCCCCTTGTACACTCCCCTTTCGGGTGCTCAGTGGCTACAGCTGGCTTTCCACCAGCAAGGTCTTGCAGAACTGACTTTGCATCTGGTTGTGGTCTGATGTCCTCGATGTTCATGTGGTTGGCTGGTGGAATGTCTGGGGAGCAGTGTCTTCCTCCTCGAGCTTCTGCAGAAATGCTACTTTTCTGAAATCTGTTCTTTGCATGTCAGATGGCATGGGATGTTTTCACAGCTCTCCTGGCAGCCTGCAGGCTTGGCATATTGCATACTGAAGAGGTGCCAAGGGTAAGCATTTAGAAAAAAATTTAAAAAATAATCCCTTATAGACAACGGCCAGAGTGGTGCCAGATTAATCAGAACTCTCCATTGTCTCTCTGAGACAAATGTTCTGATTAAATCTATTGTTGTTGGGCTTGATGGGACGAAGTGTTACTGAGTTACATCATAGCTATAATGTGGAAACTGGAACACAGCACAATTTATGATGGAATGTTCCCTGGTATTGTTTGGAAATATCACTACAGAAGAAGTTTGTGGGAATGATTATTTGAAATCTGCTGCTCTAACAGTGGCTTGAGCCCAGCTCTCGGGTGCCTAACTAGGCTCTGCTCCATAGCTTAAGTAAACCACTTAACCTCCCTGCCTCTGCTTCACCCTTTATTAACAGTGGTGTTGAAGTGTTTGTCTGCCTTCCTGCAAGCATCTGCTCGTGTTTCCATCTGGCTCTGGTTCATGCACCAGTTCTGGTGTTGCAGACTTTTGTCATATGCATTGAACTGGTTGTTTTCCCTTCCTGTCTAACCTGGTCATCATGTTCTCATCACTGTGGCATCTCCAGGATGACTTAGAGTGACGACGGTGGCTGCCTGCTCCCCTTGCTGGGGAGATCACTTCCCACAGCTGCTGTGCTCCAGACCCACTGCTGCCTCCTGGCTCTTGGAGGGGTTAATGTGGTGCACAGACCCCCAGCATCCACCAAGTCCATGGCTTCCTTCTGCAGGTCTGGACAGAAATAGATAGGGCACCTCAGGGCAGCTGGGAGCAGAGGCACAGAGCAAACCAAAGCCATATTAAGAGCACTTCGTAAGGTCCTGCACATGGAAAAGAAGCAAGTAGAGCATGGGTTGTGCAAGAGGCAACAGTGACGAGGTCTCAAAGAAGCTATTGCAGAACACAAAAAAGGTGGGAGTCAGACTGTCTTGTCTAGCCACCTTATGTGACTCTTAATAAAAGACATATATATCCATGAGAGATATTTACTGCATGGGACTGTATCCAGATTTCATGGCTCAAGTCCATCTCCACTCAGACTGAATCCTGCCTGGCTCCTGGGAGTTCTCGTCTAACAGAGCTTACAGATGTGGTGAAGCACACCAGATAATTAGTGCAACCTTACAGTTGTCAGTATTAAGCTGAACTTTGAAGCTCAGAGGGAAGATCAGCTGCCTCTTTCTCACTGACAGTTATAAGGTCACGTTAGCTAAAAATGTGTATATTGAGAGCCTTTTGACATTTGGTAACTGTATACAAAGAATCAAGATAGCTCATCTATTTCAGTTGCAAGGGAGGGAACCTTCTATTCATTCTGCAAAGCCCTTCCTTCAGTTTTATGGTAATTTGAATTTTAAATTCTTATTGTCATGAACAGCTACTTACATATGAGGCTTCACAAAGCAAAATTTAAAAAAAATTGCTTGAGAGGCAACTCATTGCCATGTCAGGGTACAGGATTCTTAGGAAAACAATCAAAGAATGTCTACAGATGTCTTCAGTGTAGTTTCAGTGGAATTTATCAGGCCAGTTTTTTCATGATAGTAAATCATAGCATCTTATCTATTTTGGTAATTGTGTGAGATGCTCTGGGCTCCCAGACTATGATGTTGAAAATGCTCAGCCCCTTGAAGGACCTCTCTGACCTGGCAGAGTCACTAATTCTTCTGAACACTGAGTCTGATTAAAAGCAATCATGGTGGTGCTCAATTCTTACATATGGAGTTCTATTTTGGGAATTATACATGTGCAAAGTATTTGGGTATAATTTGGCTTGTTATCCTGAAGACTTCTACACAATTTTACAAGATCTCATATCCATGAGGAGAGTTATGGTCAGCCATGACTTCTTCTGGCATGGGGGGCTCTAATTCAAAGATGCACAAATTAATCACACACAAGCAAGTATTCTGCAGTTACATGAACCCCCTGACATTCTTGTGTAAAGAGTTTTACTATAAATGGCCAATGCAAATTGGCGGGATTCAGAGCTGAGAAGAGAGTGGTTAAGTAAGCTTTCTTTAGGAAGCTGTGTATTGTCTTCTGCCATGTTGGGGTCAGATGAGACCAAGGAGCTGGATGCTACCTGGGCTTTAAGTGCGTGTGAGCCATTTTGCATATGGTTCTCTCTGGCATATTTGGTGCTGCCTCAGCCAGTCTGGATGTTGGAAAGGATATCCTTGGCCTTCAATCTCATTGTATTTCTAAATAAAGGAGGAGAATGGGCAGGATCTGTGGCTTTGCCTGTGCTGGGTTATAGCAGAATACTTCCTTTCCTTCACCTCTTCTTGTCCTTGCCTTTATGTTTGTTTTTCTACTCACATTTTGTTTTGCCTGGGTTTGATGAGAAGGGATGAGGGAATTCTAACCTAAAAAAAAATACAATTTCTGGTATCAGCAGGCAGCTTTCATGTTGTAAGCCTTGGATTGTGTTGTCTTAACTTTGGTATTTCAGCTACAAACATACCACTCACTCGAGGTGCAAAGACCACACTGTATGTTAATTTTGCCTGGCACTATGTGCTTAGAAAATATAAGGTTTCTTTGTCACACATGTTTGGAAGAGAAGCTAACTGGAAATGAATGTTAACATATGGCATTAGCCACCAATTGCAACATAACAGCAAAGCTAAATTTGGTAATAGTGAAAGGGCATGAGCCAAGTACCTAGACCAGAAGACAGTCAGTAGTGTTACCAAAAATGGTTTGTCAGTGATGCTGAAACAAGTGAGAACAATTTAGCTGACAGCTTGAAGATCAACATTAGGACTAGAAGTGTAGACAGAAATTTGTAAAAAAATAAAATGATAGAACTAATTCAAAAAGAGAGAAGACTGCATGGATTAACAATTCATCAATTGATTAAGTTAGCTTGAATTCCAGCTGGTGAAACTGTATCATGGACTTCCACAAGCCATGACAATTTATGTCCTCTGACAGCTCCCTTTTGGGGGGCTTAGAGAAGGTCTTTTTCTGAGATCGAAGGATGTGTCGTACCATTCAGATCTGGTGTGTCATCTGAGCTGTAAACCCAGTGTGCCAAGAATGGCAGAAGATGTAAATCTTGTGCAAAATGTTAAACCCATTAGGGTAATAAATTGTCTCTGTATGGGAAGCAAGAGTTACCATGCTGCTTCTCATCTTGTGGGTTAACTGCTGCCTCTGACAGAGGCAGGGAAAATGCATAGTGCTGTGGGATGTATCCTCAGACAGTGCAAATGAGCTGCAATGAAGGAAACTGCTGAGATTGTGTGTAGTGCTGTGAAGACTTAATTCAAGGCAGTGTGAACTATCAGTATGTGTTCTCATCCCAGGAGAAGAGCAAGTCTAAAACTTTTAGGAATATCAGCAAAATGTATTCACAAGGACACCACAAGAAATAGCAAAATATCAGTCGGGAAGGTTCCAAAGATAGAAAATTAATTGCCTAGAAATCCTGCTTCTTCTAGAGAGAAATGAAATTAGAGGTGGTTCATAAAGACACAAGAAATTGAAGCTGATCATAGGGCCTCACCACTGAAACTAAATATTGCAGCAATGTATAACCAAACAAATAAATGATCTGGGTTGTTAGTGTGAGAATATCTAGTAATGTGGAATTGTCAGCAATGAAAATCAAGGAGGCAAAGTAGCTCAACAGACAGAAGGAGTAAAGCCTTCCTGAAGGGAAAATAAGGGAGAGCAACTTGATGTGTGCAAAGGGAATAAAATGCCTTCTAACATTAGGGAAGATATCAGTGGTTGATGGAAGGAATGGAACACTAGACTCCTCCAGAAAGCAATACATGCCAGTATTTTGACTCAAGAATACAGACTTTTGGTGGATAACAATATGTGCTGGGATGTGACAGTGTAATGCAGTTACCAAGTGTGCTGATTTAATGGGCTCTTTTTCTCAAGATCCAAGCTTGTTAAATGTCCGTAAGTCCTATTTTTTATCCTCTGCCTTTTCTAGAAGACATTCATCAGACACAGGCTGTCAGTGGTCAGAACAAATCTTTCCTTGGGGGACAACTTAGGGTATTTTGAATGTAGTCAGATGATAACTTTAGCTAAGTTGAAGGTCTAAGGAGTCACTCTGGCCAGAAGTGATTGAAATAAACAATCTGTATTCAGTAACCTATCTCCACATGGTGCTCTGCCTTCCAGAAAAGTGCCATCTCCATTGCCTGAGAAACTGAAACGCTTAAAATAGGCAGTGGCTCTGGAACAGCCTGGAACCAAAAGTAGTTTGACTGTGACTGCCAGACCCAATGCCTGATCTTGTTGTGTCCCTTTGCCTGGCAGATGCAAGATTTTGACACGCATGGGCTGGGTTTCCATGGGAAGAAGGCCTGGATGTGTTGATCAATAGGTTTCCAGTAAATTAAAAATGAGACCTGGTAAATCAAACGGCACCAAAGACGTTCTTCTTTCTAGAGCCAAGGCCATGAGTGTCTCTGCCTGGTTGTACTCATGGAATGGATGTGTCAGTGTGACATTGGTGAAGTGGGAGTGTTCCTATGGCCTCATTTCAGATGGCTGCCTTGTTTAGCTTCATGGTATCTGTTTCTTAGTATACTTAGAAATTGTGACTTCCTCTGATCTCAGTTTCTGCTGTTCCAGGCTTTTTAATTTTTTGTTTTCTGTTACACAAAATGTGTGCAGATTTTAATAGGGAAGCTGTGTACCTTAATAGGGTTAAATGTGCACCAGTCAAACTTAAAAATCCTTTTAGGAGATATATTTGTTATTCTAAAAATTGTTCCAAGGGGATTGTTGTGTTACTAGCAGTAAGGCCAAGTAATTATTTGCCTAAGCAACACCTTAAGGTCTTTAGAATCTAACAGAACTACAGCCTATGTGCCTATAGCCATTTATGTGTCAGAGGATTCATGTACAGCATAAATACGTCTGACATGCAAAAATCATTACTTTGACTGTGTTATTTCCAGCTCAGGAGAGTGAGAATAAAAATGTAGATTAGTTTCTCATTCAAAAAACTGCATGTGCATTGTCCTTGGGGGGCCTTTTCTTATTCTACCAGCATGAGGCTTTTGCCATGCTGCAAACGTGACCAGTGCCCTCCATGTCCCTGCTCACTTAAGGCAAATAAAAATGGCTTGGGACTTTCTCTTTAATTTCTAACTCTCAAATAACATTTGTGGTTCCTTTCACCAGAATTTTTCTGTCTTACTGAGTACCTTGTTAGTGCTCTTCAACAAAACCCTACCCACTACTGCAACCTCTACCTTGATGGGAAAATGTTTTCCTGAACTGACAGTGCTTTTTATTACTGCCTAATTCTCAGCAGTGACTCTGGCAGTCATGGTTACCATTTTCTTGATACAATTGTCACACACAGAATCTCCCTGGTCTCTGCTCCTCTCTGATTTTGTCAGACCCTTTCTTCAGCACCTCACTCTATCCTGCATCTGACTTCATTTTGCAGAGCACGTAATTGCTAGAGCTCTGAACTGGGGATGATATTTAGTGACATATATCAAGGGGGGGGGTTTGCATGGAACAGGAGGATGCTGTAGCCTTTGCTCCTAAGCTGATGCTGCTCTCCCTGTTTCAGCTGGTGGGCACTGCTCCTGTTGGTGTGAATACACAAGTCACTTGTCTACACTTCTGCTGTTGCTCCAAGGAAACTGAACCAGCGTCTCATTTACAGGTACCTGGGAACATCTTGGGTTTAAGTTCTTGTGTACTAGTGGAGGGTTGGTGCCAACCAAGAGTCTCCAACTCCTTCTTTCAGATTTGCTTGCTCAGGTTAGTGGACACTTTTCCAACAGCTTTCTGTTTCCTCTCTGGACACACAGTGTCCCTGCACCACTTGTCACATTCAGGACTTCTCACATTCCTCTTTCCCTGTTGCAGTGGGCACGTCATGCAGGTAATATAATGCAGATTATTCTGGCTGCAATCAGACTGTGTCCTATCCCATGCTGATTTCCTTTTCTCTTTCCCTATAAAGCCTTTCTGATTTTTTTTTCTGCAAGCTTTGCTTTGGCCATGGGTATTCTTTGCAGAACTTTCTATATGCTCAAAACTATAATGTCTTTACTTTAAATCAAACTAGAATCATTAGAAGCTCCCTATGAACACTGTTTAGTAGCTTTTGGTATGGAGCACATCAAATGCTGAGCATGAGCCAAGCACCTGCTTGTGGCAGATGGGGGCACACCTAAGTGAGCCATGTCCACACTTGTCCTTATCTGGGAAGCAGAGGCTGAGAAGCATCTGAGATGTCTGCATAGCTGTCAGGGCAGATGCTGGAGCCTTGTGTCTGCTGAGCAGAAGGTGTCTTTGTACTGCATGCCTCCCCAGTACTCTGGTGCTTGGAAAGAGAAAACACAGGTTCCTGAAGCCTGGAGCTGTCTGTGGCTCTTTTTTCTTGGGCCTTTTTTTCCCCCATAACCCATATGTATGGATGGTTTGAAGCCAGGTTATTTTTAGTAGCCATCTGTAGCCACGTTGAACCGAGGTGCTCTCTCTTTGCTCGGGATTAGCATTTGCTATGAATCCCCTCTGACAGCAGTTATCAATTTACTTGGGCCAGAAGATGGTTATTGCCTCACAAACAGAAGCATTCTCCAATAAAACCCCTGGTTAGATGTGGTGGTTTCTGGCAAGGATTAACACAGGGGTACAGAGTGTGGACCCATGCTGCAATGCCATCCCTGGATGACAGCTGTGTCACCAGTAAGCACCATGGGTGCCTCCCTGTTGGGAACTGCAGCCCAGTGTGGGGGCAGCTTCAATTCCCAGAGTGTCTGAGCATCAGTGTGGGTGGCCTGTGAGGGCAGGGCTGTGGGCACTGCCTCAGCCACTGCCTCCTGGTCCTCCAGCCCTGTGCAGACTGGTGTCTGGGTGCATCTCGGCTAGCAGATGATCTTAGACCCTGGCATGGGACCTGCTGGTTACTGTTGTTGTCTCAAATAGAAATAACCCCTTCCCTCTCTGGACACTGTCCATCTGACTGTGCCCAGAACGACTAATCTCAAGATATGGAGACTTGTCCAGGCTGTGTGCTAACATGTGGCTGCTCTGCAGGAGGGCAACGCAAAAGCATACCAACAAGGCATGATACCAAAATATATTATCCATGAAGAAACCCTACAGAATCCAAAATCTAACATCAGTTTCATTCAAATGACATCTGGCTGTGAGCTACATCTGTGGCTTGTTATGACCAGTCCTCTGTATTTTATTACAGTGCTGTAGGACCCTTTGTTGCTGAAAATGGCTCATGACATCAACAGCAGTGGCTGTCTAAGGGTGTGAGCACCAGCCTCTGGCAAGCAGAGCAGGCAGGAGGTCGTCTTGGTAGTGGGGAAGAACCCAGGGAGCATGCCATCTCTGAGGAAATTGTACCCTGTGTTTCCTAACTAGAGCAGATTTAGGTTTCCCTTTGATTATCTGGGACATAAATGCTGAATATTCACACCCTCTGGCTGTTGCTCTGCTCAGCTAGTGAGCAGCAATTCCTCTGTAGTGTTGGTTTACATCCCTGATGACTTCCAATCAAGGAAAATGAACTAAAACCAGAAAAGAGGCAGAGAAGCACACCCAGGACAATAAGATTAACAAAAAGACTCTATTGGACCAAGGAAGGTGAAGGAAACACAGATTGTTTTTACAGTGTGGATGTATTAAAGTAAATTGTCAAAGGATGGAAGTGGACATGAATGTCTGCTCCTTAATTTCCTTTCTGAAAGAGGCTTTCCTACAGCTGACAGAAATAGTAGGAGTATGGGTGACCTAGCGGGCCCCTAGTTTCTGACTTCAGCTAGCAATGTTCTTGTAAATATGCATACATGTAAGATTCTCCTTTGGAAAATGTCATGGCAGCACTAGCATGACTTCTGCCAGGCTTTGGAATAGTCTGTGGAGATGAGGGTTTTCTGGAAATGCTTGGCATGGTGTTTCAGCACATGACTGCATCTTGCTATACTCCTTGCCTGCTGCACAGTGCAGACACACGTCAGGCAGCTACAGGGGGACCTTGCTGTCATCAACTAAGCCAGCATATTGGTGTCACTTCTGCATCCCCCTTACCTTCTTTGGTGTGTGGCTACTCTTCTGAAACTGTCTGAGCTGAAAAGTGAAGCTTTTCTGTGCACAGCCTGAGGTATGCCACTGGGCACCCTTATTCCCCTACCAGTATTTTAAAGAAAAAATACATAAATCCACATGTAACCTGTAGATGTTTCCCTGGAGTTTAGAGGGAGGAGGGACCACATGCACAGAAGCGTGGCATGAGGGGAAGCTGCATCCCCACTATGTCCACCTACATGTCCCACCTCAGCTGGCACTTCCCTCCACCTCAGGCTTCGTGGGATGTGGTTGATGCTGAGGTGAATGGAGGACACATTTACAGCCACACAGACTTTTATATATGGGTTATCTGAGATGCAGTTCATATGTGTGAAAGTATAGTAGCCCCAGTCTGATGGTAATCAATGTTATTGGCAAAGAGTATCTACTTGTTGTCATTGTTGGCAATAGTGTACAATTAAAAGGGTTTCCGCAGCCACCCAGAATGGTTTTTCAAGGGTCATTTCCCTTTAGCTTTCCTTGCAAGAGACTGATTACTGATAGAAGGAACATAAATTTCAACCTGTTTGAACTGGCTGTAGCCAGTTTTCCATAAAACACATTACTGTTTTGAAACCAAGCAATGTTTTTAGAGAGGATGGTGAGAAGGGAATGGCATGCATTTAAACCAGTGTGGCTGACTAAATTCTGGGTATGCTTTTGCATAATAGGCATCATGTATGCATGTGCCTGTGTGCATACTTCATGTCATTTACATAGTTCTTTGTAATTAATCTTGACTCATTTTTCTACAGTCAAATACCTACAGAAATGTAGTCTTAATTCTGTTTTTGAGAATGTTTTTCAATACTATATCCATTTTTGCTTACCATCACAAGGTGAAAATTATTCACAGAGTTATAGCAATCAAAAGTTATTGCTGTAATTCTGTTTTATTTTTAGGGTCACGATATGCAGTATGCAGATGCTGACACTGTCTGGAAAATATTGTCTGCTTTCCTTTATTTCCATACGTGTTATACAAAGTTTTGAAAAATTTCAGAGTATATTTGAAAATCAGTATTTTCATCAGCAATGTGAAATCCCTGTCAAAGCACTGACTTCCTCTATGAAACACAGATTTCCTCTATCCTGTATTTAAGTCCTAGTCTCTCTCTATGAAGAGAATTTTGTATGTGTCACATTTAAAGAGACAAAAAGTTGTTATTCCAAGCAACAGTGCTTGAGTATAGAGCTGAGCAATTGTGTTTCCAGGCAGCTCCATGGTTTGCACACACACGCTCATGCCCATACAGGCTCCTTCTTTCATGGTCTGTGTAAGACAACACCAAATCCCCAGCATAGGTGGCCTGCAGACAGAGTTCTCAGCTCTGTCCCATCACTAACACGTGTTGACAGCAATTTGTACATGTAGGGATAATTAGAAACCAAGCCAAAGGCTGGTACTTTTACAGAGATGCCTCTGCTGTATTATAATCAGATCATCTCGTTTGGATTAGTGTGTTGTCAGCCTGGTTGTTCTCCTTCTTGTCTTTAGTTTCTAATCGAGCTACAAACTGTGTTATTTGGTTTGGTTCTTATGGCTGACTACTAGAAAAACTGCAATGCATTTGGGATAGTATACTGTGTGGCTGAGAGAGGAAAAGCATACCTAGTTTCAAAGTATGCTTTTTAATGAATTCAGTGGTGATGTGAAATTCAAACTTGAAATCCTTGCCAGAGTAGTCTGAGAAATACAGATTTTGAGATACTTAAGGAATTTGCAAAGATTTTTGAGGGTAGAACCAAAAGTAATTTCAAATATATTTATCCTTGACCTAGAAAAGATTGTTCTTGGGGTTTTATGATCTAATGTGGTGGGTGCTACAGACATCCACAACAATTTTACCAGCTGATTCATTAGCAGCAGTCTACTTCTACTCATCCAAGACATCCTATGAACTTTCAGAGAGTACTTTGATTACATTATCCAAATGACATACTGCCACATACGAAACAGCTGCATGACTTGTATTTTTACTTCAGTTAAAATATAACCAAAACATAACCTCTGGTACCTGGCTCTATGTGAGACTGAATCACGTGCAGCAGCATAGACATAGTGACAGTGCCATAAAGTCAAGTGGTTGTTCATGGATTTAAGAGGTGGTTCTGAAAGACTGAAAAGGGCATTTCTGCTAAATGTAAGGGTGTTAATCTCTGCAGTTCTAATAATTATATCCTATTAGGCTGTGTTATATGGCATTATATTTTATTATACTCTTCATATTTTTCCTTTCTTCCTGGCCAAAATACCCACTATGTGCAGTTTTAAAGCATGAAGAGTGTGTTTGGAAGTTGGCTGCATTTCAGTGGCAGTGAAGTGCCAAGTTTGTGACTAAAACTTCAGTAGATTTGTGTTCTCTCATCCATTTACCTATTCCAGTGGATCATGCTGCTTCATCAAGTATTTGTGAGACTGATACTGGTAAAGTACCTTCACCCCTAGAGCTTCTTTAAAGAATGCTAAAGTGGATGGTACACAGGAAAATGTCCCCCAAAAGGCACTGGGATTGTAGAAGCCTCTTTTTGCAGTAAAAGATTCAAGAAACTCCCACTGTCTTTTTAACTTACGGCAAGGCAGACTGAATTTATCACCTTAGGTACTAGCAGAAGCAAGAGCAGCATGCCATTTCTTCTGGAAAAAGCAATAACATGAAGGGTTTTCAGCCATCTGAGGAGAGACACGGGAACTGAAAAACAAAGCATAACTTTTAAGGGGAAGGTGTTTAACCAAATTACTATGGGATGTGGTTGATTATATATCTCTTGGTAACTACTGCATGGTGTTCTTGGTGAAAGGAACGTTTTAGTCATTCCAAGGTACTATTTTAAGTAGAAAAAGCTATTTGAGTAAGTAGAAAGAGAGCTGACAAGATGGTTCCTTTTGGCTTTAGCTTCTCTGAATTATCGTGGTATTATTGTTTTTTCCAGCCTTGCCTTTTATGATGTTCAGTATACCTTCCCCAGTGTTCAGTCCTGGGAAAAGACCCAAGCACGTATTGGGCCAGATGCTTGAAGTTTGATGCTTGATGTTTATTCTTTTCTGCTGTATTCAGCAGGTTTTATTCCATTATATTCTTCATTATAGTAATATTCTGACATTATATTTTATCTGAGCATTTATCTCCATGATGGTCCCTTCTGACTCTTTTTTGGGCAGGGAAGAACATATGTGTCTTTTGCTTTGTTGCTTTCCCCTCTTTTGGGTAGGGCTGTGCCTGGCAGTGAGGATGGGTGGATGTGACAGAGAAACCCGCCGTGAGCTTTCTAAGAGATGTCAGGCCAGTGCAAATATTGGGCTGAATATTTGTCAAAATCTGGGTAATAGTGTTGCAGATGTACACAATTTTGTACTCCACCTCTTGGCAAATACACTCATTACTCCTCCATTTGGTAAAAAATCCACAAATGTGCTGGTAGGAAAAAATGACAAGGGAAAACCTTTTGCTTAATACATGGGAAAGAAACAAGAACATTTGAAAAGCACTTTGGAAAACATTTGGGTGAGTGGTGTATGAGTGTACCTTAATTTTGTGATAATGTACCCGTGTACATTATTACAAAATACTTCAAACCCTGAACTTACAAATTGGAAATTAAATCCTAGTTTTGACTATTCTCAGGTGTTCCTGATATGAAGAGATGTTTGTTTTTTTCATATACTAGGGGCTCATGCTGCTCACCTTCCCAGGTGTGCCAGGCAAGAAGGAAACACTTTACTGAACATTTGGGTAGGAGAAGGATTTTCTCTGTAAGAGAGTTTATATGAAGGCTCAAAAGTGTGCCAAGGGATCAGGCTCAGAAAATCAGAACGCTAAATTTTTGATGGACAGTATCACGAGACGAGTTTTTAGTAGAGATGTAAATAATTCATTGAGAGTGCCTAATAACTGCCAGTGCTGATTATGTATGCCACAAACATAGACAGAAGTGTCCATGCTTTTGGAAAGGTCCATGCTTGGAAAGAGCACAGAGCTGGGAAACATAGGGAAGCACGTTCACACCCCTGACAACAGCTGTGCCTGAACACAATCCCACATCTGTCTCCCTCCCTCCTCCCCAGCAATCACTGCACTCCCCTCTCCCTGTGACAAGGGAACCCTGGCTCTTCTGCCATCTCTGGAAGCACATAAATGCATCTCTTGAAATCCCCTGCTATTGTCACCTATAACCCTGGGTATCCCAGTCCATTTACTTTCAGAGCAGGGCATCCTTTTTAAAAATTACACCAGCTTTCTTTCTGGCACTTTGGGATTTACCTATGGTGCCCCCATGGCTACAAGGATCTTATGTTCTCAGTTGACTGCAGCACAAGTCAGTGAGAAGTATTCATGTCAGCAAAATGTGGCAGTGCTCTCCAGCACTTGGTCTCTCTTTGTAATGTGTCCAGTATCCCCTCTTGATGCTCTGCTCTCTGTGCCCAAGTTCCCACAACCATTTCTCCTTCATATAATGGTGTGGAAAACCTTCCCTCAGCAAAATGGTCCCTCCTTGCCATCTTGCCTCCCTGGTTTTTTGTTCCCAGATGAATTATTGATCTGGTGCTGGTTGCCTTGAGCATTGTTTCCAAACAGCAGAGGTAGAAGCCACTCGGAAAAGCAATAATGAAACCAGAATAATTACTGTTGGTTATGAAGCATTTCTGGAGCCTCAACCAGACAGGGGCCACTGGGAGGCCAAGGCATGGCTGAGGGGAAGAACTGGTCTCAGGACTGAGATGTTTGCTCATCTAAAGGCGAGTCAAGCATCAGAACTGCGTGGTCCAGATGGGTTTTGCAACAAATGTCAGTCTATAGACTTGTGTTTTCTTCAGTGTGAGTGAAATGGGATGATCTCTCAAAGGTTGGTCTTTCTTGACCGTTCCCAGTGGGACCATCTTGCTCCCTCACTCTGTCTCCAAGACTGCTTCTCAGTAGCCTCTACAGTGATCCCTCTCCTGAAATTTTTTAAGGGAACAAATTGTTAATTCCTGGAAATGATCTGGTTCATCTCCAGATGATTTCATGCAGGCTGTGGTCAGGGAATTTCCTTTATTTTTTTTAAGTAATGAAGTAAGCTTGCAATGGAGGGTTTTCCTTGCAGGACATGTCATTAAACAGCCCACATGGTGTGCTGGCCATTACACCTGTGCCCTCATGCCCTCTGGACCCAGTAAAAGGTGTGTCATGAAGTACTTTATTCCTACAGATGAATTAATTCACTAATACAACTTTGGGCAAGAGCATTGGGTTTCCCTGTTTCCCATTGCTCTGAAGCTCTGGATGGATGCTGTCTGTGGCTGGGTCCTGTTTCTGAAGTCAAGATGAGCCAAAGACCAGTGAAAGAGATTTTTTATTCTCCAACAACTGCGTGCAAGAAACCACCTGGCCAGTGAGTGCATGGGCTGCCTGGAAGGTGTTGCATTAGAGTCTCTTCCTAATGAGCTGTGGGACCGGGGAGTCGTGCATTAGGCTAATCTTTCCAGGAATTTGATTTGATAGCTTAGAGCATTTCCAAGTACAGGACATGCCCATGCAATAGCTGGGTGTCTGAACTTCTATTTTGCTGTATTTATTCTAGATATTTAATGGCCCTTGTTCCTGCAGGGCTTTCCAAAGTCCAGTATAATGTCGGCTGTGCTGAACACCGTAAAAACCACTCATCAATCTTGATGGATTTTTGTCTGGCACTTATAAGTTAGCCCTGGAGACTCAGCCCTTTTATGAGAATACTGTGTGCTTTCAAACACATATATAAGGACACTGAGGCATGAGGTTTGCATTTGCTTTGCACTGATCCATGCCTGCAAGTGAACCAGCTGTACAAAGCACATGGCGCTGCTGTGTTTTCCTGCTTACCATGACGGCAGGATTCCCATTCCCTGCTGAGGCTGGCTGCCACCAGCCCTGTGTCCCCAACCTCTGAAGCTTGGGGTTGAGACATGCTAACGGGGAGACCAGCCTCCTGCCGTGGAAGGACAGCCCATCTCCTGCTGAGTCTTGCTGTGACTGCTGCAGCACTGGGGCTCCATCGTCTCCGTGCTGTCCGACTGCTTTTGCCATTCCTGCCCATCAGAGTACCGCAGCCATCAACACAGACATTCAAGGGGAAGTTGTGCAACTGTCCCTGCTTAAACATTAACTGGGACATTCTGGCTGTTGGTTTGTTGTTTTTTTTCTTTCTGGATTTTGTGAGGGGAAGCACTTGCTGGACAGGGTGGGCTGAAAGACAGACGGAGATCTGGCACTGAGACATGTGCTGCAGGCTGACTCTTGCTTTCTGCTCACTGCACAATGTACCCTGGGGATGTGAAGCTGAGTGGTGTGAGGCTGGACAGAATTCAAAGTGAGGGTTTTCAGTGACCAAGTGAGTGAAATGGGCTGTTACTCATCAGGAGCTCTGGCTTTGCTGCCTGAAGGTCCTGTCTGAGAACTGCTTCATGCTTGGTGCTGAATGTAGCAGTGTGCTGGGCTGGCACAAAGAGCCTTTTCTTGCAATGGGCAAAAGAAAGGCAATGATGAGAGTGACCCATTGCCAGAGCCAGAACTTGGGCATCTACATGTGGAGAGCCAGGCTGTCATAGCAAGACCTGTACTCCTATCAAGGTATCGAAGATCCCTGTAGACACACCAGGGCTGGAGAAGTGTCACAGGGCTAACCATGTGGATGGGGTTTTTCTCCCTCCAGCACGTGGGTTTGTGGGTCTTGCACTGCTGCTCAGAGCTCTCTTTTAGGTAGGTGCTGAGCTGGTTTCACTCCTGGCTGGAAGTAGCTGGTGGAGAGAAGATTCCTGCTTCTGCCTTCACCCTCTGCCTGTGGCTGCTCCCTTCACATGGGGTCTACCACATCCCCCTGAAGTGCTCCTCTGGGACCCACAGAGGTGAAAGGTGTGAGTGATAGCAACTAACCCAGGCAGCTTTCCAGCCTGCACTGTCAGGGCCCTGCAAAGCAGTGTAAGGATTGCTTATTCCCCTTGATGAGATGGTTGAAGCAGAGATGAGAGCTACCCCTGGGGCAGGGTCAGGATGGACAGCCTTGGCTCCCATCTCTTCTGCCTTGCACTGTTACTCCTGGGACCAGAACTTCTACAGCAAAATTAAAGTAACTTACGTTGCACACAAAATTCACTGAGCAAAGAATTCAGTTTAGCAAACAATCTCCTGCTCCACACAGAAATATTTGGCTGTTTCTGCCACTGGTTACAGCCGTGCCACACCATGGCTTCCCAGTGAAGTCACTGAGCCCAGCTGGGTGTATCTGAGGGTGGTGCTCGTATTGTCTGGGCTAAATGTCAGCAAGGAACAGCAGCAGCTGAACGAGAAGGATTTCTAAGCATTTCCCTTCTCCTAGTCCCACACAGCCTTCATTCTTGGACAGCTGAAGCAAAAGGACAAGAGTAAAGTTATTTTAGATGGAAAGTACCTAAATGTTTTGTTCTTTGTGCGTAGAAATGAACAGCAATGAGCTCTTGGTCTTGTAAACATCAACACCCTGTTTTCTGTGTATATAGCCAAGCTGCTAGGAAAGCCTGATGAATTCTAACTCTGGTTTGAGTTTAAGGGATAAACAGGATCCTTTGCTCAGCCCACAGAGTTCCTATCTATGATTCTGAAGATATCCAGGCAGATTTGGGGCACTACCTGTGCCTGGCTGACCCACAGCTCTGCTATTGCCCCACCAGACCCCAGACCTCATGAGCACTCTTTGGCAATTTCTGTGCAAAGTTTGCTCTCTTGATTGAGGACAGGTATATGCCTCCCCTGGTCTACCACAACCAGTTGAGTTACTGTTTCTTCCACCCTGGCAGCAGATGTGATTCTGCTTTCCTTCACATTAGGCAAAATCAGTTGGGTTTACTCAGAGCCATCACTAAAACTGTTTAATCCAAGTGAGTTGTCACAGAGCTCTTGGGCAGGTGAACAGTAACCTGTGCCTAGAAGTGTCAACTGCTCCTCTCTGAAGGGATTATCTGTCTGGTTCATCTTGTGCAAATGGTGTGCTTTGAGCTGGATGGTCTTGCACTGGAAGAGCTTAGGGAGTGCTCACATGCCCCAGGTAAATTCTGGCACTAAAACAGAGCCAAGGAATGAAGACAGGTAGGTGGACAGTAAGTATCCATGGCTGCTCCTGCTAGATCAAATAGAAGTGGCTGCTCTTGAAATTGAGAGAGAGCCCACATGCAGGTTAGCCACTTCTCCTACTTAACCTCTTAATCAGCTTGCAGTTAATAAGCAAATGTCATTGAAATCCAGGTTTTGAAACTAATCATTCATAAGTCATAAATCTGACCTCTCACCCATGCAGAAGAAGAGCTTAGTGCAGTCCTTATGTCCATTGTGTTCGGCTTTCTTCACGTGGACTCCGTGCAACCAAACTGCTTGTGCTGGGCAGCCAAGCTTTCTCAGCTACTACATCCACCAGTGACTAGCTTGGGTGGTAAGAAAATTTTGAAAAAAGGCCATAGCCCCAAGCCTTCCCAAAGACTGTGACCTTGGATTTGGATCAGGTGTGAAATCACAGACCTTTATTTTCTCTGATACTTTTTTCAAGTTCATGTGTAAGGCTCTGACCTTCCAGCAGTTGTGTTGAGAGCCCTGAGCTGTGTTCCAGGGAGAACTGCTGTCAGATGCAGGTAGGTCAGAGCAGGTCTCCAAGTGGTTAAATATCGGCATATTTACATTGAATGTTTTGCTAATGTTGTTTTTCCAAGAAACCAGTTGTAAAACTTGCTGCAGGGCTGCTTGGCTGCTTCTCCAACCGTGTGCCAGACAGCAGCTGAAACCTTGCATCCAGGACAGGCGTTCATGAACTGCTGTCTAGGAAATTCTCCTGTACCAGCCAAAAGCTTGGTTTTCTTCACTTTCTGTCCTGCTTTATTGTGAAATATGTTCTGAAACATTGTTCCTAGCTAGACATGATTTAAATGAGATTCCTCCTTGCCATTCCTTTTCGCGGTGCTCAATTAAGAATTGATTTGACTGCAAATTTGATATACGGATCAATATAGCCTTGTCAGTAGGGAAGGGGAGTTTTCTATTTTGGTCTTAATCTGTCCTATCAATCAACATAGATTCAGGTAAATGTTTCAAAAAATATGTGAAACTAAGCTTGGTTTATGTTCCTTTTACATAGGTGCAGATGAATTTATAAATTCTGAGTATATTAAGACTGGGAAAGGAAAGGGAGAACTTGTACTGCCTTCAGTGGACTGTCAGGACGTAATACTTGCATATACAGAGAAAACTGCAAAACTACAATTTCCCAAGCTACAGGATGATGTTGATGAGATTTCTTAATCTTGCAGTTACCATATCTGCTGGGAGCCTGGCTGTGACATGCTTCAGCAATGCCAGAGCCTGTGCAGGACACCACTGTCCACAGTACGTGTTACTTTTTGCTCTTCTGCAGGTCTCTCCTGCTCCCTTCTGGTGAAGCCTTGAAATCTGAATCAGTGCAGATTTTCTCCCTGTCTTTGTTTGATACCAGGGGTGCTCTCAGAAGTTCTGTCATCAACACAATCCTTCATGCATGGGGGTACAGAAGATGAAAGGTGGGGGTGGATGAGAAAGTAAGTGGAACCATTCATATGTTCCATTTTTCCTTCCTTTTTGGGGGGGGACCCATAAGGTTCTTGGTAGCCAGTATCTTCTAGAGACTTCTTAAGTCCTCAAAATATGTGCTAAAGGATCACAGTTATTGCTGTAACACCTTGTGCATTTCTTCTCTCTTGCTTGGGGTTTGCTTTCCCCAATGTTTTGTTTGCCTTATTCCTCATGTTTAAACTCAGGGACTTCCCCGTTAACCCAGCAGCCCAAACCTCACAGTAAAGGCACAGAACATTCCTAATTTTAAACAGTGTGGCAGAATTTGGTATAGAGGCAGGTTGTCTCACAAGAATCAAGAATTTTTGAAGTACAAAGTTCTGTCCATGGCACCTCAGTACCTGACTTCTTGTTTGCAAGTCAGAGGGCTCATTCTGGCCCAAACTACTGTTTTGGAACAATACACTGTTGAACTAAATGAAAGAGCATTTATAACCATGAATCGTGTTTGCAGGTGAAGCTCTTACCTTAAGCTGTTTTGCACACTATTCAGCTGCTCTGAATAGTTCAGAGAGACCAGTGAGGACCTGTGTAGGAGTATTAATCCCTTTGATGGATAGGGAACTTGGATGCAGAGACAAAACACCAAGCTCATATAAGGAGCCAAGGTCACATAGGGAGCTCCAGGTCCTCTCTAGAGTCATGACCCTGTGACTGAGGCACAGGAATCTTCTATTTGCATGGGAAAGAGGGCTGTACCATGGTCAGATTCACAGTCTCCCCCTTGAGTACCCAGTGCCAGTGTCCCCCCCACTGATGGCTGGCTGGCTGGTTCTGTAGGGGTGGCTGGTCAAGCAAGCTGTAGGTGCTGCCACGGGTGAACATTGCAGTGCTGCTCTGCTTCAGAGAGACAATGAGCAGGTTCTGCACACCTGGCTCTGTCTGCAGTTCCTAAGGTGAAAAAAACCCTCAGGGTGCAGTAAGAAGGATTTTCTGTAGAGTGTCTGCACTTGTTTCTTCATGCTGACATAGTTACATCACAGAAGTTTTTAGAATAGAGTAATCTTATATTTCCAAAGACACTCATGTCTCCAAGCTTCTGTGGCATTGAATATAAATGGATTATTCATCATTACTGGCCATCTACAGTTAAACTTTGCTGGGAATTAAAATACCAACCTGTTGGTTTTCTACCATCTTCTTGGCTATGCAAAGGCTGCTGCTCAGCTTTGACTCTTTTGTCTTTCTACTTTGACTCTGGATGAGATACTTCTGACACAGGTATTTAATAATGATGTAGTTATTAAATAAAAATGTGTTTGCTGCTCATGACTCGAGGGCCTCTACTACCCACAGCTCCAAGGCAATTGCATGATGAAATCTTCTTTGGAAACTGAAGAAACTGGAGTGCCTTTGGCTTGTCATGTGAAACCAAGAATCTGGAAAACCTTGGAAGGTCTATTGTGAGTAAGTTAAAAAATAAATGAAGTTTTTGAATTTCTGTGCTTCATGCTGTGCAGCTGGGCTCTTGTGAAACGTGGCTCTCTTATCTCACATGGGATGCCTCAAGCCTCATGAGTTCTGCCTAAAGTAACACTGCGGTGTGGGTTGTCTTGAAGTAGTAATGGACAGGATTCCACAATCAGGACTGGAGTTTGTCAGTTTTAAGGTTTGTCTTTGCCTTTTTGTGGAACTCCTAAGATTTGGGCAACTCTAATTTTGAGTAGAGTTCACCACAAACTTTGTCATTTTCTTCCCAGGCTTTATATTTTTTCACCTTAGCCAAGAGGCAACAGGTAAAGATGTGGGAGGTTTCCTATGACTCTGAGAGGCTGGGCAGCCAGGAGCACACAGCCACTACTGATGCCTTAGGGCATTTTACTGCAGGGACTCATGGCATCCTGGCAGGGCTTGCAACAGATTGTCTTCTTCATGCACTGGAATATGCTTTGAGTCTTGAGAAAGAACAAAAAACAGAGTTAACATATGAGGCTTTTTCCATGTGTTTAGATTCTGGTGTGTCCTATCCAAAATTTTAATAGAAAGCTTTCTTCTCTTTTCCTATGGGCCAGATACTCAGCTGGTTGGAAACACAAATGCCATTGCTGCTGTGTTCTTTGACGCAAGGTTAGGACTTAGCTCATGGTAGTGTTGTGTCTGGGAATATTTTTATCCTTTTGAGATGCTTACCCCCTCTCCCCCTCTGTCTCCTCAAGGATTCTTTCTTCTCAGCAAACATACTTCTCTGACTGGAACATATGGGAAAAGTATTTTCTTCCATTCCTTCACCACTCAAGAATGGTCAAATCAATTTGGCTAAAATTAAAACCTTTTGGGTTGAATCTTAGCCTAGAAAACTTAATCTCCCAAAGGAATCCTTAAAGAAAGTTGTGAGCAATTTCCGAAAAAGATGGAGTTGGCTTGGAAAACAAAGCTGGGGCAGAAACCAATTGGAAAAGTCCTTTGACTTTGGTAGCAGTCACACCCATGTTTTCTAGTGTGCAAATCTCACTTTGATTGTCACAATTAATGGTGGCTGTTGGCTTCTGTGGTTCTATACAGTCAGCATGTTAATCAGTTCCAGTGACCCCTGCACCCCCTTCTCCACCTTATTTTTCATCTGTGTATGTCTTTGCCCTTCTGCTTTTGGCTGGAAATGTAAATGACTAAGTATTTGGTACGAGACCTTGCAGACTTAAGAAGGTCAAAAGCTTGGACAGCCTTCCAAATTTTGGATTGTTTAACCCAACCTTTTGAGATTCAAAGTTATATAAAGAGCTGGCGTCTGTGTGGATGAATTAGTGACAGGCATACTGGTGAAGGAGCAAGAGAACTAATTTCTTGAAGTAAAAACTAACTGGTTTTGTCCTAATTAAGCAAATACTGTCCTAATAACTGTCCTTTCAACTCAGGAATAAATTTCTTCTTTAATTTTCTTGGCTTCAGGGTAATGTCTCTGCTTGGACTTGTACCAGTTACAGTAGTGGGGGAATCACTGGTAATTTGATGAATTCAGCCTGAGAAAGAGCTCACATATGGTTGCAGCCAGGTGAAGAACATTATCTGATTTGGGGTGGTTGGTTAGGACTTTTTGTCCAGAGTGATTCATCCAAGAAGAGAACCCATCCAAACAATGAGAATTGTTCACACCACATGAACTTTCAAGCCCTGTAACAGGGTTGACATCTGTACTATACACACATTTCTAGCACTTTATATCGAGAAAGTAGGACTGGCAACTTGCATGAAATGTCTTTTTCATAATAATTTCTTAGTAGCACTGGTGTCAGTTCCATGCGTGAGCACAGGTAGACCTGAAGTCTGGTAAAGTCCAATTTCTTATGTCTCTTCAAAGCCTTTACAGCAAACCCATAGCCTTTATGATTAGAGCAATTCCTTGTAGCATATCTGCTATATCAAGGACTTACGTAAAGAGCATTGCTTGGAGCTGAAACAGTACTTTGATTGTCTTTACCAAGAGTAGAATTAATCAGAATATCTAAATGATAACTTCTGCTGTTTAAACATCAAGCTTTACCTTTTCCAGTTGTCCTTGCCCCTTTTAGCCCCTGGATCATGTTATTTTACACTATGGCCCTGTTTTTGCCACCATGTCCTGTAGCACATACTATAATGTTAGGTGTGATACCATTAGAAAACACAAAATGAAAAAAAAACAAACAAACAAAAGAGCTTTCTGGGGTGAATCAGAGTTGTTCCTCTAAATCCCATTGTTCCACATATCTTACAGGTTGGTTTTACAGAGAATAGGAGATCCTCTGTATTCTTGCCCTCTTAGCACCCACCCCCTGCTTTGCACTCTTTATGTCACCCAGTATTTAATGCAAACATCCCTATCACAGGCACTGGATAATCTGTACATGTCTTTATCAGCAAAGAACTGTTATCCTCAGACTGAATATCAGTATCTTGAAAATACCACCTCTCTAGATTACCTGGGGACTAGAAGACAGAAGGTTACAGATAGAACTGGATCAGGAGCTTGAAGTCCTTCTTTCTGTGCAAAGAACTGACCTGTCAGATATCTTTGAACTATCTGCTTGGCAATGTGTGCCTTCAGGTCATCATCATTTGCTGTACAACCAGCCAGTGACCCATGCCTGAGCCATCATCCAGGGCATGCATGTTCTCATCCATCCAGGCTCACAGAGCAGTTTATTGTGCCCCAGGCAAAACCAGCTGGGCTTCCTACAGATACCACAGGCAAGCAAGTGGGAGCCTGCCCTGCTCAAAACCTGCTCTTTCAGCTGAGGTAGGCATGGTCTCTCTTCCTCAGGTTTTCCCATCTGTCAGTCAGGGACTGTGATACTGACCTCCTTTGATAGGTATTTTGACATATACTGAAGGTTTTTTTTCCTTCTGTCAGGAATCCTAGCCATGCAGAAAATTCTCTTTTGTTCTTTTGATGGGCTGACAGCAAAGGTAATACTGCCAGGGAGCAAAGGGCTGATGTATGTCTGCCCCAAAGCTTACAATCTTAGTGGGAGATAGACATTATGGGTAAATATATGTTTTGGGGTGAACATGAGGTAGCTGTTGTAGACCAGGTGATACCTCACAGAAGTGGTGTGTGTCCATACTCTTCCTGCCCTGGTGTCACCAAGAAACACTTCTGAGAGTTGTATGTGAAGATTTGTGTGTTCATGCAAATTTAAAGATTTACTCAACATGAAAATTGAAAGGAGATCCTCCAGGTCATTGCTTACTTACTATGACTGTAGCTTTAGTGCATTTTGCATCTTTATATTTTCACTCATATTTGTTTTCATAATGCTCTCTAAAACTGAATTTCTCTTACAAACATTACAAAGAAAGGAGAGCTGCATCACAGTTGTTACTGGGCACAGCAGAGTGATAAGGACAAAAGCTCCTAAGTTCAGGGTAAACATGCTACAAAGCAACACAAAGGTGTCCCTGAGGACAGAGACCTGAGAAGAAGCTGGATGCCAAAAGGATCAGTGAAGGGCTGGTCCTTGTTTTGTAGCTGTCTTGTGTCCATGCTGGTGTTAAATAATCCTTGGTTGTGCTCATTGGTATTAAGTTCATTTAGTTATCTTGTATTTAAAACAATTCCCGAAATTCTGTCAAAATGTTCTATCAGCTTTTTTGTAATGAGGTACTCCCTGAATTTTGTGCTTGTTTCCTTAGTTCACCCTCTCATTGGCTGACACTTCTTATTCTGGAGAAGGGAGTGTAGATCCTGCACTAGATTTTTGATTACAAGAAAACAACAACAACAAAAAAATTCTTGGTTCATTGTAATTTACGAATAAGGTGGGAAAAAGGCAGGATATTTCCAGGATGGTAGAGCTAAAGGTGAGGAAACTGCATCACCAAGGGAAGCTGCAGGTGACACAATGCAAATTAAACTGGATAGATGAACATGGTTCAGAGTGGGTCTGGTTCAAGCCAGGGTGTGAACCACTGCTGGACCTGCCAGTGTTCAGGAAGAGAGGGAGAAGAATTAGGGTGTCTGCTCCCTGGAGTGAATGGAATTTGTCTCTAACATAAGAGATAAGAAATGGTTCCTGCTAAGACTCATGGAAAGTGAATGTTCTCCTGAAATGTCCATTGAGCTGAATCTCTGTTGCTCCCAGATGACACCCTGCCCGGACTCAGTCCATCAACTTGAGCACCTTGTGGAGATGGGAGGAGGCAGCTGTGTGTGCAGGGCTCTTGCTGGGTTTGCAGTACATGTTCAAAAGTGGGGCAAAATCAACGTTCTGGCCTTGTCCCCTCTTCGGTTAATGTAAAATGCCAGGTTCCAGCAATGGATTAGTTGTCTGCTTGTGCTGGCAGATGGGTACAGGAGGGGCAGCAAGCTTGGCCCTCACTCAGTTTGCATGGTACCTGGATGGTGGTGTGCTTTCAGGAGAAATCCAGCCTGAGCTTTCCACAGATAAAGCTTTCTCTGTGCAGAATTCCCAGAAGTGCAAGTGACACTTGCTGTCTGGATTTCTCTGCATGCCCCACTGAAGCCAGAGGGATCCACTGTGACTGACAGATGAGCAATTTGCATGTAGGCTCAATGGGATATTTAGTTCCATCTTTGACCTAGCAGGTCTGAAAATTAGTAGTGAATTTGGATTACGTTTCACAATGATATTTAGGTTCCTAAATAGGAATTTGGGTGCAGTGATAAGAATTAGGATCTTAAACAACTTCACTAAAACGCTATGAATCTGTGATGCCACTGTGTCTTGAAACTAGGAGGTTTCTTCACCCTGTTCAGCAATTTGGTGGGCCCAACCATATTAAGAATTTAAATACAATGAGCCACTGTATACAATACAGTGGAAGATTTCTCATGGCTCAAGCAACAGCATCCAAGCAGTCTCTCTGTTGCCCTCCCGTCCTCTCTGGACTTGATGTACCCAGATGGCCACGTAGTAGCTGCACTGTAAAAGACTGAGCCACAGCCTCCCCTTGCTGATCTCAGCAAGGTCTGGCTTGCTTGCTTTGTTTGCTCTGGATTTCCTGAGGCACAGCCAGTGTGCACAGCTCTGCTTCTGACCACTGCTGTGATCTGTAGTCATGTGGGATGTTTCACTTGCTGAGCCACCTCCAAATCCCAAACTTCAGACAATGCTCTGGCTGGAAATCTCCTCCTTCAAATGTGGGTTGTCCTAGCTGAGAACACATATAGAACAAGGAAGCTATTGCCAAGCACGATGTGGTCCCTAGGAATATACTGAATTTGGTTAGATAAATGGATGATGTAACTGGCCCTCACCAGTTAACACCAGTTGAGGACTTGGGTCTCTGTGCTTCAAGGAGAATGCAGTCAGCTTACAACGTGGAGCCTTCCTTTGGCAATTTAGTGTTTTCCTGGCTTTTTATGGGTTTCTCCCCGCCCACTGTGTCTTTTTTGTAGTTTACCCTATGGGGAAAACAGCTCTGCACTGCAACATGTCTTTCTTGTCCCCAGGTTTCACTGGAGGGAGTGATTCTCCTCAGTCCCTCCAGCTTAGCAAATTAACTTGTATGGTGTGTGGGAGATTAAAACCAAGAGAGATGAGGGAATTGGGAGATTCTCATCACCCATCCCTGATCCATGAACTAGGTAAATTGCTCTCCCAGTACCTGCATTCCCATCCTCCACAGGAGCCACCAGAGTGTGGAAGGGCACAGGGGAAAGCAGAAGGGGTGCATCAGAATCAGGGACACTGAAAGCTGTCCCCCTGACATTACTCAAGTGATATCAGTGTTGGAACCTAGACTTAAGTGAAGGCCAGCAGTGAATGACTTGCCAGCTGGTGACAGAGCAGTGCCTGGCAAGGGACAGGCTCTATTCCCCTTGTTGTTTATTTAGGTTGTGGGGCTGTTTGGAGTGACAGATGTCTGCTAGTCTGCCTTTGTGCTGTGCCATACTAAGCATGAGGTGGTGGAGATGTTATTATTTTGGAGATGTTATTCAGCAGACAGAAAATAGGGCTCAGAACTTCCCAGGTGGGAGTCCACATACACAAGTGTAACTCAGTAAGTAAATGTGTAAGATTGACTTCAATAATCAAGTCAGTACACTGCCAGCAGGTCCTCTCAGACAGTCTTTTAAGTTGTTCCTTATGGAAATCATATGGGAAAAAAGACACTTTTCCACCTTACACTAACACAAAATTTATGTTGAGTTTGAAGTTACCCTCCTCTTGTCCTTCTGCTTAACTTTTAAATAAATTGACTGATATATCTGTGTGAAATTAGAAAACATAAGGGCTTTCATTCTGCATGTGGCTGGTTGAGTCAGTGGAACATCTCTCCTCTTTGAGGATGTGTAGGAATGAGCTCAGTCTGTGCTGAGTAGGGTTTTTGGAGGTCCCTGAGGTAGCCTGGAGCAGATGGGTACATCCATGTCTCTTCAAACAGCGTCTTGGAGAGGTATCAGCTCAGGTAGCTGGAGTGGCATGAGAAACAGTTAATTACATGGGATTTAATTAAGAATGTCCTGTCTGTGTGACATGTCAATTAGGGACGTGTGGTGTTCCCAGATTGAGAAAGGTTTATTGCTCTAATGACAACAGTTCCTGCATAAAAATAGTCTTGGCGTGTGCTGAGAGCTATACGCGTTCATGCCTGCTGAGAGAGATCTCATGAGTGTTTCGACTGCAGAGCTGGAATTTGCTAAAGCCTGGAGTTATTTAGCTGAAATGAAGGGGAAGAAGAGAAATTTGCACTTTTTGTCTCTAATTATGAAAACATTCTTTGCAAACTTCAAAATAAATTTTAGTGAAAAAACTTTCGTACTCAGAATAAGCAAATTGCCCGTAGTCAGATGACTGCTACTTTGATGGGCATTTGGATCAGGCATTGGAGTCAAGGAAGGCTCCTGCTGTCTTTACCAGCTTTGTTTAAATCTCACATTCTCTGAAAACAGTAAGCTGATGCTGAACCTTTGACTGCAGAACATAGTATTTACATCTGAGAACCTCCACAGAAAGCTGCATGTGCCTGCATTTACTCAGCCAGAAAAGACCTGAAAATCCCCATTCCATTCTAAGGACAGAGAGAGATTTGCCTTCCATTCCTCTGCCAGGAATTCTTAGTCAAATCCTATGGAAAATAGTCCTATCTGAGTAGTAAATCTCAGATGCTTCTGCATGTTTATTCTCTATTTCCATCTCATTGGCCCAAGTTCATTTTTAACCTTTGATTAGGGCAGCTATGTAGTAGAAGCAGGCTGGGTGGGGCATGGTTGGTTTTTTATTTGTTTGGTTGGTTTTTTTGTTTGTTTGTTTTGTTTTGTTGTTTTGTTTTGTTTTTGAAGCCATCTAGCAAAAGTACATAGCTGATAATGATAGACTGGCTTTGCTTAGCAGGGCCAATAAGTGGCCCCTCCTTCCACCCCTCCCAGAAAGGTTAGACTGGAACCAACTGACCTAGTTCTGTCCGAGCCAGCTCTGAAGAGATGATAACAGCCAAGGGTAAAAATAGATGAAATACCTGCATGGTTGTAGTTTGCAACAAAGCCCTACAACTGTTTGTGTCAAATCAAGACCAGCCTGTCCCTCATCTGGCCAAAGGAATTTATTGTATTTTATACAGCACTTGCTCTTTGACCTCTGATCCTTCAGGATGTCGGTTGAATTTCTGGCCCCCATTCACCTTTAAGTGGGCTCCTGAAATGGGACCCTAACTGAATCCAATGCAATAACTAGGCATGGGTAACTGCCATGGTGTGATGCCTTTAAAAATCCTTCAGTTTGCATTTTAAGATATGTACTGGAGGCCAAGATCTGCCTTTAAGGTAACTCTTTGTTTCCTCCATATATGCAAATGTTATGTTAGTCCTTACCAGAAGGCTCAACTGAATGTGGTATGATGCCTCTCAGCATCTGATGTGTACAGGCTCTTTGTAAACAGCAATAAGCTCTCTGTTATACCTACAGGAACAATGTACTGTCCCATTCTTTGACTGCAGCTGTATGTAGAAATAACTGCACTCAACCAGTTTAATTCTGTGTGTTTTCCAAGGAGAGACTGCCCAGGGGGTGACTGCTCTTGGTTCTGATTTAGAGATGGCATTTCAGGTGCTGTTCCCTAATCCCAAATTTACATGTTATCATTTCAGTCAGATTGGATGTCTCCAGCCCCCTAAAAGCCGCTGATAAATAAATTTAACCCCAAATTACATTATGCCCTACTATCAAACCTAGTGGCTTAATCCTTCCTGGGGGGAAATATATGGCTTCCCCACCAGAGCAGTTTATGATCCTGGGAGACTTCTGGGAGGGCAGGTAGCATGGTGTAGACATGGTGATCTGCAGTGGATGCCATTTACTTAACAGACCTGTAGATACTGTGCCTAGGGACACAGCTTGGCAATGTGGGTTAATGGTTAACTCAATGGGTCCAAAAAAAAATCTGAAGAAGAAATTCTTCACTGAGAGAGTAGTTAGGTATTGGAATGGGCTGCCCAGGGAGGTGTTGGAGTCACCATTCATGGAGGTATTTAAAAAAAGTGGACATGAGGCACCTCGGGATATGCTCTGTCTATTGAGATATATATTTTAATCAGGAGGCAATGCTGACAGTTGAATGCAGTGATCTTAGATGCCTTTTCCAACTGCAAGGATTCTGTGATTCCATATAGTCCCTCGTAGAATGGACCATTCTTTATGTCAGCTGGTGAGGTAAATATAAAGCTTAGGTGTTATTACCTCAGTTACTGTTACAACAGCATTTCTGTGTATCTCCTTAAACTCCTGCAGGGGTATGTATGTATTGATTAGTATGGACTTCCAGTTGTCCTTCTAAAGACAAATTAAAGGCAGGACTTTTGATGTGATGAAGGTGAATGGACCAATGTCATCCTTCTCCTGCACCTGTGTCTCTTTGTTGGGCTCCTTGCATCTCCCCTCATGATAACACAGTGTTTAGAAGAGGGTCAGCCAGACGTGTTCATTCTCTACATAACTTGCTGGTCGCCTGCTCTCATTAGCTTTTATGTGTCAATATGACTTCCAGATGTTGTGACAGACCAAGTAAACCACGTTTCCTAGCCAGCTCATTCTGTAGGCAGACAATACAAGATGGAGAAGGTTTTTGCAATAGAATTTTTCTAGCACTGACAGAGGAATCCTGTGGGCTTTAAAAATGCGTAGAAATCTCACTCCCTGTCATTCTTCTGAACCAGCTGGAGGTTGGTTGGTAAAGGAAATATGCACAAGTTTTTCTTTTAGCTCACTCACTCCTGCTTTGAGCACAGGTATCGTTTCCTCAGCAGATGCTATAAGTTTGCATATGGCACTTTTGCAAAGGAACCTCTTTTGCTCACCAGGCATGTAGAGGAAATACGTAGCTTTCTGGGGTTTATTAAAAACCGTGTTTTTATATAACTTTTCTAGTGTAACTGATAAGAAGAAAAAAACTCTATAGTCACATAACAGAGGATTCCAAACTGTCTGCTTTCAGGGAAATAGGAGATTTATGTAGTAGTTAACATGGAGCTGTTTCAGCAACTATTGTGAAAAACAGTGATGAACTGCAGTCAGGATTCAAAAGCCATCAAGCAAGTCTGCCCTAGTACTCGAGGGATGGCCATCAAATAATGTAAAAAACAGTGAAAGTCAGGAAAAATTTCCTCTGATGCAGAAGTTCACAGCTGAGGAAAAAAGACTTCTTCATGGCTATGGCAACAGCAATGCTGCAGAAGACCATTAGAGTTTGGGTCTTATCCTTAGAGGAACTGGGGTATTGTGGTGACAGAACTTTTAAATTCAGTATCATGGGACCTAAGACTGAAGATAAATTTGTAGTGTAATCTTGGGGAGATGAATACATTTCCATATAGAGATAAATGGTCAGTACATCCTCTGACGTAAAAGAGCATTGATCCACCTGGTACATTAGATTTAGAAATGTATGAAGACTGGCACCCATGTAACTCAGCTGGCCGTACTTGCCTCTGCTGGCATTGACTCCATTAAGTACTTTGCATGTCATCGGCAAGCAGCCTTTGGTCCTCCATCAGTTTCTTTCCCATACATGGATTTTTTTCATGTACATTCACGTCATTAAGAAATGATGCATACAACAACCAAAAGTAAAACAGAAACTGGGGACTGAGTAAAGACTAAATGCTGCAACCATTTTACTTATACCCGTTTCTTTGAGTGAGACTAATCTGCACCAAAAAAGATTGTCCAAAGAACATCATATAAATATTTGAGCACACATAAAAAGACAATGTGTGTTTTTAATATTGGAAGAGCTGTATGACACATGTGCCAGATTCTCAGCTGGAGTAACTGAGCACAGCTACACTGATTTACACCAGCTGAAGATCTGCCCAGATGTTCAGAGGAGAGTGGATGAAGAAATCTTCCAGTTACATGTAATTTAGATTGACAATTACTTCCCAAGCTCAATAGTTCTTCAGAGATGCAGAAGTATCTTGTAAGGCCTCCAGATACAAATGTCAAATCGTCATTATTTTCCACTGATCCTAGGAAGCAGAAAGGATTGTGGACTCATTCTGCAATGATGTGGATGAAGGCCACACAAATGCTGTAAGCCTACTGGATATCTACATCCAGCTCTGAAAACAGGATCTGGGAAGGATCCTTGGGCAGGTTTGGGTCAGGCACAGAGTTTTTCTGAAGACATGTAATTTTATTGTGCCATGGTAAATGCTGGAAGGAGATACGCAGAGGGGGAAGGGAGTCAGAGCACGGTCAGGCTGGATACTGACTTGTCTAACTGGGCTGAGGGAAGGGTAGTGCAAAATCATCACCACAGAGAAACAGAAAAAGAAAAACATGCTACACTTGATCATATCCTCTGAGGGGCCTCCCATCAGGTAAAGCCTCCTCAGACTTGCTGAATGGGAAGTCACCTGCAGCTCTGGGAAATACAGAGGGCGAATGGAAAGATCACATACCAGTGCTGCTCTGTGGAAATGTTTACTTAAAAAAGCCTGAGATTCTGCAAAGATACCAGCGGTGAGATCAGATAAAAGATGACCCTTACAACCTAAGGAATTTTGGTGTCCCGTCACTGGCTATATCTGAACGAGGACAACACATGTCCCTTCCTGGAAGGCATCCTGCAGAGGTGGATGTGCACCACATCTGCTTTTACCCAGGTCACTTGCAGTGCAGTGAGTACTGCTTTTTCTCCCTGGACAGTCCCCTGTGTTAGGAAATGTCACTTGTGGTGACTTTCCCCTTTAGTGAGACACGATTCTTCAAGGCGAGTGCCTCAGCGCTTAAGCTCTCACTTGCTTGATGCCTTCTGTGCATTTCAGGGTGAAAAACACGTTCTGGGACTTGTATGAAGCAACAGCTTTCCCTTCCTGTAGAGAGGGAAAGGGATGTCAGACTGTAATATATCTTAGAAGTCTGAGAAGCTTTTTGGAGACCCAGAAGCCCTGGCAGGCTGAAAACATGCAGGAAGTTTGACCTGAGGGCATACAGGTTTGGCTTTATCAGCTCAGCTTCTTTTGGAGCAAAATATGGGCTGCCCAGTACCACATCTGGTACAAAATACCTAAAGCATACGAGTGTCTTCACATTCTCACCCAATATTGCTGATATTTCCTGGGACAATTGTTGTCTTCAACAGTTTTCAAAGGCTTCTGCACGTGATGAATCATAAGGGTGTGCTTAGAGATGGTGTAGCTGATTTTATGTGGTGTGCCCAATAACAACATGCCTGCTGGAGGACTTCTCCTTGGCTTGGAGGATTCACCTCTTGACCTCATTTTCAAGCAGGAGTTAAACTATAACCAAATTGCTTTGTAGGTTAGTACAAACAGAGCCTGAGGTGCTCTCTGCATTTTCCTCAATTGAAACAGAGAATAGAAGCACTTCGGACAGTGGACCAAATCTCAGAGAGATGTGGAGTGGCCAGAAAAGTAGTTCTGCTGGCTGGACCTATATGCTCTGGCTATGGATCCTCCTGGATTAGAGATAAGGAATACAGGTTATTTCTGACTCTGCTCCCTAGAAACTGGACTGACCCTCTAGAACTTTTCATGCTGGATAGCTGTCCAGCTTTGTACTTCCACATTCCCACAGCACCCATCCCAGTGAGGGCAGTGCTTGTGATGGAGGATTCCTAACTTCTAGCACAGTACATAGACTAAATCCATGAATCTATTAATTAATCAATTTGCATTAAGATACTGACTGAGAGCAGTTGAGGAAGAGGAGGAAAGTAAAGCAGAGAGAGTGAGTGACTTCCAGGTTCACTGTGCAGCTCTGGGTTCCTCATATTACTTTCCCACAAATTCAGCCAGTCTCCAGTTTCTGTTGTCTGTTTGCAAGAAAGGCTCAATTACAAAACAAAACAAACAAAACTAAAGGCTTTCTTCTACACTGACTTGTGATGTTATTCTCAGCTGGAAAGAAGCTGTGGTAATGTGACAATATATCTCAAAGTACATTTCCTCTTGTAATGAGTTTTCAATTGGTACAACTGCAAAGCTTTCCAAAATGCTGTGTTAATATGTGGCACCATGAAATGTACTTTGTTTTTTTTTAATTACACCTCTTTAAGGAATGAGCTAAGCCCTTTGGTAACTGTTCCTCCTTCCTCTGCACACATCTTGAAAGAAACTTGTTTAAATGATGTGGCAAAACATTGAACATTCCTCTGAATGCTGAGGACCTGGTCAAGAAGGGTCACTTTGGTTCTGCTGATAGTGTGTGGCTGGAGGGAAGTTGTTTCAGGTCTTGGTTCATTCAAGCAAACACGTTGATCTTGGCAAGCCTTTGTGTTTGTGATGGAGAAAGGCAGACTGTGTGAAAACATTTGCATTTGCAGCATAGCTTTGCTGCTTGCAAGCACCTGTGGCTAGAACATACATGCAGCAGGTTCTCCTGCCCGGGCTTCCCAGTTGCATCCTGACTCCAGCACCTCAGCTGCACTGGGAGGTGAAGGGCCCAATATGGGACCCCTGCTACGTGGAGACCAGGTGACTGCAGTCAGACAGGGAAGCTTGGGTGCAAGGGGCACAGAAAACTTGTAGCTCCCTTCATTCCTGAAACCCCGTGGCTGAGAATATTGTGACAGTAGCAAAAATCACATGAACAAATAACTTCAATTATTATGAGAGAGATGGTAGAGAGCTCATAAAGAACTGGTGGGGAGGGGCTCTGCTCTGCCCAGAAATAGTATTTGCATTTGTGCTCCTTATTGAAATAACATTTCTTGCTGGAATGTTGGCAGCTCAGCTCAGGCCCCAACACTTGCTTTTCTTCTGCGTTACTGTCTGCTATGATGTTACCATGCAAAACCCAGCCCAGCTGTTGGTAACGGCAAAAATGTCCTGCAGGATTTTGGTAAACATCTGTGCTTTTCTTCACTCAAGCTTCTAAAATGGTTGTGCAGCACTGCCACTGGGTGTTAAACAGATGTCTGTCTGCAGCCAGGCTGGGTCAGTGGTTAATGTACAGACAGAGGCTGTTTTGGGAGAGGTATGCATTTAACGTGCTGGATGCACACATTCACCCTCCTGGTGTGCAGTCATCTCAGGGGATCTGGGACTGCAACATTAGGTAACATGTAGAAGAGGAGAAGAAAGCAGTCCTGCTGTCTGTCTGCATGAACATATAGTATATAACTGCTGTCACCAAATCCTGCTGTGCCATTCTTGCTGAATCTGACTGAATATATTAGTGGGTCCTTCCTTCTGGAAGCAGTCCCCAATCCCTCTCTTGGCTGGAGCAGGGCTGTTCATCTGTCTCACTGTTTGTTCTCCATTAGACTCTTAGGGGAAAAGGCAATTTTTTACTCAGCTCCTCCAGACATCCCTTTTCTTCCTCTGGGTCTTTTCAGGGCTTGGGTTTTCTTGCATTCACAGGTCCCTCTTAACGCTTCTCCCTTCCTGAAAATTTGCATCTGAGCAAAGAACCAGCTTGATCCCATATGTCAGATGCAGCTGATGTCAGAGCCACAAATCTCAGTGGTACATGAGATGATGGGGGAGAGGGGGCTCTGAGCCTTGCTGGTGTGGGGCTCTTGGTGCCCTTTTGTTTTGGGAAATCTAATTCGCTGTCTTTGGGTTTGTCTTGTTACAAAGAGTCTTTCACCCACAAGTATCCTTGACATCTCAGCAGGATCTGAAACTGTTCTAAACCTCTAAAAGAGGGAAATTGCTACCTGGCCTTCAGCACTCAGAACATGGCAGAAGTGAAGGCATGTGCCCAGTCTCAAACTTAACTCCATCAAAACGTACAGATGTGACTCTTTACCCTGAATGTGCCTTTTCATCTGGAACTCTTTGTTGCAAATCCCAAGGTACGGTAGATAATACAGGGATTGAGAAGAGCTAAGGTTATGAGCTTCCAATTTGCCAACTTAAAATGGAGAAGGCAAGAAATTCCTGAAAGATCTCTCCAGCAGTTAGTTTTGAGGAACTGTGCACAGCTGATAGGTCAATGGGAACACGGGCACTGCTTTCTGCCGGGGAGCATCCTTTCCAGGTGGGTGTGTTAGAGTAAACACGGATGGCTGGGGGTGTGTGGCATTCTCCCTTTCAGAGTGCTGGGGCAGGTATGGCTTGCTGCTGGGCACTCTCGACCTCATTTTAATATTTCCTGAGCTGAATGTTTCATACCTGAATAGTGTTCGTGGCAAATTATCTCCAGCCTTGACCTTTTCCTGAAAGTGAGAGTCAGGAGCCACACTATGGGCTCAGCCTTCAGCCCTAGAAACTTGAGGCAGCTGCTAGGCAGAGGGAAATTTTTGTCTTCCCTTAATGCAAACTTTGTTATATTTATATTTACTTATACATTTTCTGTCTTATATTTATATTTCCCTATACTGGGCTTGTTTTCCTTTTTGCATTCAGTTCTCTTTCTTTATATTGTATTATTAAACCATCTGCATCAGGCCTTGCTTTTGCCTAGAGCCTTCCCGGATGTAACCCAACAAAACAGCACTAGGCTAGCTACTATTTAAGTTATACATTAATTCAAAGCTATAGTAGGACTGCATTACTTGCTTGTAACAGCTTACTTATAAATAGTAAAATATTTAGTGGTTTTGATTTTGTTACTCCAAAAAAGCTCCAATGCCTTAAAGACAGACTGTACTAACAATCTCAGACTGAAACCAAATAGAATTACAAAATAATTAAAAAGAATTGATTTTTTCTTCACCCGTGGGCATTTGGACTCATCTTAGGTAGTATTTTATTTTCAGCGAAGTGTTTAAGTGACAAATTCTGCTTTCTTCAGAGCTGTTTGTGCTGATTTCAGGTCAACTAATCGGACACTCAAGCCAAACACAAAACTGCTGACCTCTCCGAGGTCAGCCTCATGGTTTTGTAGAAAAAATAAGCCTTTTTCCAGTTAAAAAAAAAAAAAAAAGCATAGTTCAGTCACTGTGACTTGTCACATCTTGAGTCTCCTTATGAAACTGCCATTTACCTTAGCAAGTCAATGGCTCTGAAGCAGTAAAGCTGTTGTATTGTTCCTGTTTCCCAGTTCCTTATTTATAATGTAAACATCCATCCTTTTGGGAACCTGACCTCTTTCAGTGTTTGTGTTTGATTATAATTGAACTATTTGCATAAGAGACCAATTTTCATTCTCTGCTCTTGTGCCCAGTACACCATGTTTTCTATCAAATGAGTCTGTTTTCTGATTACTAAGGAAACTAAGAAGGTTTACAGACAATAACGTCATAAAACATGCAAAGTTTTAAAATGTGCAACCTATTCTTTTATATTATGGGCAGACCAGGATGTTAGAGGAGTCTTTCTCCTGTCTCCCAATCCCTGCCTGGTTATTTACTAAAGCCAACAGTTCCCAGGCTCAAAGTTCTTTGCTTCTTGAGGCTGCCATGTGAAGGGCTGCAATGTTTTATCCCCTCAGGTTCCATCCTTCCAAGCATAGCAGGAGCTGAGGAGCTAAGCCCTGGGCTTTCTACATCTTGGTCAACTGTAGCAAATCCCTGATGGGAAACGTGGATCTGTTCTGCTGGTGTGGAACAAATGTAAGAAGAAATCCTGGGAGGCCTGGGCTTGAGTCAGCAGTGATGTATAGGCTCTTCTAGGTCCTGTGCCAGCTCAGGAAGGGATAAGTTAAATACCAGGAGAAATCTGGCTGCAGAGCCTCTGTGGCAGGGCTTGGAGCACTGGGTGGTTCAGGAAGGTAGAGGAAATACTGGTGCTGGCCTTGGATGACCTCCTGTGGTGTGCAAAGGTAGCATCAAGGAATAAATCAAGCAGGAAGGACCTCAGGAGGTCTCTGGTACAATTCGTTGCTCTAATCAAGATCTAATCTATAATCTTAGGTCAGGTTGCTTGGGGTCTTCCAGGGTTTGTAAAGCTTGTTGGTGAGCACAGAGCAATTGGAAAGGCAGGTGGGTTTGCTGAGAGAATCTTGAGGCTCACAGCTCCTCTGCCAACCCTCTGTGGTGTGCTCCCTGTGTCCCAAGGCTGAGAGGCTCCGTGGTCACCTGCCTTGTGCTGGAAGTACTGGTGCTGGATGCCCACAACTTGTGCAGGCTGCAGAGGTGAGCAGGGCACTGTGGGATGTCTGCTTTGCCATCCCATGAGTTCCTAGGTTATTTTCCTTTAAGGAAACTTTTTTATCTCTCTTTCTTGGCAAGCAGGAGCTGAGCTGGGGTGCAAGGGGTTTGCACGTCTCGGGGAAGGTGGAATAGGCATGCAGCAGGGGACAAGCCTCAAAGGATGGGCTTTGTAGGACAGTGTGCTGGCCTTACTCAGGACACAGCTGCCCCATCCACCATGCCATGTTGGCTCAGGGGCCACTGCCCATCTCATCCTGCTGCCAGCCCTGAGCTGCTTGTGCATCTTGCCTTGTGAAAGCTTGTTCTGCAGGCTGCCATGTCACATGCCACTGAGTGATCTGGGGACAGTGTCGCCCAGACCAAATCTCAGAGGATGTTGTACTTTGATGTTTTCTTTTCTACTCCCCAATTACAAGAAACCACAAAGACTGCAACTCCCTCAGAAACTGCCATGAGATGAAAATCCCTCTAAAGAACAATAGCTGCAGCATGGCTAGAACGTGCTTTTGTTTTTGTTCTTATGTGTTTCGTGCAATGTTAGGCTGTGGTTATGCTTGTGAAGCAAATAGTTTGTTGCTTACTGTTACCATGTGGCAGAAGCACTCCAGAAATGTAAAAATGAGGGGGAGCCATTCCAGTTGTATGTTGGCTCCCATGTGCCCTGAGCCCCTATTTTGAATGCCCCAAGTTTGTAAATTAAATGATAATTGGGATAAAGTGGACCTGGCATGCAGAACAGCTTTATCCCATCTTCTCAGGGTCTGCAGGGCTGCCGATAGTTCAGTGTGGGATCCAGCCCTGCACTGAGCAGTGGTGCAGGCTCTTGGGATGGTGTAATAGCTCAGCATAGCGTACACATAACTGCACTGCAGTTATTGCAGAAGCTAAGTTAAATCTAATGGTATGAATGCAATTTATCTTTAAATATGTTTCTTTTAAAACTCTTCTGATCATACTCCTGTCAGATGCTGAGACGTCAGCCTGCCCTAGAAAGTAAATTTGCCATCCCTGAGAAAACACACAGGAGAAGAGATCTGATCCACTGAGGAGGACAAATCCCACCCCCCTCCTTGTGGAAGTTGTTCTGATATTTGGCTATCACCCCACCAGTTAAAAATTAAGCTAAGGAGGTCTGTGTGTCAGCTTATCACACTAAAGTTATTGCTTTATTTCTTCTATAAAATCTCTGACTACCTGGGACACTGGTACATTGAGCATGTGGCAGGGAGATGGATCAGACCCCATCTGTTGCTGGGTCAGCTTGGCCTCATTGACCTGGGCACCTTTACATCAGTCTCGCTCACCTTATTCCTTCCTGAGATCCAAACACCATCAAAGAATGCTCCACATCCATAAAACTTCTTTTAAATGTAATCACTGACTTCATAAAAGAGCTTTATCCCCTCCCAGAGCGCTACCTCTGGTACCAGCACCAGAGCCCTCCCCTCCTGTGTCTCAGGGTTGGCAAATGCCAACTTTGTTCTGGAATGTGACTCTGGAAATACCCAAAAGCCCTTGGTGAACTATGGCTCTGCTTTTTGGCTATGAGTATTGGCTATGAATATTAGCTACCACTGAAAGGTTTTTTGTGAAAGGTTTTTTGCAAAAAGTTTTAGCATGGAGTAGGGTAACATGGGGGTCTGCCAGGGGACTGGCATTGAGGGATACTCCAGAGTCCATTGCTTGGCAGTTGCCTAACTTCCCTGGAAAATGGTGAAAGGCCATTTTAGGTGTCTCCGGGAGTGATGTGAGCAAGGCTGCACACCAGGCCTGTGGTGGCAGTGGGGCCAGGAGCTGAACACCATGCCCCAGTCCCATAGCACCTTTCTTCTCTTGCAAAACCGAGAAGGCTCTTCCCTCTCTCAGCCCGCCCTCCTGGATTTGAAACAAATATTTCCTGTTCTTAATTTGTGTCAGGGAGAAGGAGCTTCAAAAGGCCACGTTGAACCGAGACTTTTCAGCTCCTCTCCAAATCCAAATGTTTTTTTTTTTTCCTCCCAGGCGGCGAGGAGCTGTACCGGGCACTCCCAGCCCTCACTCCTGGTCTCGCAGCTCCATCTGCTGTTGCTGTAAGCATCCCATAACAGGGCTGGAAATGCTGAGCCTGCTGCATTTTCCTCCCTGGAATAAGGATTAAGTTTAGATTTATTTGTTCACCACAAGATGTTTAAAAACTGACCTTTAAAAACTGATCTTCTTCCAGATCTGAGGCAGATTTTGAAGTTATTTTATCATCTTAAAATGCAAAAGTGTGCTCCATGCACCTTTTCCAGTGATGCTGAATAACTTCTTCTATGTCAGATCTAAAATACCTTTAAAGACAACTCTCGTCTCTGTTTCCCATGGCTAAAATGGGGCTAATAACCCCTAATTTTTTTCAACTTAAAAAAAAAAAAAAGATGTGGAGCTGCTCAGATACTGCAATAGGGGCACTCAGAGCACTCCTTTTCCAAGGAGCAAAAAGCTAGAGTGCTGAAGAGGTACCACAAATTCCATTGGACAACTAATGGAAAATACAACTATGCCTTTTAGTAGAGAGCAACCTGGGAGGAGAGACCTGCTACTCCTCTAGCTCATATGTGCTGAATTTCCCTGCACCCAAAAAGCTTGCCTGCCTCCCCAGCTGTGTTTTGTCTTATCTGCTCCAGATGTGGGTAACATCTGCATGCTGCTCCTCTTCTCTCTGTGCAGGCTGCCACTAGAGAGCAGCCCTAGCACCTCTCCTCTGGCTGAAAGGTGGCAGCAATATAAAGGTCCTGGCCTTTTCGGAGAGGCCAAGGGCAAAGAGCCCCTAAAATCTTTGCAGCTCCTCAAGCATCTGTGTGTTCTTCTAGAGGTTAGACCAAGCCCTAATCCTGCAGGAATTTTGAAGGTTTAAAAAAAATCCAAAGCAATAAAAAAAGTCAAGCAATAAAAAAAGTCAAGCTGCTCAGAAACTTGAGGAACGTGGGAGTTGTCTTTGAGGCAATCAGGCACTAAGGAGCATCACTGCACAGCAGCCTGCAAGTCTTCAGACTTGACTTCATTCAACTTCATCCAGTCAAATGCTGAACAAATGCCAAAACCGTCTGGCCTGAGAGGCAGGGGGAGAAAAGGCTCTTACAGCCCTCCTATGCACACAGATTTAATGACCAGGCTTACTTCCATCCCATCCCTCAGATGCCTTGGGGCAATTAGCTGGTTAGTAACTTGTGGCCAAACAGTAGGGCTTGTCTGCTGAGTGAGTCCAGGTTAACACCCACTGCTCTGAAAGAAACCCGTTTACTCTCTCTACAGCTCAGTCACCTTTTGAGAACGTTGGGAAGTGATATTGCTCTTTTTTTTTCTTGGCATAGTTAGTTGTTCTGTGGATAGTAACACTGGCTGATACTGGTACCAGTAAGTGAGCTGTTTCTAGAGCTGTTTCTACCCATGAGAATTTTCTCATCTATCTTGGTGAGAAGCTGAGCAAAAAGTCTTCACAGCAGCCTGCCTGCTGAGACTGAGGAACAACAAAGCTATCAGCTCCTGAAAGCCTCTTCTCTACTCATTCATCCACCTCTTGTCTGTGCCTCTGTTTAGTCTCACGTTCTTTGCTTTGTACAGGCAGGAAACCTACAAAATACAAAATCAGAGGTCTGGTTCAGTCAGAAAATTGAACTCTGGTCTGGCTCCAGAGTGGCTTGATGCAAAAACCTGGTTTGTGGTTGATGCAAAACCCTGAAATGTAGATTAGCTCCTGGCTGTGCCCCAGCCTTCATGAGCCACAGGGATAAACCTGTTTGGGGTGGGTTTAAGTGGTTTCAGCCCAGCTGAGAGGACCTGGGGGTGCCTTGGGTAGGTGTGTTGCCAAGTGTCTGGTTTTCCACCAAGCTCTGCCCCAAACTGGTGCTTTTATGGGTGACCCTGCCTGCAGAGACTGGGGCAAACCCACCAGTCATGGCTGGGCTCATCACTGCAGCCCCGCTAGCAGGTTCCCACAGTAGGAAAACCAGGTCTGGAAGGAGGAGTTGTCATTGTTGCTCCAAACTTAACCGTTAATTTTTTAAGCTCTGTAGATCAAGGTGAAATCTGAACAGCTTCCTTGAAGCTCCATGTCTGTGGGAGCCCCTCTGGGTAGCCCCCCAGAGCCACTTGGCATGGCCCTGCTCTCCGGCCTGGCACATCCATCAAGTCCTTGGTGTTTTGTGTCAAGAAATGATTTGATTAATGAAGTCAAACCTAGGCAGAAATCTGTTTGAAGGCAGCCTTTCTGCCGACAAATGTCTCCAAAGGCCACAAAAAAGAGCTGATTTCAGTTACTGGAAAATGGGAACATATGCCTTGACATCTGTGGCAGGGGTGGTGTTGGGACTGTGAGCTCCTCACTGCCACAGCTGCCAGTTGGTGGTAGCATGAGTCCCTGTGGCCTTGCTGCTGGGTTACCACTGTGGAGGGCAAAGAGGGAGCTGAGTTCTGTGTTTTGGCAAGAAGGGGTGGTTTTAATAGCTGCTGAAAGTTCCAGCCTAGTACACCCTCCTCATTGTGGATTGGGATGGGGGTCAGGCAGTGAATGGCCATCTTGGGAGGGACAAGGCTGATGTGTCCATAGAGGTTTCCAGCTCTGCCCATTACTGGTGGACAGGAGATCAGCTCAGATACCCATAGGGAAGAGTTAAAAACTTTCTTATGGGAATGCCAGCATAGGGGGGCAAAGTGTCATCTTCAGTGCTGGAGACTCATTGTGAAGACCTTCAGGCAGACATGCAAAAGAAAATTTGGTCCTGCATTAGAGATGGAGCCTCTGCAGTTTGGTGATACAGATCTAAAGCAGTGTTGGTGGTTTTGGGTTTTTTGATTTTTTTGGTTTTTTTTCACTCAGACAACTTGCCTTCTCAGCTCATCAGTTGAAGGACTTTCTGGGTCATCACAGACTCTCCACTTGGCCCAGCACCATGAGGCCCTGGGTCACAGCAGTGCAGGTGTGCTGGTCCCCAGGACAGGGGGATGAAGGGTGGCATCTCCAGGACATGTCCCTGGAACTAGGTCACCTCCTGTGACAGCAGAAATGGATCCCAGCACAGATGGCAGGTGGGACCTGGGGGTGACCTTGCCATTTGGTCACTTTCTCCTGCCCAGGCTTAGCTGGGGAGCTGCACTGCAGGCAGGTTTTTTTGGGACATGTGCAGCTAGGACAGAGCTCACTGTGGCCAGGAAGTCCCTGCAGCCATGGGGACAGCTGGGACACAGCTACTTGTGCAGATCCAGGCGGAGGAGATAGAAATAACAGGGATAGTCTACAACCCCCTTTACTCCCTGTGTTTTTTTTTGGAGATGTTCAGGCATTACTGCCTCCTTTGGTAGAGATGCAAGCCTTGTGTCACAGTGTCCCTCATTCAGGAGCAAAGAGATGTTCTGCCACAGCTAACCCCAGCAAGAAAGTGTGTCTCTTTCCCCTTTCCTCATCTGCTCTCTCTCCCCATCATGCTACTTTTTCTCAGGAGGGACATCCCTTGGGAAAGAAAGGATTGTCACAGTCCTCTCCACCTCTGAGTCATCAAATTCACATTAGCGCTTTGAGGGAAAGAAAAAGAAAACGAAAACCATTACTGGCTGTGTAGATGGTGTTGAAAATGGCCACTTAAAATTCACCAGCTTTACCTATGTCTAGTTATTGCTGGAAAAGGCTCAGATAATACAAATAATGCATATTTTTATCCCAAATCTGGCCTTAGCGAGCAGTTTGAAATGCCTAAACCAAGCTTGGTGCTTCTTTTCTTGTGTTTGAAAGTACATTTAATAGAAGTCATATAAGCTTGAGAACTCTGATGATTGACTAAAATTTAAAAAAAAATCACAGGCGTGTATTACATTGTTATGCCATATGAGCACCTTGCATAATTGCCTTAGCCCCAATATAATTTTAATTATGTTAGAATTAGTGCAAAGAATTTTATCTGAGAGTCATGTAAATATTTTGTGCTCTCCATACTTTGATGTACTAGAAAGAGATTAAGGTTTGCTTTGATAATTAGTCTGTTGCATGTGGCCAAAAATTCATTACAAACACAGTTAATTAAGTTGTCAACAAAGCTTTGGTCTCTGTCAAGTGAGAATAACTCAATAATTTTGTTTGGTTTGGCAGGGGATTTTCATTTTATTGCTATCAAGTCTGGCTGTCCTTAGAGGCCCACAGCAAAGCAGCGTTTTCCAGGAGGCCATGCAGAGCCATACAGCACACAGTGCCCGTGGTGCCACCTGGGGACATAACACAAGGAAAGGAAATGTCAGATTAGAGCTGAAGCAGAGCAGGGTGCTGCTCCAGTTGATGGCATCATGGCTCTGTGCCACAGAAAGCAGTGGCAAAGAGGGACTCCTATCCTGGGACGGGGGAACCAAGAGAAACTGATGTTCATCTCCATGGTTATCTGGTCTTTTGGGGGCATGAGGAGCCCCAGAACGAGTCCTGCCACTCAGAGCTAGGAAAAAGGGTGAGGAGAGGCTGCTTCATGCCTGAGGAGGTGGTCTGGAGCACTTCTACTGCCTGTTCATATTGTTGGTCTAGACAGGGATGTCTTCACACACTTTGGGAATACAGCTTATGTCCTAGGAAATCAAGGTCTTTTCCCCATATATCCTTCCTCTGTTGCAGGATCTCTTCAGGTGAACTCCAGCCCAACAGAAACTCTCTGGCCCTTTGCAGCACCCTGTTTCAGTGCTGCAACCACAGTATGATGGGAGCACAATCCCCTCTGGTGACAGAAACCTCTCCATCCTTGGTGTCTGAGAGCTGCCACTGGATTTGGACCCAGGTAGGTGACAGGCAACCCCAGGAGGAGCGTCAGCTTGGGACATCACTCAAGGACCAAACACTGAGTACCTCCAAGTGACTCATTTCCATTTCAAAGAGCCCATTTGTTTTATCTGGCAATTAGCTTGCACCCTCTGTAGAAAATGACTCCATAAATACGATCTCCCCTTTTAAATATTTTTTAAGTGCATGATTAATACACTTTCCCAGCCCCTGTCTGGGACTGCGCAGGGAGGTCAGGGAGCAGGTAAATGAAAGAAAATGGCTTCACTCGGCATTGACTGGGCTATTAATCACTGCCCATTTTCTATAAATCATGGCAGATGGCAGAAACAGGCAGGTACTCATGGGAAATGACACACTGTGCATGACGGGAATCGCGGATCGCAGCAGACACCGGGAAAAGACGAGGCAGGTCCTCAACCCCACGTCCCTGGTGGAGGGAGGCCACTTGCACTGCACCTGCAGTTCACCTCCATGTGTCAGCTCACCCCTGTAAAACCAGCTGTAAAAGTTTGCAGGAGCCCTGGAAAATTCCCTGCCTTGCAGCTGGGATGGATGGGTCCATCCAGGGATGTTTCTGTTTCTCATCAGGAGCACAGGCAGTGATGGGGAGAGTTTGCAGCATGTGGGCAGTGAGCATTGGGAGGATAATCCCCAAGTGTCAGCATCTTTTAGCCACTATGGTGAGGGATATTTTTAATTGGAGCAGCAATTTTGCATGTAGTAGATGGTGAAACCCAACACCTCGTTGCTTTGCCTGAGAGCAGATGCAGATGGGAAACATGTGGGAGGAACTTGGACTGATAGAACTGAGGAGGACAAATAAATCCTAAAATCAGCATGCATTTGGCAGAGGTGTTAATCCATGCACTTTCTATGCTGTACAATTGGTGAATGCCCTTTGCATGCCTGGGAAATGTGGGCTTCTCCCCTCCAGAGTGGGTGACCCTCTTCTAACACTGCCCCGAAATGCTGTGGGAGTCCTGCTCCCAAGGCTTGTGTCTGTAATGAATCTAGAGCAGCAGCTCTGGGGGATGGAAAGCAGCCACATTTTTTAGGAGGACATGCAGTGGTATATGTATGAATGAATTAAGAGTCTTCTATACAGAGGCAGAATGAAAGATAAAGCAAATACAATTTATGTGCTCTCATCTCCTTCACCTTGAAAGTTTCAGTGAAACCATTTGGAATAATCCACTATTCATTTGGTATTTCTTCCCCAGGGAATGGGATTTTTCCTCTCACCATTCTTTTCTATCTGAGGCACAGGGATGCATTTTTTCCCTCCTTAAGGGCAAGGACAGCTTCTGTTGAGCTAATTAGTTTTGCTTTTCTAGTCCCTTGCTGACCCCAGCCAGACCTGCATCTGGATGCCCTCATTGCTGCTGGGAAAGGAGAGCAGCAGCACTGCCGCAATGACTCCTGCAGCTCTCACCTCCAGGCCTGGTACACAACAGCAGCACCTCCCTTTTTGGTGGCAAAATAGTTGGAAGAACAAAATGGTCCTGCCCAGGCAGCTCCATCTGGAGCTCTCAGCTAAGGCACCACAAGATGGGAGAAAATGGTCCAGAGTGGGGAAAAACAGGGCCATCTGCTCCAGCTCAGAGTTTGTCCATTCAGCAGGGAAAAGGATGGACAAAACTGAAGACCAAACATTGCAAGTGGTTTTAAAGCCCTATGAAGCACAGCTCATGTCCTTCCCTATGAAGGTTAAAGTGGAGTATGGCTGTCTAAGAGATGTGGTGGATCATAGAATCATAGAATTGGCTGGGTTGGAAGGCGCCTCAGAGATCATCAAGTCCAACCCTTGATCCACTACCACTACCTGACTAGACCATGGCACTGAGTGCCAGAGAATGTGTGCTGTGTGGATAGCAGAACATGTGCTGGGTAGGTTGTCAGAGTGGGGGTGAGGGTGTCACAGGGGCTTGCAGGGGGACAGGCCCAGAAAGTCAGCTGGGAAAAAAGAGAGCCCTGCAAGCGTGTGATCTGAAAGGAGAGAAACATCCTGAAAAGAAACCAAAAGGACCCACAAAGAGAGTGAGGGCAAGATGTGAAGTGGAAGATGTGAGATCTGGGGAGGAGAGATGAATATGCTGTAGCCAAGAAAGCTTCACATTATAAAGAGCAGACGGGTGATGGAGACGATGGCATGGGGACTTCAAACACCATCTGGGTGGCCCTGGTGCTTGCGGAAGTCACTTCCCTGGCCCAGGAGCTGCTTGGGGACGTCGCAGGGCTCCTGCTGCTCCTGCCAGCACAGCTGGATCAGGCAAGGAGGAGGTCTGGTTGCCTCCACAGGCAGCTGTGTGCAGATGTTTTCCAGTGAGGGCGTAGTTTAAAAGGAAAGGGAAAAATTGTAGCAGGACCTGGAGAAAATCTGCTGTTGAAGGAGACCCAGCTCCCAAGGGCTGTCTATAGCAATGCAGGGTCAAAGGCTTTTTTCTTTTTTTTTTTTTTTTTTTTTTTTTTTTTTTTTAAACCAGTATCTTCCCTTTTGCTCAATATGTTACTGAAACTGGATGTTTTTCACCCCAGACCATCCCTGCTTGTCTGTGCTGGGCTCACCAGCCACCCCACATCCCCACTGCCATGGCCACAGCTGAGCTGGAAAACCTGTGAGGAGAACTGGGGGGAGGACTGGGTCCACCACGCCTTCCTGATCCCCACCACCCCTTCCTGATCCCCACCACCCCGGCTGCCCTGCAGGCCTCACAGGGGCCTAGTATTTGTGCGTGTGTGTTTTAACACAGCATATGGTCTTCATTACGTGCAGACTTTTCACTTCCATAATTATACCATGATGGGAGTTCCTGTGAAAGCCATAAAGCAAATTCTCTTCCTCCACCCAGTCCCTCCGCCCCCACCAGCCC